>CAHIKZ030002876.1:0-170534 GCA_903632075.3 Acanthosepion pharaonis
ACCACTAATAAGCTAAAACATTATGACTATATATCTAATAAGATGTTTCTCTGATACATTCTATAAAAGGGGAGTTTGATGATCAGATCAACACAATGAAGTTTTCATCTTCCTGAAACAATTCCTATACAAATCATGCAGTGTGAACAAGTATAGTTTTGTTGAAAGAATAGAAGACTGCTGTGAAAAAGAAATGCAAGTGGCCTTCAATGATGCTGAGGTAGGAGAGTACATGACAGTATCTCCCATGTTAATGATAAGACAGTGTTTCCCCAGGAAATACTGCCTAGACCATCATACTACTTCCAATAACTTGTTTTCTCAAGGTTTCCTGGTGCTATTGCTTCCAAATATAGGATAATGATGTACATGTACTCTGCTATTCATCTTATTAGGATAACTCATTGAAACCAGTTACTGTCTTCCATAGGTAAGAGGTCCAGTTTTTGTGCACATGACCACTAAAGACATTTTTGGCAATAGATATGCAGTTCTAGATTCAACAAGGATAAAGATACTGTGTGACACTGGCAAATAGAAAGAAAAGGATTAAGTTAAAAATATAAGCTTGGAACAAGACAAAAAGTGTTAAAAAATAGAATGATAGATAAACTGAGAGAAAGAACTGAGATTTCTTTTAATTTTAAAAGTTTATTTTTAAGCAGACATGGTTTGAAGAAAACAACTTTGTTAGTTTGATATTGCCAAGAAGACTGTCTGGAGGAAGCTGAGCCGACAGATGATTGAAGTCAAAGTGGAAGTTATGAAAACGTGTCTCCTGAGGGCAATTGAGATATAATATTTGGTAATTTTGGAGACAAAGGCAAAATTAGGGGAGCTGATTTATTATTCCACCTATCAAAAAGGTGGAAATTGTAAACAAGTCAAGAAAATAGTAAGTGCCCAACCCTGGGTTCTTAAAGTGTGATAGCCCTAACAAGATATGGAGATAAGCTGACTGGAAGAATCAATTGGTAAATTTCTGATTGTATAAACAGGACTAGGCTGGGTGAAAATTTGCTGACCAGAAACTAAGCCATGCCACACAGTTTGAGAACCAGATCAATCAACACATGAAGTGGAACAGGGTGCAGATCAGAACGACCAACTCCAATGGCAGCATTGACCAGAGACAGACTGGTGAGAAGTGTTACAACAGTAATGTGATGCATTACTTTTTACATCATGATTAGAGCAACAGTGGCCTTTCTGTTGGCTCATAATTGATGGAAAAGCCTCCATTCACTTATATTGATAATGCCTCTTAAGAGTTTGTCTTTTTCTTTGATGTCCAATACATCAAAATATTCAAATCCAACTGACTTGCTGATATACCTCTATACTGTTTTAGCCTGATTAACAAAGCGTTCAAATATATTTATAATGTAATAAAAACTGCCACTTACACTTACATTGATATGAACCAAATATTGATTAATATTTACCAAAAATTAAAAAAAAGAAGATCTAAGCCTATATACAAATATGTACTTTTATAAAACATGAGTACATGATGGGTAAACACTTTTGACCACCACTGTGTATAGTGAAACAACTTACTTTTCCTTAATTTTTCCCATGGATCTTCCAACATAGAAGGTTTATAATAATCTTCAGCAGTGTATGATTGATTGAAGCTGATCTGAAAAGAACAATTAACAAAAAGAAGTTGTATAAATGTTATTTATAATGTTTACAAAACATACATTAAGTGATATAATTTCATTTATCTATCATCAGATCATAAAAACCTGTTCCAAGCATTCAACATTAGACAATAGTGAACACAAACTGCCCCTATTAATAATGACCAAGTACCATAAGAATGCCATTAAATATCTGCCATGATTTATCTTTTAATAGTTTGACAGATGAGATATTCAGAGAAAAGCTACAACTGGTTCCAATAATTCATGTCACAGGGATCAGTTGAAAGTAATGTAAAAATCAAAGTTTTGAATGTTCAGAAGTATCAACTTCATTCTATTTTTAAACAGAAAAAAATGTTTTGTTCATTTTATTTTTTGGCAAATTTTCTTGCAACTATTTTAAATTTTTTATATCAATATAGAGAATTCTAACTGGGTTTCAGGGTTCTCACAGAAAACTGTTCCAGGACTATGTTAAGAAGTTTCAAGTAAACTGAACCCCCCCCACACACACACACACAAAGTGAATGGTCATCAATTTCAAAAACACAAACTGTGATTTATCTTTTAATAGTTTGACAGATGAGATATTCAAAGAAAAGCTACAACTGGTTCCAATAATTCATGTCACAGGGATCAGTTGAAAGTAGTGTAGAAATCAAAGTTTTGAAGGCTAAAATACAACTGAATGTAGACCTGGTTATGTTACACGTTTTGTATAGGGTTCTACATTTTGAATTACACTTTCATTCTTACTGTTACACATTTCAGCTATCTAGACTATTCATGATTTGTGAATGTCACAAAAATTCTTGACTGTGCATTTCCTCTGAAGTATAATGGTTTTAATGAACAGAACTACAAATAAAAAATATTCACAAAAAGACTATACATTTTAGCTACCCATACTACTTATAGATTTCATTGCACATGGCACAGAACAATGATTATAACATTTTTTCAGTTCATCTAGTTTAGTATTTAGCCAATTTTGATATCTCTATGGATTTGTCCTTTACAGACTTTTGCATGGCAGTGGACTTCAAGATAAGTATAAAGTTCTTAGTCTACTCAGCTTTCTCCACATAGCTGTTAGCTGACTTGAGCAAATCTTGTGTGCAACTTTCAAGCTGGTGTTTTTCAGTTCTTCAATTTCTATAAGCATGTATTTCAGTTTTTGTCCGGCTGCTTCTTTCCTGCCTTTTTTTCTTCTCAGCCTGAAAGTATTGGTTGTATGCTGTTCAGGCATTGGAAGCACTGCAGAGAAGAGCCTTAGTCATGGGAACATTCCCAGCACCTCTAACTGTGGCCAAATAGTCCATGATAATGTGCTGTGCAACCAGAGTCTGCTGTTTCATATGGTCAATTTCCTTATTGACTGAGAAACCTCTTGCCTGTCTATGAGAGAGTACCAGCAATCTGTGAACAACTTTCCAGTTTTTGATATTCTTTGTTGTTAGACAAAAAAAAACAAAAAAAAAAACAAAAGAACAAAGTGCTATTTCCATCAGCTTCCTCATCAAACTCTTTGTACTAAATGATGTCATTACAATCAGACTTGCTGACTTGTTTTCTGTCCATCATGTGGGAAAGACATCTTTTAAAACTGTCTTCTGTGGCATTTCTTTTTTTCACAAATAGATCCAGGGTTCAGCCATGCAATTGAACTTATAAGAGAGAGACTTTGCCAGAATTTTCTCAATGACGGTGATGAACATTGTTGCAATTCTGAATGCAAACAGATCTTTTGATGACATTTCCTTTTTTGGATAAATTTTGCATATAGCCCTATCTGCCAAAAATCCACACTCAATCTATGCAGCATCTTTATGCATGTTTGGGTTTGGCAAAATTCTTACAAATTTATTCGGTTTGGAAAATTTAATAGTCTTTTTAAAAATGTGCTCTCCCTTTACAAATTTTAACAGTTTTTCATGATCAAGCTAAAAAGATCATCTGCAAGGAAAGACAGAAACAGTTTATCACTTTGATATTTTATCATAAATGGTTCAACGTCTTTGAAACAGACACAAAAATCTGCAATTTCAATGAGAATAAAACGTTATTCACATTTGACAAGCACTGCAGACAAGGACTTGGTCTGGGGACATTTTTCACTATTTTGATGACATCTGGCAAAATGCCTAGGTGTCGTACACATTTGTAGATTTTCTAGCCATCTATGTCAGAAAAATACAAAAGTGAAGAGATAAGGTTGTTTCATCATTTTTTTCACTTTTACAACAAAAGCTAAAAGATACAGGTCATTATTAGCTTGAAAACTTAAAAAATAACATTCTTATTTTTTAAAGATGCAGTTTCTATCCTAAGGCACATCAAAGGAGTCAAATTTGATTCTTGAACTTTTTACTTTTGGCAACAATTTAGACAAACCTAGTTTACATAGATACACATTGACACAGGACGAGTAAACTATTTATTTTTTCTGCATGAACTCAGCTGACTAGAGATCAAAAGGACTTTTTACTTTTGAAATTGACATTAGAATAAAATTTCTTCAATTGTTCAAATTTTTAAAAAACACTGATAAATTTTTTGAAATTCTACTAAAAAATGTATTTTATTAGTGTAAATAATTTATTATTTTCCTTTCAACTACCAATTCAATGAGTGTGAATTAATTTATCCTTGATGGAGACGTTTGTCTCTGACACCTTTTATTTTTGCTTTTCCTCTTTTCTTGTTGAGTGAGGGCAGAGGCTAGAGGACATGCCTTCATATTCTTTCTCCCCCTCTTTCACCTAGATGAGAAAATACAGAAGAAACTATGAGGTCATGAACTTGTTCTAATCAATAAAACAAACCACCGTTCACATTATTTTCTAAATAATACTGATAACTAAAAAAAAAAAAATTTTTTTTAAAGGACGAGCTTAGATAGTAAAAAACAGATTTCTGGGATTTGACTTTCATGAATTCAGAAAAGAGATGTGTGGGCAGTCCAATTTAGAAAATTCCAAAACTTTCCAATCCAAGGTTTCAAGGACCTGTACAAACCCTGGTTATTCCATCTCAAATTAACGGTAACTGATAGCCACCAATGCACCCCCCCCGGAAAATACTGTGGAAATTCAGATGTTCCTTGATCAAATTTATTGATGGATAATCTCAAATAATTAAACCTGTATAATAGTTATAAAATAATCAGAGCATTTTGAAATTTCACTGCATTTTTTGTTTTGCTAAATAAAGCTTTCAAATAATTTATGACATGACAAGAATATTGCATCAACAAATTTCAAACTCTGTGATGGTAAAAAAAAAACCCCCAAAAAACAGCCAAAACAACAAAAAGATGCTGTCCAATTTGAGAGTTTCTCATTAACAAAGTATGTCAAATACAGCATCCAAATTAGTGTTTTTTCTCGTTATTTATGACCTAATAATTAATAGTAATACTAACTAGAAATAATATAGTTGTTACTAGATTATTTCTATGTAGTATTCATACAGTAATTTCAGTATTACTGTTTGAAATTTGCAGCAATTTGGTCGATTTTTTTAATATCTTTAAAAAAAAAGAAAAAGAAAAAAGAAAGGCCTATTTTCATGACATCAGCAGACAAGTTTGAGACAGTTTAAGAAAACTTTTATATTTTTTACCAGATATTCTTACATGTCTGAATAATATCATAGAACAGAAATGTTGTTTTATGGACAAACTTATGGGTTAAAATAAAAAACATCTTTCTAGAAGAACGACTTGTCAGGATCGTTACCATGATTATTTGATTTTGTTTGACACTTTTTATAAATTTGATACTTAAGTTAAAATGTGAAGATGAAAGTTGGTAAAACAAACAAACTGGTTTCATTTTTTTTACCTTTGTTTCACACCAGACCAAGAGTTATTTTTTTTCGTTTGAGTCATACTTGAAGAGCAAGATATTGACATTATTTCTTCTCACAAGAAATCCCTTTTAGTTTTACATTTTAGATTTCTTTAAAAATGTTAAAAAATATACATCATGTACTCATAATAAAAGTAAAAATAAATGGAAAAGTTTTTAATATTTAACGATTATTTTTCAAACTTCCAAATATCTTTCAATCAGGGTAATAATGGCATTATTAGCCCCGACCGTATTACTATTCTCGTTTATACGGTTTTATAACTGAAAATGTCTTTTTAAGCGAAGATAAAAAAAAACAAAAAACAGTAGGTTTTTTTTTTTGTTTTTCATAGGGATATTTTCAAAATTTTACTAAAAATACAGAACTCTTCTTTTTTAAGCAATGCGATTTTTGGAAAAATCTAAACTTCAGTGTCGAGCTCATGATCAAAAACTGAAACGGAATAATTTTACAAATTAAAAAGAAATTTTAGAAGGTGAACGAATGAAATTGTAAGGAAAGATACAATAGCACATGTGCTCTTAACAAATGACAAATCACTCAGTAGCTGACTCAAGTTCAGGGACAGAGAGAATACTTTAAAAATTGTAAGCTACTGATAAATTGGGATTTGAGAAGAATTAAGAATTGTTTTATACTTAAAAATAAAATGTTTTATTTATAATGTTTTAGCTTTAAAGAACATCATTAATTTGAAATAACATCGCTAAACAAAATGTTTGTTAAACATAGTTTCGAATATTGCTACTGAATATAAATAGAAAAGGAAAGTCATGTGACCACATTTGCAAGAACGACTCCAGCCGAAGTGGACTAACATTTTTGTAATCTTTTTCGGCAGCGACTACTTCAATAATATAAATATATTATTCATTCATTCATTAGAAAAAGCAAATATTAATCTGAAACTATAAAACATTAATTTTCAGCTTGTTGAAAACTCCTCGATATTTATTTTTAGTTTTTTTTTTTACGTTTCAAATCTTCGCTTTATTCACTTCATTTTTAAACGAAAAAACTCACTTGCAGATTTTTTTTAAGACCTTTCTATTCATACCGTCAAAATTTCACGCACAAAAAAGTTTATATGTGTAAAATAAAAAAAAAATCGAAACTTACATTCGAACTGTTTGGACTGCAGTAGGGAGTATTATCGTGATGGAAATTTCTCGCGGTCTTCTTTGGTGTGTTAAAAAATGACGAGGAATGAGAACTACTGTTGCTGCCACTTTGGTTTTGTTTACAGCTTGGACTTCCATGTGTCTGAGAAGGATGAAAAGGTGACCGACCACGACCTCCGAAAGGAGATTTGGGGGAACTGTAACGTGGAGAACTAGGATGTTGAGTTCCACCTGGCCCTCCACTATCGTGGGCATAATTCCATCCGCTGTAAACTCTTTTCTTATCATTGCTATAGTAAGGGCTCTTCGGACTGGAACTACTTATTGGGGGACCAAAAGATGTACTAACAGGACTCAGGGGTGATCCCCAGGGCAACCGTGTGACTGATGAAGCACCTTCGTTGTTATTGCTACCTTGAGTCGGGGTAACTGAGTGACTATCTCCATTGTTACTACGTTGATTAAAACCTGAATTGTTATTATCTTTTATGGCTGGCGAGCCCCAAGTAAGTTTTGGTGATTTTTCCATAGTGTTATTGCTGCAATTGCGATGTTGGTTACTCTGAATCCTGGCTAAAGGCTCCTTAAAATTCAAGTTCCCGCCCAGGTATCCAAATAGCTGGACGGTAGCCATTCAATAAACCAAATATATAAACTTCCGGGTTGTTTTTGGACGGAGTTAGACTCCGTTTCCGGTACGAAAAAATAAAATAAAAAGCAAATTATTATTTTCTATTTAAAACAAAATAAATAAATGAACAAAAGAATTATTTTCCATTCATTAAGTTTTTATCCCTAAATTTTAAAATTATTTTTCCAGTTGGTTCGCAAAAGAAAAATTATGTTAGTTACGATCATTAGTTTCGAAAATAAATGACTTTTTTTGCGGGTAAAAGTTTAGTAAACAGAGGTCTGGGCATTAAATGATGTTACAAATGTAACATTTAAGCATATAAAAGTTAAATTTTGATATTAGTTCATGGAAATATGTTTTATTTCAATAAAGCATTTTACCTCCAAGAAGCTGTGACGAAAAAGGATCACAAACTTGTATAAAATTTTATTTTTGTCATAATCTGTCATTAGCATTTTTAAAATCATTTCCTGTTCACCTGAAGCAAGGCAATAAAGTCACTACGACGCCAGGGGTTCCTGGGTGTGAAAGAATAGAAAAAATAAGCATTAAAAAGTACGAGAGAAGAAACTGTCATTATAGAACTTACGGCATTTTAACTGTAAAATGATGAAATCTAGCCGCCAATTTAGGTACCAAAAAGGAAACCTCATCAGAACAATTACAATGAAAATATTTATAGAGAAGGCACATGGAAGCTACATTACACCCATGGGAAAATGAATGAAGCTGAGATACCAATCAGGTCTAATAATGCAGCTTCTTTGGGTTTTAGCAGTTTGTAGGTCATTTTTGAGATCTACTGCTAATTTGATGTTATCGAACTGATAAGAATTACCATTAAGACAGGGAGTAAATAGTTGCATCATCAACATAGAAACTGAGTTGAGAACTGATGGCATCAAGAAGTAACAGGAAAATTAGCAACAATGTAGGTCCAAGGATAAAGCCCTGTGCTTTAATGCAAAAATATTTAGAAGAGTGGCTGTGCTTTTATTTCAAGATTTGATAAGAAAAATTAAATCAGATAAAAAAGAATTGGACGAGAATTTATGGGTAAAAAAACATTTTCAGCAGAAGAACACCTCAAATTGAGTGAAGGATAGGTATAAATGTCTTACTCTTATGGAGCCACTAGTACTTACAAGAACCAAACCTGTTATATTCTATATTGTTTCTCATTCTAATATAAAAATTGTGCCCACAGTATAAAATGCTTGAAAAGCTGTTTGACAATGTAACAAAAAACTTTGTGAATAAATATCTTATAAATGGGTATTTTGTAAGAAAATTTTATAAAAATAATTCAAGTCAACCAATCCACATTTATTTAATTTTTTTGTCTAATCCATAAATAAAACATTATGTATTTTTTTTTGTTTTTAGAAATAAAATTTAATGCAAAAAAAAAGCTGTGGTAGTATCTGTGCTTTAACTTTTTTCACTGCATGTGACTTGATTTGTTGTACAAAAAGTTTATCTTGCCGTTAAAGATGACGCTGATCTCTGAAAAATAGTGTTTCTGAATATAAAATGTGTCGTTATATCCTGTGGTGGCAACAGGCAAAAACTGAATGTAATTGACAATAAAGATACTGCAATTGAGTGGAAAGAGAAGTGACATTAATGATCCAGAGTGCAAAAGATTAATTGTAACTCTCATAACAAAGTTTCATTATCTGACTGTAGCAGATTGTAAACACGTGACTTACTCCATCTTTTAAGAATTTCAGTCATTGTGACTAGCCACACTACTGGGGGAATGTTTTTTTTTTTTTTTTTTAAGACACCATCTTTAGATTTCCAACCAAAGCTAAAGAGTTTCTGTCTGTCCATTAGTTGAGGATTTGTAATTTCCAGTTTCATCTACCCAATTTCAATTTCAATTACAAAACTATGGCATAGCCAAGAAGGGTTTTTTATTTACACTTGCTAATGAAAGATGAAGGGGTTTCGTTTTATACCTGGGAATGAAAGATGATAAATAAAAATCAATGTTCAATTTATAATTCTAATTAAATTATAGAAGTCATGGAAAATGATCTGAAAATTTTATTGTAAATTAGAACTTGAATGAAAGTGTTTTAAATCATTAGATCAGCTTTAAATAAATCATAACTATCTTAGCAAGGTATCCGTTTTTTTTTTCTAATTAAATATAGGATATAAAGGAAAATTATGTTGGAACCTAAATTAATTTTGTTTCAATTAGAACTTGAATGAAAATGTTTTAAATCTTTAGATCAGCTAAATAAATCATATAATACTATTGTTGCAAGGTATCAGGGTTTTTCCTAATTGAATATAGGATTTAAGGAAAATTATGGTGTAACTGAAATGAATTGTATTTCAATTAGAACTTGAACGAAAATGTTTTAAATTTTTTGATTAGCTAAATAAATCATATTAAACATCTTTGTAAGGTATCCGGTCTTTTCCTAATTGAGTATAGGAAGGTACAGAAGGAGTTTCTGTTTACTGCCTTTTTTCCTCTGCTTTTGTGGCTATAACAGCAGGTAACAGATAACCTTTTCAAAGTTGCTCCCCCTTGACACTATAAGGAAGCAGATATATTCAGCTTAAAAAATGAACCTATTATTTTGACGTAGATAATTTCAAAGTAAAAGGCGAAATCACCAAGAAATATAACATTTAATTTGAAGAAATGATTCCAAATATATATACCCGATACATTTATAGTGCTTTTTATGAATGAAATATAATTGTTTCAACCTAATTGTGTTAAAAATCTCAATTTGGATTATCCTTTAGGAAATCCAACCCACCATTATTATAAACCTGACACTTGTGAGAGGCATTGTTTTACTACTGTGAAAACTTGTAAATTGAAAAAAATGCCCATTTTTGGACTTTAAATAAAGTTTCTGCATTTAAAAGTATATTAATTTTCTTTTAAATTTTCGTTCAATATTTCTGGAAAAAATTGGAATGCATGTGATATCCTTAAAACATTGGAATTAAATTTATTTGAAAAATAACGATTTTAAAAGCCTATGATAAAATAAAAAAAAAAAAACAACAATTGGTTCACTTATCTATTTAATTTTTTTTACTTACAATTCACAGACATGAAAGATCAAAATCAAAGAACTGACACCAAAGTCTGGACTTCACACATAGGTGTGAAAAACTGTGGATTCACTAAATTGTGGTCACAACTAAATTCACTTAATCCAACCTCACATCAAGCCCTTTAGAAATGTTCAAATTTTTTTCACACCTTTCGCACGTCTTGTAAGTGGGGCTTATCCCCACCAGCAGACAGAGCATTTTGGAGACAATTTATTTTTATTGCTGGTTTTGAGAAGCCATATCAAAGACAAATTGGCTTCATTTGAACCCTATCTTCTTCCTTATCACTGCTTTTTTTTTTTTTTTTTTTTTGCAAAAATTATTGAAATTATGCTATTGTTTTTTTCTTTTATGAAAATTCACTGCAGACCAAAAATGCTGCTTGGGACAGACCAAACCTTCCACCCTCCCTAGCTATGCCACTGGACCCTTTCTGAGTCATTTCCATATCTAATTATGTTTAGCAGCAGCTTTCTGAATGAAAGAGAGAGATTTAAAATGATCCCTCTAAATGGCTGCATAAAATGTTTTCAGCTACACTTACCCATGCAGTATTTTAAAATAAAAGCTTCTTAAGAAAATTTGACAGACTTTACATGTGAAGAAGTTTTACATAGTTAAAAGACCTGTAAAAGTTTTACTTGCCAATAACAAATGTGTCAGTTAATAAAAAGACAAATTTTAAAAAGGCCTAAATAAAAGCATATATCCTATAATTAACTTTTTAAACTAAGTTTTAGATGATAATAAAACAAAATTCAATCCTATTGTCATTATCCTCTCATTTTTATTAATATCAAAATTTTGATAATGAATTTCCTTCTTTCTGAGGATTTACTGTTTCTGTGTAAAATGAACCATATTTATGATAATATATTTTTTAAATTTACGAAGAAAATAAAGTTAATTGAAGTATTAATAGTACTACTATTAGCAATATATAATGGAAATGAATTATTTTCATTTCTTAGGAAAAGATCACAAAATAACTGATAAATCTGTACAAGGTTGCTAACATGAGGCACACAGTGAGGACTAAACTCATTACAGTAATACTTCCATGTGATATTAGTTCATCCCTACTGATTTCACTATGAGTAAGCTAGCTAGATTTATAGCAAATTACCATAATATATACATAGGTTATAAAATAAGAGATTTCTCAGCAATACTCAGAACCCATATTAATACACTGTAATGCACTTTGGTCATTTATATGAATGCCATTACGTAATACATTATACAATGCCTCTTGCACCTGTTGATGCAAGAGTTGTAGGTGGATTAACTGAATGCATTGGCCACATAAGTCTATCACTGGAGATGGCTCTGATGTTATTCTAACATAAATGGAAGTCTAGCTTGAGACATGAATGCTCATAGCCCTGCTATAATTAAATGATCCTCAATGGTGCATGTTGATACTATGCAGAAGTTGTGGAGATTATCTTCTGACAATGTCTGTTACCTCCATAAATTGGAATATTTGGGTTTGGGTGTATACAGGCCCTTGTGTAATGATTAAAAGAAAATACACAGATTGTTAATAAATACAAAGTCAGTCGATGTCGGACAACCGTTAGTTGGATATTAAGGTATCAGCCACCAAAACAAGATTGTTGCGTCATTAACTATTATATCAAGTTCCTAACGTTTTGTACATCGAACCTATTTAAGGACCGACTTAGTGAAATACAAGCCTTCACTGTGAAACTACTCTACAACATATACACAATATAATAATACAGAAGGATAAAGTAAAAGTTGAAGTTTCAACAGTTCAAGTGTAAAAGTCCTAGTACATACAAGAGAGAGTCCAAGAGCAGGTATATATATATGCATGTATCCAAATGTAGTAGCTGCCTATGAAAATGGTAGAGAAAAAAAAAAACATGAATGTCCTGTTACATGTATGGAGCAGGACTGTATAGCCTTCTCAAGTCACCAGCGGGTCATGCAAATGTTGCATTTCAGTTCCGGTTATGTTATAATGACTGCATTTCTAATTTTTTGATAAATTTTTTATTTGTGAATTTGTTATTCAAGGGTGTAACAGATTATGTAGATTGCCAAATACTACTTTTCAGACCTTTTGCATCCCAAAAGGTTGTTGAAAGGGTATAATATGTCACATAGTATAGTTTGATATTCCTTTATAGGATGAGTTTAACTGATCATGAAATCAGTAGTTTGGTAGGTGTAGCATTCATTTTGCTAAATTTTTGTTTTTGGTAGATGAAGTCCTTATTAGAAATAGTTTTGCTGGTTATTTTTTTCTGCTGGCAATATGAGAGTCTCCTTGGGTGTTAAAGATGTCTTGCTATCCAAGTATATCTGCAAATGCTGAACTGGGCTTCCATGATGGAAAACCATTTTAGCACTTTGGAGTCAATGAAAGCAGGTGGCTTGTTGGATACAGTTTGTATTGAATGATGTTTGTCAGAGAGCATCTGTTCAATTTCTTTATCACATATGGGGGCATTTTTTTTTCATATGAGTCAGGTTTGCTCAAGGTTATCACTTATCATGGTTGATGTTTTGTGGATGCAAATGGGAGAGATTGAGGGAGAAAATGTAATTATATATGTATCTGTATGTAGTAGCTGCCTGCTAAAAAGGTGGTAAAAGAAAGAGTGTATGTACTTAAATGTAGAAGGATAGTGTAGCCTTTTCAAGTTGCCATCTTGTGTAAATATTGTATTTCAGCTCTGATTATGTTATGATGACCGCAGTTTTGGAGAATGAACAAAATTAATTCATCCATTCTGGTTTTAGGTGGTTTTCCATCTGATTATATATACATCTATAGATCCACTTTGAAAATGCCAAAATGTGAGATACTTGTTTTTGATATTTTGCATTGAGCTAGTCTCCTATTGTATTAAGTAGCAGTAGTCCTTTTGTTAAGTCTTGGTTGAATTGTCCTTGATTCTCAGATATATTCTGGTGGAACTTTTTACAATGCTCATCTGTTATGGCACCAAAATCCAATAGCAAAAATTGAAATGAGAATTTCATCTGGCATTCAATTTTGTTTTGCTGTTAAGTTTTTCCTTATTAAAGCAACATTATTTTAAACATTATGAGACACTTTACAATGAACATGAATGAATGCCACTATAAATCTTAAAAATCTGATATTCTAGAACAATCCTGAGTACAGATTCTAGAATCAGCAGATTTAATTTTGCCTTTGCCAGTATCATTTGTCTGATATTTTGCTGCCAAGCATAATTAATATGAGACAGTTTCATCAATCATTCATATGTACATAACACAAACTGATAATGTTAGGACAATTCTGAGTATCCGTTTAGAATTAGTCATGCTTTTACTCCCATCACAAAATTTGTTTTCCAGTATAGCTTTCCAGAGCCATATAGTCATTAACTAATTGTTTTCATCACTTTAAGAAAAATAAGTTCAAGCAAGATTATGAGAGGCCAAATAAAGTCAAATTTGTGCACCAGGGTCACAAAAGGTCATTAGCAGTAGAATTAGTTTAGAACTAGTTTTAACCTGTAATTTTAGTTTTAACCTGTATTGCAGCCAATTTCGTTCTTTGAGATAAATTTGTATATGTTGAAAACTTGGGTATAAAAAGTTAAGTAGTTCTAATCCCTAAGGTCAATTTTGGATATAGATATTTTTGAGCGAAATGAAAGAACATTTATCTGCTATGTGCCTTCAGAATGTAGCCAATCATAGCTATCTACAATTTCCTGTTTTTTGTGGCTTTAGGTAACCTTTGACCTAATCATCTGTATTTGCCCTTCTTCTATCCATACATTTAAATTCAGTAAGTTCAGTTTACTCCCTGTTTCTCCTACTTCTTGCTTTCAATATGTTGTGTGAGTGCTACATCCACTTGGTCCTCTTTATAAGACCAAGAAATTTCAGCTGTCTCTTTTCAGTTTCTTTGTAGTTTTTTTTTTTTTTTTAATTTCTTTGTTGCTCACATGTTCTGTCCATAGTATTCGTAGCATTTATTGGTAAAACCAAATCTCTGCCACTTCAGGCCTCTTCTTCATTTGTGAGAAGATTGTCCAAAATCCACTGCCATATTGAAATAGCAGTTCAGCACTCTTGTCTTTCTTTCTTGGGACATTTTCCTACCTCTTTATACTTTGGTTAATTTCTGTAATTGATGTAATGAATATGCATGCACCTGAGTTTCCCCTCACAGTAATATGATTGGCTGGTGTCAGTCATAAATACAGACTGATGTGGAGGTACATGAGGATGCCTATTGGCTACGCCTGTTGTCTTTGCCTATTGCCTATAACTATGACAAGAACCAGTCCATTACGGTTACCTGCTAGATTGCTCTACTTGGTTACAGTAGTCCAAAACCACTTTGCTACTTCAAACAAATATATCCCTTTCCGGGACACATCAGTAATAAAGCTCTTGTTATCCCTATGTGCCTCTGGGTTTCTGTCATACTTCTGTGGTATTACACTATTTTCTATCATCTGTTATTACACTACCCAAAGTTAAATTTCTGAACCTATTTGACTTTAACATCCCCAATATGTAACTCATACTTTGAACTGTCTCTTTTAATAACAACTATGCATTCTGTCTTTTTAAACCTAATTATTTCTTTCTTATTGCTTCTATTAACGACCATGTATAGAATTCTTGCAATTTTTCTTTTACATCTACCATCAACACAGTGTTATCCACATGTCTTATGTTGCTAAGATTATGCATGCCAATAATAATTATTGGTAGATTTTCTTGTTCTCTTATCCCTTAGTTGTATAGGTTAAATAATTTCAGTTAAAAACACATTTTTTATTACTCCTCTTTCAATTTGTGTGTATTCATTGAACTTGTTGTCAAGCTGCATGTAGGCTGTTTGTAAAAAAGGATTACGGATTACTTGAATATTTTTCTTGCATAAATCAAGTCTTCTGACTATTTTAAATGATTATTTGTGCCAGATGGTAGTGGTTTTTCTTGTAAAAGATTAATTTACAGTAACAAAGCTTTTTGTACAAAATATGAAAATTTAACTTACAATGACTAAATTTTGGTGCAAAATAAAAAAAGATTTGATTTTTTTGGAGGGAATGGGTAAAGAGAGCATGTCACCTCACTTATCCTGAATATCGAAAAAGGCACAAACAATAACAAAATCATCTTGTTAAATTTTAAACTTACAAACATTTATTAAAGTGATACAAAACAATATAACAGAGTACAAACTTTACAAAAATAAAAAGGCTTGTGCAAAAATTTCCTTTCATGCACCTTATTAAGGACAAGGCAAGATAACAAAATTATAGAAACAATTTGCCTTAAAAAAGATTCATAATATAAATTCTTTTCAAAGGAAAAAAAACTTTGAGAAGGGGAAACAAAAACAGTTGGAAAAAAGAAATTATTCTTAGAAAAAAAGGGTGCACCCACCTAATAGATAAACAAACAAGGCCAACATGCTTTTTCAAAAGGAATTCCAGGGAGGTATAATGATCTTTTGTAATTTCTTTGTTTTTGAAGTTGGCCTTGAAGTTGTTTTGTGATTGACCTAAAGGTACTCTTTGTCCTTCTTTTATGGCTGCATAGTTTTCAAGAAAGCTGATACTTTTATACTCTTTTCTCTGCTGTAGACTTTCTCACACAGAACTCTTTGTCCTTTCCACAGTAAGCTTTGCCTGTTTTACATCTGATGACCAAGTCAAGCTGACTTCTGTTGCATATGACATCAAATCCATTCTGATCACTTTCTGCCATCTCTAATCACCTTCTGCGGTCTCTCACTGCTTTCTTTCCACATTTTGTGATTCTAAACACCTTTTCCTATTACATACTGACATGTGTTCTTATATACCCTTGGGAGTGGCTGAATGGATCTCACTTTAAATTTATGATGGCAAAAGCCACCCCTTTCATTGAACAATAAATATGAGGGTAATATATCTTTTCTGAATTTGAAAAATGAATCTCCAACAGTCTACCATGACAGTTATTTCTGGTAGTCCTTTTTAGAGCCAATTACAAAGTAAACTTTTACACACAAAATGAAAATTTTCCTTTAATACACTTCTTCCAAAAGTGAGTGTATAACATAAATTTGGGCTATTTAGCATTTATTTATTCACACTTTTAAATTAATTTTCATTTTTAATTATTTTACACTACTAACAAATAAAAAAATATATTCTATATGAAAAATTAAAGGACTAAAAAAATATTATTGATTGTTTTTGTTTGTAAAATGTTATGCAGCCTTGAAAAACATTTTCAAACAAAATATTCTAAAATATTCAGCATTAATCTTGATTTTTTTTCAGCTGTTTTTAATAGCAAAATGGTCCCAAATTACAGAAACAGCTTGTGACTATGAGTGAGGCATTCTTGAGGAAATAAAGAAATAAACTGAGCTATTCCAAAGTTTCCTTGAACATTTCCATGCACTTTAGAATTTGTTCAGAACTCAGTTGAGTTCCTCAGCTTTCTCAAGTTGCATAGTATTCTGATTTTTTGAAATCTCAACTGTCCAAAGTTGTGCAGAGGAAATTGCCAAGCAATCAAGTAGCTTCTTCCATATATCAAGCAATTATTTTAACTGGAGTAGGCAAAAAAGAGGATGTGTTAATTACTAGAATCTAAATAATTCCAACAGAGTAGTCCTTTGAATATCAAGTGAATTTCCCAGTGAGGCTATGAGTGAGACACAAGAACAATCTCTCAAGAGCTTTTAAATATTTTTCCCATAGTTAGCTTTGTGAGCAGTTCTAGGATGCACCCAAAAAAAAGAACAATTTTTCATACTAGCAGTAAATGGACAAAGCACTTTGTTGGGTATCTGGAAAATTTGGTGATGAAAGATTCAGTAATGGAAAATTCAGTAACTATGAGATTAAAGTCGACTGAAAATTGATCTTAGGGACATTCTGGGGTGGGGATTTGGCAGCTAAGCCCATCCCCTATATTTTTTAAATAGAAATGTGTTGTTTTTTTTATAAAAAGAAATATCTATATTTACTTTTTTTATTAAAATAATAATTTGAAAAGAAGATACAAAAATTAACTTAGATAAATCGATTTTATTTGTTTGAAAATAATAGAGTACAGTAATTAAATAAATACTTATTTCAAAATATTTATTTAAAAAGTCTGGAGTGGTTAGTCCTCTAAATCCCCATCCAGAAAGTATGGACCTGGTATTGTTGCAGTTGGGTTTTATCTGGACTGGAACCCATGACTTTTTTAGTTAATACATATTTAAACATATGGGGGTAGCTTCCTCTAGAAAGTATGGCACTGATATTATTGTGGGGGTTTTAACTAGACCCCCATAGTTAATAATACTTTTAAAAAAATATTAGGGAAGGAGGCCTAGCACCTTAAGCCCTCCTTCTGCAAGTACAACCCTGGTATTGTTGTAGTGGGGTTTTATCTGGACCTCACAATTTTCAGTTATTTAAAAATATAGGGAGTGGTGGTTTAGCCCCCAAATCCCCACTCCAGAATGGCCCTAAAATCAATTTTCATTCAACTTTTATTTCATAGTTATTGAATTTTCCTACTTTGTCAAAATTATTGAATTTTCCATTAGCGAATTTTCCTAAAATTTCCTAAATTCCTTTGTTGTATATCCAGCTCTGTCTACCTCAGGGATGTCAACTTTAGTTTTAGGTATTGGATTTTTTTTTCATTAATACTTCATATCTAAATACAATAAATAACTATTTTTATGTGTTATGTTGGTTAAAAAGAATTATTTTCCTGTGTTGTTGACAATCATGACTCTCCAGAGATTCTATTTTGTTATTATCTATGAATTGTCATGCATTTTTGAAGAAAATATTGGAGTGGTTTTCTGTTGTCTTCTCACTATGTATTTGAAATCCAGAGGTTTGCTTTTAGATTGTCAACTAAGTCTAGAGAACTACTAGAACCTACTCTTCTATTTAACACAATGATGGCCGGGGATGGGAAGAAGAAAAATTCATGTATTTTCCAGCAGCATTTGTGCAAAAATGAATGCAACAGACATACTCAGAATAGGCTTACTGATTTCACAATCCATATATCTGATTCGTGGAACAGAATACTTCCCCAAACACAACAATCTTTAAATAAATTCAAACCTCTTTAAATGGAAGGTGAATTCAAATTGTTATCTATCCTTCGATTTTTGCTTTCTCCATTCATATCACCCGTCTTATTCAATAACGCTCGACATTGAATGGTTTTGTTGAGCACTTGAGTGAGTAAAAAAAAAAAGAAAAGAAATTATATTAGTGCTCTTAAAATTTGCTTTTTTCCACACTTTTACAATCTTGAAACATCTAATTTCTAAACAAATATATCCATAAAAATGTAAAGTTTTATTTTTAAAATATTACCATTTATTGATCAATAAGTTTTACTGGCGGTAGCGATACTCTACAGAATCTACAACACTATACAGGAAATAATAATCGGCGTATTTATTTAAAGAAGCCTTATGGGCTTCCATAGTAATCACTTGCCGCATTTTGATGACACTGACAGTCAAGCCAGTGAGTAACCAATGTAAGTTGCAGTCCTACTTTGTTTAAAAAAAAAAAAATAAAGAGAAATAAAATTTCACGAATTAAGTTTGAGAAAAGTTATTCTCTTCATTTTTTTGGGGGGGGGGGATCAGTTCAATCAATGGCAAAAATCTGTTTTTCAGCCAACTGTTGAAATCAAACACCTTCACAAATAATTTTACTTTTACAGAATTTCTAAACAACAAAAAAGTAAATAAGACAAACTAACAATTTGTTTGGAGGAGTAATAAAAGTAATATTAATTACTTATTAGCTTTATGCTTAAAATAAAAAAAAAAACTCATTTAACCGGAGGAGTTACGATGCGGATGAAGAAAATTCATTGATGACAAGTTTTTTTTAAAAAATTTTTACAACAGGAAACACCGAAAAATGTCACGTTATTTTCAAAATAGCAAATTTCCTTATTGTTTAAAAATGTAATAAAAATATTTCATCCTGTTGTAAATTTTCTCAACATATGGAAATTTGTAGATATCATTTTTTAACTTAATTTCTTATTGTTTAATTTCTTTTCTGTAACGTAAATAAATACAAAGTAATGTGGCCTTTTTTTAGAGTGAATAGCCATTTTTCCTAGGTTAATTTTCTTTTCAAGTATTTAAAAACAAATACTTTAGAAAACTTTACAATTAATAATTTCTAAGCATTACAACTTTATCATTTTTACTTGTTTAGTAGTGTGATAAAGTTCCGTTTTTTGTACAAATTGCCAAAATAATCTAATGATTTATTACCGAAAACAAATTTATTGATTATTGCTAAAAAAAAACTTTAACCGACGAATGCGAAAAATAAAAAAATGTTTCCTTTTCCATTCTAATCTTTAGAGAAAGTTTTAAAGAAAGCCTTAATTCATTTGGTGTTTTTAGTTTTACTTTTACTGTTTTTTTTTTTTTTAGTCATTTATTTCCAAGCATTGAGAAAATCATAAAATAAATACTTTTTAGTTAGTTTTATTATTATTTTTTAACCAATTAACAAGCACTGAGCTAAGACGTCGGAACTAAAAAATTATCAATTGTACTAAGATATGAAATCGATTTTTTTTTACATTTTTCTCTCTGTTTACTTTCATTTCATAGGCTGTGTTCTGTTTAAGAGAGATCATTTAAATGATTTAATGCAACAATACGCGTGAGCGCAACATGTAAACTTTTCGTTTCATCATTATTAGTCGGCCCTTAAGAACTCTGTGTTAACATGGCAACACGTGTTTTACTAAGGTACTGTTACTAAAGAATTCCAAAGAGAAAAAAACGGAAATAAAGAAAACACAACACAAATTACAATAGTAGAACTAAAAAGTAAGAGAACATTATGGTGCGTTGGATTTCTGTTAAAAGACGGTTTAACATCAAACTATGGATGACTTTAGCAATATTTGCTCTATTCATGTACATGTATTACCATTTCCCATCAACTTTTCTCGAAAACGTCGCCGAGGAAGAGAAGTTACGGTATCGAAAGAAAAGATATGAGAATTACCAGAAAGCTGAACCATATCGACGTGGCCCTGGGGAACAAGGGGAACGTCTAGTGCTGACAGGGGAACATGCCGAAAAAGCTAAACTCGTAGCTAGAAAAGAAGCTTTCAATTTAGTTGCAAGTGACATGATTGCCCTGGACCGGAGTTTACGAGACATAAGAGATTCAAGGTAAGTAAAAAGAAAAGATAACAGTAAAAAAAAAAACAAAAAACTTTTCAGTTTTATTTTAACATGCATGTTTTATTGCAAAAGTGTATTTGAGAAAGAATTGCCAATTTACACATTTTGGGGGCGATCAAGGGAATTTATTTTATTTTTAAAGTAGATTTCTGAGTGAATTCATTTGCATTTTTTAGCATTGGCTATTTTTATAAGTGTAAAACTAAAAAAAAGTGTTAATAACCTGTTAGTATTTGTTAAAAAAAGTAAGACTAAGAATATAAGCTTGAAATATTTTTGTAAAATCTGGAGAAGTGAAGAAGAGTGATAGGTACAAAATAAAAAACTATTAAAACTAAATAAATAAACATAATTTTCCTTCAGTTTTTTTTACAATAATCTTAGGTTTTGAATTTTGTTAGTCCTGAAGAAAGTTGAAATATTTTTTAAAGAGAGTTCGCGAATTTTTACTTTTTAACTGAAGAAACGGGTTTTTCATTTTCATTTTTTTTTTCCTTCACAGAAACAAAAACTTTTTAGTTTTTCTCCATCGTCAGATTTTGTTTTTCGTTTTGTCTTAGAGTCTTTAGAGAATTCTACTTTAAATTTTGGTAGGAAAAGCATTTTTGACATTTGATTTTTTTTTTATAAACTGCAGATCAGGACTTTTTGCATCCGTTAGAAAACTAACACGGAAGTCGCAACTAAGTAATTTGTAGTTACGTGATTTATTTTCTTCTTTTTCTTTTGATTTAATTTTGGGTCGAGAAAAAAAATTCACTTCTCTAGTAGTGTGTTTCCATTCTACTCTATGCTTTGAAAATTGCTTAAACATCCCGTATCTGTCCCAGACATTTGTTTTGAAGAAAAATGGTAAATTTAAGAATTAATTAGATTTTAAACATTACATTACGTTTCACAAAAATATGACAAAATTTTTCAAAAACTATATTTTCTCCAGTATATCTTGTCAACATGTCCAAAGGTAAAACAATTGCAATCTAATAACCCTGTTCATCAGGGCCGGATTAAGACTTGTTTATCCTTCACTTTTCTTTTATTAAAATAATTACTTAATAATAATTAACACAGCTACTGTACTTTATATTTCACAGCAGACAAAAATGAAAAATGAAACAGTTAAAAATGAAACTATTTACTTTTAGAACTAAAAAAAACAAGTAAAATGCACATCTTGACCTTGCTATTCAAAAAGCAAAATAAATAAAAAAAACTAGAATATACACGAAAATGTGTGAGAACGTATCGTATTGTCAACATTTACAAAAAAACTTACAAATTTACACCTTAAAGTGCTTTCTTCTAGATTGCTTTCTAGTAAAAAAGTCTTTGATTACATCTTCAAAGTTAATTTGGCGCAACAAATCTGCTTCAATTATGAGCAGAGATAAGGAATACAGCCTTTCTTATTGTTGTTTTATATTCGGATTTTTTATATTTCAAATGAGAAAATGAGCATTCAGTTGCACAGTTTGTAACCATTAATGTTAAAAATCTGCACAAGCTAATAATCTCTACATCTTGAAAATCAAACTCGATGTTGTCTTCTACCATTACTTTGTAGACTTCTGCATGGCTGAATCTGGTTTTCACAGTTTTTGTTGCACTAAACTTATGGCGAATATGAGTGAAACTGCTGAAGCTTGGTAGACAAATTACTGTTCAAGTCCTTTGGATATGCATTGGTTAGTTTTTCACAACACTCAGAATACTGTATTCTCTCTTCATTGGATGAGGAACTTGATGTTTCTGGTATATCAACCAAGCAAGAGAATCGGGCTGCTATCTGTCCTCTCCATCTCATCTTTGCTTCAAGTTTGTCAATAATGACGTAGAAAGTGTATCTATGAAACTTGTCTCTGGCATTCAGGGATACTTCTGGTGCATCCCCCATCATTGATCATTTTCTTTCTTTTATGTTTTGCAGGTATCAGTTGCCTTGTAATCCACATCTGGTAGTATTTTGTAGATCTTGGCCGACTCTATGAAAATGTTGCAAGATTTCTTCCCAAAAGATAAGCATGAAAGCAAATTCTAATTCTTGCATCTTATTTGCAATGTTTTCTGCTTCTCTTCTGGTGTCCCCCTTCTGTGAATGGTCTTCTTGTAAACATTCTAAAGCAACTAAAATCTGAGGGAAAGACTTTAGAATGGCTTCAGTTACAATGGCATGTGATTCGCATCTGGTATCAGAAAGGGATTTTCATCTTTTCATCCTCAAGGCACCCTTTGAGAATTTTCCATCTGTTGGTTGAGGCTGAGAAAAATGTATATATCAGTTGCATTATAAAGAAGAAGTTAATTGCTTCTGGTCAACAGCACTTCTGCTTACCAGATTTAGTGAATGGGCAGCACAGGCAAACATTATTTTCCTCTTAAATTTTTTGGCTGCATGCCCTTGTAATGCCCAGGCATGTTAGCTGCTTTACCATAGGACTGACCCCTGCATTTTGAAAAATTAAGGTTGCAAATTTCACATAAGTACTGTAACATCTTATTCACCAGTGTGTCTTTGTAGCTCTAAGAAGGTCAAAAACCACTCAATAGGCTCCTTATCTATTAAGTATCGAAGTACAACACTTAACTGATCTATATGTGATAAATCAGGTGTTGAGTCTGTTGATAAGCTGAAATAACCAGAAGACTTTACTTCATCCATAATGAGCATGTGGACCTTTTGAGCCATAATTTCAATAAGTTCTTCACAGATAGTTTTGGATAAGTAAGAAGGGTTTCATTTTCCAGAATTTTCATATTTTGCAATATGTGCTGCTAAAAATGGATCAAACTGACTGATCAACTACAGCAACCCTAAATAATTTCCATTTTGTAGAAATTCAAATTTTTCCTCTAAAAGCCAGACCATGTTCAGCTAGCATACAAATAACAGCTATTGCACACCTCAAAACATTTTCCCAGTAATTTTACTATTCATTAATTTGTTCTAGCTTTTGTTGTAGAAACAAGCTTTGAGCTAAATATGTTAACATAGTCTTTATGAATATTACTGTTTTCATGATTATCAATGTTATTTCTCCAATCACTGAACCCATCTTTGTCAGCCAAATGTGTGAAACCTTTAGGCACAAAAAGTGGATGGTGAATACAATAACCATTCTCTTTTGTACTGCTCACCATTTGCTTTTGTTCCATGGAAGAGGTTTTGCAAACAGTATCTTGTTGGTTTTCCACTAGCAAAAGTCTGGCAAGATTTGCCAAAGGAACCATCATGATGATAACAGTCAGTGGGCCCACAATCAACCCAATAAACTACATTATCAGCTGAGAAATCAGTTCATAGCCCTGGATCTTTTGCTTTATTTACTTCTTCATCTTCTGCAGACTAAATTGTGTCATCACACATTTTCAGGTACCATTTCAACGTCAGGACTTGCAGAACAGCTTGCAGTAGACTTATTAAGAGGGTTAACAGGTAGATCAGTAGCAAGTATGCTATATGCACCAGCTTGTGGAAGTTATGATATTCTGAACTTGAAGTAAATGAAGGGCTAATACTAAGAGAACGAACTGTGGAAATGTCTTCTTTCTCAGACAGGGCTCGGTTTTGATCTGTATCTAGAAGTTGCACTGGAAGAAAATAATTAGTTAATTTTCCACTCTTGGCTGTTACTCATGAAACATTTTGTTCTTTCTTTTTGGCTAGTTTTCTTTTTTGTGTACCATTTAATTGAAGACATTTCATCTTGGGGTCTGAAAAATTTGTGAACAGAAAAGAGGAAGGCTTAATTTTTGTAGTTTTATATTCATAAATTTATATTTATATGAATGTAGGTCCTCTATGAGATCACTAAAAAAGAGCATAATGAAAAAGACGCCAAACTTGGTGAAAACAAAATGTTATCTTCTAAATGTTTATTATTAAGAGCAAAGTTTATTTTAATTATTTTTAAAAATTTTTCCTTCTTTTTAGAACATTCTGAATTTTGATTTTGTATCATTATATTTCTCTTTGTATCACTGGAACTAGTAAAATAACATACAATTTTTAGCACATTTTTTTTTGTATGACACACATTAATTTGGAAAATCTTGCAAAAATAGAAATAATTGTTGGATGTTAATGAAACTTTCAGAAACTATTCACAGATGATCGAAATTATTATAAATATGTTTTTTTATTAAAGTCATGGCAGAAATATTTTTTTTCATATTTATTACCTCCCACCAAACTAATTTTATGAAAACTCTAGAAATTGATCGAGTCCACTTTAGTAATTACAATAGTTAAAAGCACAAAGCTTTGAGGAATGCAAATTGTTTTTTTTTTTTTTGTTTTTAATTGGACCCCCCCCCACCTGAAAAACAGCTCTGAATTGTAAAATACAAAACTCAATAAAACAAAGATATTATTTAATTTCAATACTTTTATTTGCTTTTAGTTGTTTTTATGAATATAGACAATATTTTCTGAAAGCAAAAAATTTTTTCAATGAAAAATGGATTTTTAATACAATTATTGTTGTTTCTTTAATTATAATAGATTTTTACATTTAAGTTGTTAAAATATTATAAAATTAGTTAAAAGCCACATCCACTTTCGTAAGTGTCCTTATGAGATCTTTTTTAGCGTATTGTAAATTGTATCGTTTTGACTAATCAGAAGACCCACAGTAATTAAGAAATGTAATTTTGTGTTTATAATCAGGCTGTAACTATAAAGTACGGAAGACCAGCCAGAATACAATTAGTGTTAAGCAAAATAGTTAAGCATTGTTCTCCGCTGTTAAGGCCTTTACTTTTGCAAAACACATGTGGAGAAGTTAATTTGATTTTTCAATTTCAACAGAGAAGGGTACCTACAAGTATCATCTTATGAAATTTATATGATCTTATTTTTATATTAATCTCAGTTATGACATTTATCAAAATTAATAATAAAATGAATGAAAATACAAATAACACAGTAAAATCTAGTAAATGTACATAAAATTATAGTATTTTATGTACACTTCTGATAAAATTTCATAAGAAAGATACCTATAAATTAATTAGATACCTTTCTTATGAAATTTAATTTAGTCTTATTTTAATTTCTTTATAATATATTTTCCATAAAGCATTGTAAACGTAAAGGTGAAAGCTAAGTACAAAAAACAAAAAAATTTAGAGTGCTAAAAGTTTTCCTTAAAAATAACGAGGTAAATAATTTCTTCACTTAAATCTAAGTAATTTCACTTTTCTCCTTCTGTAGAACAAATTATCCTCACATAATCTGTCGATGTCATTCATCACCTGTCAAGTGACGCGAAAGGTTTAAAATAAGTTTTGAAAAAATAATTGATTTTTAAAAATTTCATACTGAGATTTTCATTTTTTTTCATAAAATGGAAAAAAATGGTTGCCATGATCGATTATCTGTCAATTTTGCTGACTCAAAAAAAAACAAGATTTTAACAAAAATTTCAGACATGCTAGGAACGATTAAAAAAAATACCCCAGAAATACTTTGATCTTTCCTCTTAATAATAACATAAACATTTAGACGATAAAATTTTGTTTACGTCAAGTTTGGCATCTTTTTCATCATGCTATGCTCTTTTTTTTCGCGATCTTGTGGAGGTACCTATATAAATGTGTTTGATTTTTTTTTTTTTTTTTTTTTTTTCAATTTAATGAAAGTAAACTCAAATATTTTATTCTTTGAAAACTAATTCAAAAAAATGTTAAGAATGTTATTTGATAAAAAAATTTTAAACATCAAAATTTATTTCAATGAGAATTTTTTACTATAGAAAATGGTTTCATCATATTTTGAATATCTTTTTAAAAAATTAAAAAAAAAAAAAAAGAAGGGTGTAACCAGAATAGGTAAAACATAAAAAATTCTAATTCTAGAATCACCCAAAACTTAATATTTATGCAGTGACAGCCATCCAAAAAATTTAAAACCCATAGATAGAAGTGATATGAAATTTTATGTTGTGTAATGTTTCATTCACAAAGTATACCGTAACTTAGAAACTAGTTCTAAAAAATGTTTTGTGCAACAGTTACTGTGCAATTTTTCCAAAAGAAATTGGTACCCCGTGCCCCCTTCACCCATAATACCCTACTCAAATTTTTGTAGTGCCCCAAGCATGTGCTTAGTTTGCCTAATGGTTAATCCAGGCCTGCTGTTCCTTTAACCCGCAGAAAAAAAAAAAAACTCTTTATTGTTGACACGTCTGTCAACATACCTATCATTTCTCAACTCACACACTACACTCCTCCTCCTGGCTCCAAACTCTCTTCTCTTTTCAGTCGCTAGATTTGTTGAATAATATTGACCTTCATTTATTTTCTTTCATCGGTTGCTCGCTCACTGGTGTATCATTTTGATAGGTTTATTTCTAGTTTCCCAAAATTTTATGATTGATGGTAAAGTCTAGTGCACATACTTTATATACGTTGTGTACCACAGACAAATTTGTACAATTCCTGTCTGTAGCTGTAGTAAACATTTTTTCTCTTATGTCTGAATTCAACTTCTCAAGTCAGGCTGGAAAAAAGAACTCCTTCAATGAAATGCATAACATTGTTGTTAACTGTAACAACAGGTTTATTGAATATAAAATAAAATATGTCTCTTAGTTACTGCAAATCAAAATATATTACTACAGGAGTGGTGATTTGGTGATTGTGGTTGCAAATGTTAAAGTGATGTCCAGTCAATTGCCTGTCTTCAGTTATATGTGGGTCATGTTTTTGCACTGGCCCAGAAATTGTGAGTGTGCTCTTTAGTGATGACTGTCTTTATAAGCAATTCTGGGCTGGGCTGCTTCCCCCACTCAGAAAAATGATCACCTAGCTAAATACAGGCTTTATATAAGGAAATCTTTTCTGAAACAATGATTAATGACATCCTCTACTCCAGAAAATGACAATTCATAATGCCCAATTTCTTTATCTCCATATTCCTGTAAATTGACCAGCTAGCTTTTCTCACTGGCACCAGAAATCCAAAATAATGATAATCATAAAAATTGCAGATGTTTCTCATAAAAAAATGTACATTTTAATGTTAGGTGATTTTGCTAATTGGCCATTTATTTCCTTTATATATATTCAAAGTCTTCTTAGATATCTTTCTGTAAATTCTCAAATCTTGGGGTTTAGCACAAACCGGTGTTTTGTTTGTTTGTCTAAGATAATTTAGATCATTATTTTCTATGAACACATACATTCTTTACAGATAGCGTATTATAAACAAAACATCTGAATTCTAACTTCTCTAGAACTCAAAGAATTCAGATAACACATTAATTATCTTTTTTTTATCAATGGGAACTGGATAAGATTGGGATTGGGAATTTTGAATTTTAATGAATCTTGTCTCATTAAATCTTCTTTAGAACTGTTTTTAATTTCATTTTATTATTTTAAAACAATTTTTAATGTGTTTCATTTTTAATTTTCTTCTCAACCAATCAACCTACCCTCCTGAGAATTTTATTAATTATTACCCAGTTACTTACTCCCTCCAATTCACCAGCTTGTAATTTCATGCATTTAAACAGGCCAATACCCTTTTACCTTCCTAGTTTAAAAAATTCACACCATAAATCAAGTAAAATATGGGAGCCCATCTATTAGAAAACTTTCAGTTTAGTTACTTAAATAGACAAAAATATTATCAGCTTGTGTAGGTTAATTTTTGGTGGCCTTCAATTTATCAGTTATTTTAAAAATTTTTGTTAAGGAACATAATTCAGTATTTTATTTTTGATTTTCTATAGAATAAAAAAAGTTAAGCAGTTTATCAGCAACAACCAAGGTCTGAAAGAGTCCTAAAATCATACTGTAAAAATATGTCAATTTTTCACAAATATATGCACCAAATTTTTTCCTCTGGAAACAAAAAATAGACAGTATATTTTATTAAAATTAGGTATCTGAACTCTCCACAAAAATAATTTTTGAGTTTTCCTGAATTCTTCTCTTTAAATTTTGTAACATATTTTTGATGTGTTCACTGTCAATTAGCAAATTTTTTTTTTTTTTTTTTTAATGATGTAACATTTTTTGGGGATCTATCTTTATGAAAATGTCTAAATTAGGACCATCCACAATTCACTATTATGGAACCACTTAATAAATGGTAAATACTACTTTTTCTGTTTGTGTAATATTTTTTTCTTTCAGGAAAATAAAGCGCATCAAATGAAGAAAATTCATTTTATTTTTGTTCATTTTCACTTTTAATGTAAATCCATTTAAAATCCACAACCCACACAACTCCTATAGAAAGATGTGTTGAAATGTCACCTTTTGTTCAAATGCTGTCTACTGAAAAATGCTACAAACTTTTGTTCGAAGCCAATATTGATTTTTATACATAATTCAACTTCATCTGGAAAATGATGGAATTACTTTATAATAGTTGATTATTTTCTTTTACTTCTTGTACTGACCGTCCCATTTTCTAAGAGAATGTTACAGTATATTCTGATGTTTTAAAAATCAATGCTTTTGAATATGTAGCACCTGTTATATTTCCATGCCTAATAAGTGAGATAGAATTGGCCATTTTAAATGTATTACACTAGAAAATAAGGGTAATTGACTAAAAAAAATAAAACTTTGTAAACAGTAAATAGCTTATCAGTTTTTATTTTAAATAAAATGAATAAATAAAACTTTAGTGGATTATATTAAAACATGAAACTCTGATTCCATCTTAGACTAAATCAATAAGTCTGGTCTTATCTATTAAAAACGATCTTGATCTACATATTGTTGGTCACCAATTGCTGTTGACTCTATTACAGTAGATACATATTTGTTTACTGAAGTTTGAAAATGTAGATATTTTTTTAACTCAAGATTTCTGCAGCTGTTGCACAAAGAATATTCTACCGCTGTTGTTGCTTATTATTTTTGTTTAATATGTATAATAAAAATTTTTTTTTGTACTTATAAATTCTCATTTATATCCCTCTTTATTCAATTGGCATATGAGATGCTGGAAGCCTTTTAAATAATTAACATATATTGAAATGTATAATATAAAAATTGCCCAAATTAAAAGTTATTATAAAGTAACTATAAAATCCAAACTTTTCATCTTGTTTTTTAACATGATAAAAAGTTTGGAATTTATAGTTAATTTAAAAAAAATATTTGCTTAATTACTTGGAATCTACTATTTAGTATTTTCAGTAGGAATTTACTTTTGAACAGGTTATATTAAAATAAAATTGGGTAAAATTAAAAGCACAAATTCAATGGCTGTTAAATAAATGTCTGTTAGCTTTAGTTTAAGTGTTTCTATTTTTTTTTATTTGCACTTTCAGTGCAAATAAAAAAAAATAGAAACACTTAAACTTAGCTTTTCACGGATTATTTTAGGAATTTGATAGTCCAATGATGATTAAAGTAACATTTATAGCATAGACAGATTGTTAGGAAAATCCTTTTATAATACTGTGAATTTTAAGCTTATATATTAGCAAAACTCCTGTTATCTGTTAAGGTAGCTTTACTATTAACATAAAACAAAAAAGTGACAAAACAACAAATGGTGATATGATATGGTTGAGATTTTATTTTTATTTTTCTCATACTTTTGTAAGATTTAATTGTTTGCTCATTCTAAGGTATCTTATATTAGTCATGGGAGACTGAGAGTTCATTCAGCACACTGAGCCCCAAGGTGGAAATAGGCCCCCAAAAAGTTTTTTAATTAATCTAATGTTTTTCAAAAAGATAATTTGTTTTAAATTTCTGAATCAGAAAAAAAAAAAAAAAAAAAAATTGGTATGTAGCACATCTAGAACCCATTTTGTTATTTTAAAGTTCTGGAAATCAAGGATATTTTCTATTTATCAAGGTGACCGCATTTTGTCCCATGTCAAAAAACACAAATGAAGTAAAAGTTTATATATTTGGTCTCAAATCAGAAAACAACAGCTAAAATTACTGTTTTTGACTAACATGAAGTCACACAGTGCATGTGTAATTGTCTTTTTCAAAGAATCATCCAAAATTTTAGGGTCTTTCTCCAAATTGACCCAAATTTGCCCTAAAATTGCCAGCAAATTTCAGCCTAAATCCTTGAATATCTTGAAAATGGCTAAGATTCACATATCAAAGAATACCGTTTTTGAAAAATTCAGGTTGAGTTCTGTCTGAGTATCTAAAACCCATGAAGTGACTTAGCCAATTTTTCATTAGCATAAAACCAAAATTCATGACATCAGATCTGATGATTGTAAAGCTTACCTCAGCTGATGGTTAAATGTCAACAGCTGGAAATACTGTTTAACAAACATCTCTAATTTATTCATCTGAACTTTTGCATTTCCTAATTCCCAACTCATATCACGGACCTCATTGATCACCCAATTGATATTCTGTTTTGAACTCAGTCAATTCTAATCACATTTATGATTGACACACTTTCTCTGGCCATTTACTCCTTGTGCATCTAATTTCTTGCTAATTATTTTTAAATTGTCTTCTGATATCATTGGGAAACTTTGGAAATAGTTTTATTGAATGCAAACCTTGAATCAGAAACTAAATTTTATTTGGAAAAGTACCTAATGGCTTAATTTTATTTAATATGGCATATTGAAATGACAAAATGGTCTTTTTTTTCATGTAAAACATCAAATTTATAGGGATTTCGTTAGATCATAATGATGGTCCCATATATGAAAAATCATATTTTACATTCCAACTGACCTTACAAAATCCTATAAGCATTTTCTTGATTTCAACTCAACCATCACTAATCATTAATAATTTAAGCAGAAATAACTGACAACACATCCGAGATGTCTTGAGAGATGGGCAGACAGACAAGAATTTAATGATTAGAATTTCTAAGTTATCGATGGAGAATCAAAGCAAAGTAAAATATTGTTCAGAATCAATGTTAGATATTTCATAATTAAATAATCATAATGACTATAACTCTATACATCCTTTATATAATAAACTCAATAAGAATTTAATCAATGAAGATATCCTCAACAAGACTGATATACAACTTCTTAGGGAGATTGAATATCATTGAATAAGAACGTATGGTGTGATCAGTTGCACCACATTCTGTACAGTACTCCCTTGGCTGATATTGAATGATTACATGTGATATGACTGCATCAGAACATTCAAGATGTCTGGACATGACATCAATTAGCTAAGCAGTTGGAGATTTTTTGTGACAAGAATTCCAAGTAGTTTCTTATGTCCTTGTTGTTGGCTTCCAAACACACCTCTGACAGGTTCACCAGACCATAACCATCATTCCAACCAGTCAATTATACTTAGTGTTGCAGTGTCTCATGTAAAGTGTAGTTAATCTTAACCCATGAAAAGTTGTCACACAAGTTGAAGGAAGTTCTTTCACTAAGTTTCTTAAGTTAACCTTACAGGATGATGATACAATTGATAGGATTGTAGGCAATTGCCAATGGAGTAGTTGGTTTCCCACTCTTCTGTGTCATTAGAACCCATCATTTCCCATCACATTATCAACTATTGACTACAAATCCTGAGTTTTCAACTCTGTCTTTATACCTGAACTGTCCTCCTCTGACTCAACCTACAATTTGGCCAAATTCACTTATCGATTCAGCCTTTCTTCTGTTGTTTTGGGGATACCCCATTTTTCAATCTCAGCCAGTTTCAGATCATTAGCATGTACCCTTTTTGTTTTATCTGCCATTTGATCCCATATCCTGAATGAAATTTGTTTTGTCTGTTCAACTATTCAATAGTAAGGCCACCACCTTGACTAAAAATTACCATGCCTTACATGCATCTTGTAAAAAGCTGAGTCTCTTATGGCCAATTTTACTTCTTTGATTTTTCTATTGGCCCTCTGATTTCTCTTCTTTTGAGCTCTGTGTATTCTATCTCTTGCCTATAAAATGATTTTATGTTGCTGTTCTATAAAGATCTTGTGGTTCACCTCACCCACATATGTGGGTGAGGTGAACCACATTCTTTTCATCCTCATCTGTTACACGCTAGACTGATGTATCCTTTAACCTATGTGGATTTATGATATAATAATTAGATAAACCTTGTCATCCACTTCAGGCCATCAATAATTCATGTTCTAATGTTCTCCTTGGAATTTGTGGCAATAGGTCTGCACAGGTGTTTTCCTTACCTGATAGATAGTCTATATGGCAATTATAACTGCTTAATCTTGATATCCACTGTGGAATCTTCTTGACCATTCAGCTTCAAATAGCTACTGTAATGGTTTGTGATCCATTTTTATTATGAATTCTGTTCCATTCAGATAACAAAGTCAATTTCTAGAGTTCATATACTATAGAATATGCTTCTTTTTCAATCACTGGCCATTTTTTGCTAGGTGAGGGAAAAGTTGTATGATAGAAAATAAATTGAAATTTCTTCACACCTTCTACTGGACTCTCCTGTTCTGGACAGGGCTGTGTCAGGCAAGTTCGAATGCACTTGTCACTTGCATCAATATACAGCATCATTGGTTTGCTCAGTACTGGATGCCAGTAGGGGGCACAACTGTTAAATGCACCTTGTTATATCCTTATGCAGCCAAAACCCCTAACCACGTGCACACATTTTACACTTAGCAAACCATCTCTCTTTCCACTTCTCTATAATAAAATACATTCATTCCCCCTCTCTCTTTCAATTGCTGACTAGTGAATAATTGGGTCAGACAGACTGATGACTTTAGAAATAGATTAAGGCGAGAGCTAAAATAGCTTCTCACACATGTATAGAATCAAGTAGAAAAATTTGAGCAGATAAATATCAGAAGGAATCAGTTGGATCAAAGATCTTAAGCGAGTAACATCTCTTTTCACTTGCTACTGTCAAGTAAAGGAAATCAGCCAATGAAGACCAGTTCCAACTCAACACAAAATCACTATGCCCCATATATCAAATGCATGGGTGAATTACTAAGTGAATCACCTAAGACAGGCATGTGTAACCTGATCAATTATTCAATTGGAGAGAAGCTATGGCTGATACAGCGCTGAATCTTCCTACCTGAATGATGAATTCTACATTGTTGAATATGTGAAGAAAAGAGTAAACAACCATCTCTTGGGGTAAAAACTCATAACGGTGAAGGAAGAACAAATCAAAAGATATCGCTGCTTGAGCAAAAGGAATTGAGCTGAATTTATGAAGAACAAAAGAGAAATATAAAGCAAAAGAAAAGAGTGAGTAAAGGGAAAAGAGAAAACCCCATTTTATCTCGGGTAAGAAACTAAAGCTAAGTGATTACTTTTTGTGTAATGTCTTGCACTAATGTTTTCCTGTATCATATTGTTATAATTAAATCTTATTAAATTATATTCTGATGTTTATTGTTCATTACTGTTGTTTCTCCTCATCTGTGTATTTGAACCTGTAAGACATCTCATTCACTCTTTGACAAAAACCTTTTCCTTTTTTAAATTTTGTGTTGTGGCAAGCAGTTCATAACAGCCTTTAATGCATTAAAGGATTGTTGGCAATCATTAAACCACTTAAATCTAACATATTTCTTGGTTCCATTTATCAATGGTGTTGCAAATCTGAAAATTCCTGAGATAGATCTTCTAGAGTAAACTACAGTACCCATAAATCTTTAAATTTTCCTTACAGTTCAGGATTCTGGTTGTGATCATATCATCTCAACCATATGTATATCTAGCTTCACTCCATTCTTGTTAATGATAAAACCAAGATATCTTGTTTCATCCTTGAGAAATTGATATTTCTGTAATTTCACTTTCAAACCATGTTCCCTTACTTGATCAAATACTACCTGTAAATGTCTGAAGTGCTTTTCTTTGTCTCTAGAAAATATCAATATGTCATTGATATACACCACTGCAAAATCCAGTTCACTCTGTACTATGGACATGAGCTACTGAAAAATACCAGGGGCTCCTGCTAATCCAAACAGCATAACTTTATATGATATAGTCCCATGTGATATGCAGAAGCCATCTTTTCCCTATCAGCCTCATCTATAGTCACCTGCCAGTATCCCACTCTTAAATCAAGAGGGGGGAAAAATAAGTGACATTCCTTAACAAAGCCAAAATGTCTTCAATTAATAGTAGATGGTAAGTTAGCAGCCTAGAGATCTTTTCAAAGCCCAGAAGTCAACACAGAATCTGTTCTCTATTCTTCTTTGTTACCACTACTATGGGGAAACTCCAAGGTGGCCACCATCTTTCTACATTCCTGCATCTATCATTTCTTGAATAGCTTGCCCCACCAGCTCTTTTTTGTGGATGTGAGTTCTGTACAATCTTAATTTTACTAGTGTGTGGTCGCCAGTGTCTATTTTCATTTTTACAGTATGGGTCCTCCCCAGCTCTTTGTCTGAATTTGTTATCACTATTTTGTTAACTCTTGACAACTGAGACAATATCTCCCTAAAATCTGTTTGAACCACAAGCTTATCTCCATTGATTTGGTAGGCTTATTTTTGTTCTAATTTTCTCTTCCTTCTCATACCTAACTCAGTTCTTGACATTTACCACTCTACCCAGCTCCTTCTTAGGTGACACTTGTGCCATTTTGTTAGTTGTAACTTACTATCATCACTTGGATACTGCCTACTTCGTTTTCTTTCACTAATTTTCCCAACATAGTAACTTCTTCACTTTCTGAGTGAAACTTCATTAAACAGATCACTTAATGCAATTTTCTTATTAGGAAATTCTAATCTAGTTTATTACTGTTAGGGGATATTTTGATACCATACTTCTTTTTTTCTGTTTCTCAACAAATGGTATCTCTTTGTTACCCAGTTGGGGATCAAAAAAAATCAAGGTCCATTCTTTCAGAGCCAATTTCCACCCAATATTAATGCTCTATTTAATTAAGAGGATACTTAAAATCATTGCAGGGTTACCTCTTGTTTACCTAGTTGCACAAGTAAGACAGCCATTTCTTCCAATTTCACTACCATCTGCCTGTGTAACCATTAAATTGGCTGGCTTCAACCAATCCCTCACTATATTCAACTGTTTTAGTACTGTCAAATTCATAATTGATTAATGCTTGTGTTTTATGTCTCAATAGCATAACATTGCAGGTCAATTTGGTTGCTTGTCATAATCTCATAGACCCTTGCCTTTTCTTTTTCTTTTTACCTTTTCCTTGGTGTCAGACAGACTGCGCCTTTCATAATCCTCCTTTCTTATCTTAACTTGTCTATCTTATCCTTCCTCTTGCAGCACTTAGATTTTGTCAACTTGTATGGTAATATCTTCTAGTATATCTTTTTTTTCTGATAGTGAAAACAGATTGTCTTGGGAAATTTTTTGAGGAAATGACATTTTCTATTGCATGTCCAACAGCTAAACTTTCTTTTAACATGAATCACATTCATTTGGGGCACCATCCCTCTTTTTCCATTTTTGCTGTGATCTGGATAGCATGATCTTAAATTCCCACTTTTCCTATCGTCAAAACAAATTCTCAACCTTTTTTTTTTAGACTGATGGCCCTTGCCAGTCAGTCCTTGCCCAAATACTCTAATCTTTGCAGTACTCAATTGCCACTGTAAAAAAAAAAAAAAAAAAAAATTCAGTGTTTGTGGATGGCTACATCCTCCCTTATCAACAGATCCTTTAATGCATCTGTAAAATACTCGGCTAACCATGCCTGTATGTCTGAGTTATCCCTTTTATCTGGACTTACATAGGCCATCAAAGCCAGATCCAGTATTCTGCTTGATAGCACGGATCTCTCTTTTTGCTGCATCTCTGCTAATGCTTTAGCAGCTTTGTTCATGTTTGAAAAGGTCCCACACTGGGTCACCTCTTTCTCAATTTTGTCCCAGGTCAGTTTTTTCTTATTATTCAGAAAATCTTCCAGACTCTTTGCAAGAGAAGAACAATGAAATTTCTGGCCTACCTTGATCACTCCTGCCTACCATGTCTTGTCTTTGGGTATTCTCTATCTTTTTTTCTCTTTTTCCTCTTACCTAACTGTCCCTTACCCTTCTTTCCTCCTCATTGTGGTGAGTAATATATTGCAATTTGGCTGCTGTGGTTGGAGCTTGTGCTTGTCTCTCTTTTCTTCTTTTCAGGTCTTCATGCCAGCACCTGTTGCTATTCAGTTCATGTTTCTTTTTCTTTCTGGATTGACAATTGATTCACTTTTCTTCTCCAGCATCAATGATCCTATGATTAGCAGCACCAAATCTAAGACTTTTCAGATGTCACAGCATCAAATGATATAATCAGTTATTCCAGGCACTGTATATTTAACTTTTTATAATGAACTGGTTATCACGCAAGTCAGGTTTTACAGTCTAGTGAAGGATGTGTAAATTGTGCATAGCTATTTCTATTATTTGTCTCCCTCATCACACCTATGCCATCTAGTGGAATCCTTTTTATGTTGTCTACTTGCTGGGAAGAATTGTATGGCATGTTTTTTTATTCATATCAACAGGCTGTGGTTTTTGTTTGTGGTCCAGATGGTATCTTGATCCTAGTGACTTTCTTGGTGACCCTCCTGAAAGGTGGGGAATTTCTAGCAGAAAGAACAAACTTGGTTGACAAAGCTATCAACAATTTATTAATGATTAGAAAATATAAAAGTTGCAACAATCACATTTATATGGTTTGACTTCAGTAAATTGTTTTCTCTTGAGCCACTGAAAGATATCTAATAGTTGAAATGTGAGTGTGTTGCTATCTTAGATACTAGAATTTTGATGAAAATGGATGGCAGTCTGGTCTGGGAACTTGCCTAGTGTGAACTGATTTTAGTGGTGTGTGGGTGTATTTATATGGATAACTGTTCAAAAGGGTTTGATTCCTGAACAAAGAACTTCCTATTAGCATTGCAAGTGTTTCTTAAGTACTTGGGACCAGGCATTTTGGTAAGGTTTCAATGTAATTCTATTAGGATACTAAAATAAAATTTCCAAATTTTGTTGGGATTTTGCAGAATTTTGGTAAACATATTAATTAGGACTTCCTTGGGGCTGTGGATCTAGGCAGGGAATTTCAGTTATACTGGATTTTATTGAAACTTACTTGGTTATTTTATCTTCAAATATTCCTGATACCTTGCTCATAAGTATTTTATAGATTTAAATTAATATTTTTAATCGAAATTTTTTTTCCATCAGGTTCCAACCTGTTTAACCACTCTCATGTTTTTCTCTACCTATTTTCATTTTCTCTTTTGCTTAGTATTATTAAGTCTCTTAATACTTTGAGTCACTAAACAATATTTTATGCACTAATATCACTGTTATGAGTAATATCACTCATTATAAAAGAAATTTCAAAGAAAACCTGCCCATTGAAACCTTAACAAAAGTTCTTTTGTTTAGAGGTACTTGTAGAATCTATAAAACCTACTTGATAACAATAGCATCTGTAAATAGATTTCTTAGGACTTTTGAAGAAGATTTTAGTGGAGTATAAATTTAGTATAAAGCATAATCTATGAACAATTGAATTAAAAAAAATGAATATTAAATGATATTACTTTTTTAACAAAAAAAAATGTGAATTTATTTTTATCAGTAATAACGAGTTTATTAATGAAATTGTGTCTCAAAGACTTTAAAAGAAAATTACACTACGTAGCATTTAAAAAAAAAAAATTTTTTTATTAGGTTATAGATGAAATATATTGATGTTAAATTCATATTTATAAAACATTCCCTTTTATAAAAAAAGTATACATCTACAATTGGTTGCAGTGCCAAATATCATCCTCTATGGTCACTGACACAGTTTACCTGTTGCTGGTCTCCAGATGCAGCCATCTAGTGATTTATCATTGTGTTCCTGCTAGAATGCGATTATCAAATAATCTATCTGGTTATTCTAGCAGGCCATGATTTTGTTGAATAGTGACTTTCTTGAAAGACAATATGATTATAAGTAGAAAGAATAAACACTGATGTAAAAATTGCCAACAATTTAATATCATAGGCTGTTAAAGATTACATTTACTCTTGGATGATTTTGTATTAAGATATTGAAGTGTTGACAAAGTTAACAGCAGGGTTAGATGATGTTTGTGTGTTGGAGATTTTTTCAGCTTAAGGAGAGTGAAATAGAGTGACAGCATTCTCTCTGGATGCAACAAACTATTATCTGGTGTGAAATCCCTAGACATTGATGAATGTTATCTTCCTACAAAGACATTCTTAATAGGAAACTGGATGGCTCTGTAGAAAAGTACCTTCAGTCAGATTCAGGGTTTATCCATTTTGATAAGGATCAATGTAAATTGGAGAAATAGTTTAAATAAACACATCCTATATTGGCTTGGCTTTGCAGAATTTTGGTAAACACATTAATGTTGTCAGCACAATTCCTTTGGGGATGAGATGTTGGGTAGAGGAAATTCAAGGTTTATTTTGGGTTCTTCAAAATTATGCCTTCATAAGCATTTTATAGGTTCCGGATAATATTTTTAAATGAAACCTTCCATGTGGTCAATTAATGTTTCATAATTTTTCCACTTAGTATTTTTATTATTTCACTTAGAATTCTTAACTCTCACAATACCTCATGTCACTAAACATTTCATGCATTACAATTCTATCAGGTCAACTATCCTGTTACAAAGGAAAAAAATAATTCCCAGACAGATATTTGTAGATAGTTACTAATTCAACATTGTTTTAACAAATTAAACCATTATTTACAATGTTTATTCCTGTATCATTAATACCCTGTAATATTACTGAAACATTAAGAAAAGTGTTTCTTTATTAAGATTGATTATAAGTATGTTTTTAAAGTTTTTCTTTTATCTTTCAATTATTACTCAGCTCAATTAGTCAGGTCAAAGATGATTCTCTCATATTGGTTATCATACCATTCAGTATTATGTGACATGGAGAGATGTCTACTGCTAAATGTCTTTTGTTTGCCTTCTGAAATACAATGAAGGACAAAATGAAGGACTATGACAGCTCAGTATAGCATCTCTATTCTTTCCTCCTATTATGAAATGATCATTATTCAAACTGACTTTTATCATAATCGTTAGAAATGTTTTGTTTCTTGCTTCATAAGATATTTATGCTTTAGTAGCTACTAGACCACCCATAAACCTGTTGGGGTTCTTTTAAAAGCAGTTCATGAAACAAAATGATGAGGTAATAATAATATCAATTTTATTATGAATTGCACATTTGTATTTGAAGACAATCAAAGAAGGTCTATTGTTCCACTGGGCTTCATAGTTAACACATTGTGTGAAAATTTGCAGTATTAGCTTAAAACAGGTGAAGACTTTTTTTCAAAATAATAAGTATATTTTTATTAGTTAATAAGATTAATTAGTTTTCCAGCCTGAAAATGAATGAAAACCACCAAAAATACCTTAATGCAAATATGTCCTGATTTAAATTATAAAAATAAATTATTTTATGATATCAATAGATATATTTTAATTCTTTACATTAAAAGAGAAATTTCTTCCATAAAATATATTTTGAATATAAAATTAATAATTAATACTGAAGATGGTAGATGTTTTTGTTGTCATGTATATTGCTAAGTAAGCGTTCGACCTCTGTTCTAGTTGGTGTCCGTTTATCATATGAGCTACCTGCTCATATGCAAATTATACTAATTTGCATCTCACTACATCTCCCTATAATGGAGGGGCCTTATGCCGTGAGTACTTCTTGTACTTCTTCTTGTGCCCTCCTGAACATCTTCCTTTATCTCTCTCCTTTCCCTTGGAGATCTAGATCTATCACGTCTTTCCCTATAATCGAACTGTTCATCTTGCATACTCTGGTCTTTCTCTTCTTACTTGTCCCATTCTACTTCTTCCTCTTCTAACTCATCCCTCTCTACTTCTTCTTCCTCCGCAGTTTCATTCTGCATTAACTCTTCTGTTACGTCAATAATGGGCATCTCTGAAGGCATTTCCTTATCCGATTCTTCTCCTTGGGATCTTATTTGGTCAGCATGAGCTAGAACACTGTTCCCATTTTCTTTATTTAATATTGCAGTATTATGTACTTTCTGCATAATAAATTCGGCTGACTCGGGTTGCATATTCCTATTTCTTTATGTACCACATCTTTTGATTTGTGGCATATGACAGTCAAAGGGGACCTTAATTGTCTGCCCATTAAGGCAGATGGACTTTCCGGCCTGCCTGCATGTGGAATTGTTCTGTAACTTAATAATAGTCTTGTAGAAAAGCATCGATTTCCTCATTCTGTTGCAAGCATGCTTTTATGCCCTTCTTTACCGTCTGGACCATCCTTTCTGCTGTCCCATTACTTTGAGGGTGGTAGGGAGGTGTCTTGTAAGGTCTGCATCCTATTTTTCTTAGCCATTCATGCAAATCAGTATCCACAAATTCTGGTGCATTATCAGTCACCAATGTTCTCGGTGTCCCATTCCTCGAAAATATTACTCTTAATATTTGTTTTACGGTGGTACTTTTTTTATCAGGTACTCTCACCACTTCAGGCCAACTTGAATATGCGTCTACTAATATTAATAATAGTCCTATCCCATTGACATAGGCATGGTCCATGTGTACTCTGCTCCATGGTTCTACTTCTCGGGGCCATACATGTATTTTCTTTTGCTTAAAATTCCTGAGTTCTGTGCATTTTTTGCATCTTTTATGTAGTCTTCTACGTCTCTTGAGTACCCCGCCACCACTTCCAATTTTAATCTTCTTTGCGTAGCTGCCACTCCACAATGTACGTCATCGTGTACACATTTTATAACCTGTCTCCTCTGTGTTTCTGGGGAACTACCAAGTCTCCATTACATATTATCCCGTTTTCTATAGTCATTTTATGTCTGATTTCTTTGAATGGTCTTTCAGCCATTGAACAATTTCCCCAGCGATTCTGTTTTATCCTCAACATTATTCTATTTAACACTGGGTCATTTGTAGTTTCAGTAGCCATTTTATCTACAGATATTATATCGGTTTCTACAAGGTGCAAGGATGTGTCTTCAAATTCCTCGTCGTTTTTGTCCTTCTCCTCTCTATAAAACCTCAATCTAGATAAGGCATCAACGTGCGGTATCGTATTCCCTTTAACATATTCAATGTCAAAGTCGAACGCCATCAGTCTAATCGCCCAACATAATATTCTGGACGTTGTAACTTTCGGTAGCTCTTTTCTTGGGTTGAAAATAAATTCCAGTGGTCTGTGATCACTTTTCAACAAGAATTTTTTTCCCATCAAAAACTGTCTTGCTCTATCCGTTGTCCACACTATGGCTAGTGCCTCCCTTTCTATATTCGAATAATTGTGTTCAGTTGTTGTTAATCTCCTTGATAAGTACATTATGGGATGCCCATCTTGTGACAAAATACCAGATATGGACTGCTCACTAGCGTCAGTAGTTAGAATTATGTCCTTCTTAGGGCCAAAAATTTATACTATTGGCTTTTTTGCCAGAATCTGTTTTAAGTTTTCAAAGGCTTTCTGTTGGTGTTCTAACCAAATGAGTTCCACATTTTTTTTTCTTAACTTAGCAAATGGTTCTGTCAACTCATTATATTTTGGTATATATTTTCTATAAAAATTTACCAAGCCTAAGAAGGACTCTTTTTTTATTTTTCGGTGTAGCAACTTTTAGAATTTTCTCTATTAGTACTTTATCTGGAGAGATCCCTTCCTTTGATATTGAGTAACCCAAAAATGATATTTCATTACTGTTGGTTACACACTTTTTTGTATTTATTGTCATACCAGCATCTCTTAGCCGGTTCAGTATATTTTCAGTTTTTTTTTTTAAATCATCTTCATTTAAATCTCCAACACATATATCGTCTTGATAACAGATGGTATTTTCAACATTTCCTATTACTTTTTCAATAGCTTTTTGAAAAATTGCACTTGCCGTTTTTATGCCATACGGCATTCTTTTCCACCTTAACAGGCATAGGCCTGTTAAGGTGGAAAAGAAGGTGTGTTTATGGTCGTCACTTTAAAATTTTCATTTATCGCTATTTGGTGGTAAGCTGATTTTAGGTCTATCTTCGAAAATACTTTCATTCCAACAAGTTTATGTAAAGCTACTTCTACATTCGGAATAGGGTACGAGTCAGCACAAACTTTATGGTTCACCCCTATTTTATAATCTCCACAAATTCTCAGGTCACCATCTTTTTTTTTCAATACCACAATGGATGATGCCCATTTACTTCCTCCTGGAGGGGCAGGTTCTAATAAGTCTTCCTTTATTAGCTTTCACAATTTACCTATTACCAACGGTAATAAATGCACTGGTATTTTCCTCGCCCGTAGTAGAAGGAAACATTTTCTTTAATTTCAGGCTAGCTTCATAATTTTTTAATTTTCCTGTTTTTTCTATTTCTATCTCATTAATCAACTTCGTTGAATTTATTTTTAACATGTCATTGCCCAGTAGTCCATGCATTTTTCGGCAATTTGTAACTATAATGGGTACTATTTCATATGGGTACTATTCATATTTTTCTATTGAACCTTCAAAGTAACCCATAACTGCTATAATCGAGCCATCAAACTGATGTAATTGTACGTTGGTTTTTTTTAAAAACGGTTTTCCCATTTTTTCCCACAAATTTCTGGGTACTATTGTGACCTCACTACCTGTGTCGATTTGCATTTCGACAATACAGTCGTTGATTTTCACTTTTATTTTTGTATCTCCGTTCTTAGATCCAGTATTTTGTATATTATCCTTTTTTACATTAAAAATTTGTCTATTTTCATCCTCTACTCTTTCCACATTTTTCGTTTTACATACTTCTTTGAAGTGATTTTTTTTTTTTTAAACACTTTGAACACGTTTTTCCAAAGGCTGGGCATTTTTCTTTTTTCATTTCATGAATTTTTCCACAGTAAGCACAATTTTTTCTTTTTGTTTGTACCCTATATGTTTCGGCCATTATTTCTTCGTAGGATTTATTTTTATTTTGGTTGTAGGTATGTATTAATTCCTGCTGTTGTATAAATTCTATACACATATTCAAAGGCATGTTTGTAAGTTGTAACTGTTCCATTAACTTATATCTATGTGCTGAATTATGCATACCTTCAATTAATCTTAGTTGGATTAATTCTTCTTCCGTTGTCTGCTCTCCTGTTCCTAGTTTTTTGAAAATATTTTACTATCGGTTCATCCACTTCCTGCTTCATTGCCATAAACTTGGTCCTTTCTGCAATCACCAGTCTTTTCTTTGGCCTCATGTTTCCCTTAATAACCTGACTTATTTCTTCGAAAGTCATTTCTTCTAGTTCTCGAGGGTAAACCATTGTAGCCACCTTCATAATCGCTTCACAACCAGCTGTAGCCATAAACAAGTCGGTGATTTCATTTTCCCCTCCTCTGTTTTTGTTGTCTTTCAACTTTTTCATCTTGCATTAGCAGCAAAGCAACGAATCCACGTATCTATGTATTCTGGGTCTTCAAGGACTAAAGAGTATCCTATCGGCGATGCCATTGTTGTGTCGTGTATATTGCTAAGTAAGCGTTCGACCTCTGTTCTAGTTGGTGTTCGTTTATCATATGAGCTACCTGCTTATATGCAAATTATACTAATTTGCATCTCACTACAGTTTTATTGTTCAATTAGGTTTCACAGTTAACATATTGTGTGAAAATTTGGAGTAATAGCATAAGACAAGTGTAGATTTTTTTTAAAATAGTAAATATATTTTTTTTATTATACAAACTTATTTCTTCCTTGCATTTATTTCAAAATATATAACAGCAACAAAACGACCCTTAACCTTGGCATGCATCTATTTATTTATCATGAATTCATGTGACATGTATAACCTCTTCACCTTTCAAGTAGTTGTTTATTAAAAAACTTCTAATGTAGTGAATTGAGATGTTATGCATATTTAAATTTATTTAACGTTGTTAGAATGTATTATGAATGTTTATGATTTTTTCACTGGAATATAATATACAAGTATTTGTGTGTATATATATATATATATATATATATATATATATAGTCAATTGATATAGGAATTTGTGTAAAAAAAAAAATACCAAATTTCCTACTAAAATGCCATAAAACAAAAAAACAGCCTTAGCTCAAGAATCCTTTCCTAAATTTTAATAAAATTTGGCACTGCATTTGGCATGGGTTTAAGGTACAATATGCTCTTAAACTGGTTGTTGTATTATGTATTGTTTAAGCTGTATCTTGGAAACACATGCATACAAGATTAGATTCGTATTATATAGATTTTCATTTTATTTGTTGTTCTACAAAACTGAGTTTTGAATCTGATGCTTGATTTTATTTAAAAAAGAAAAAAAAAAGGAGAGAAATAAGCAATTGTTTTTAGTTGTGTTTCTCTACACTCTTTATATTGTCTTGAGGCATGTCTTCTGTATTTGAAACCATTTCACAAAAGCTAGAATCCAATATTTTCTCTCCAGGTTTCAGCTAGGGGTGTTTTTTCTGTTTTATGGTATCCTGTGAAAATGCAGTTTTATTTTATATGTTATGAAGTTCTGTTATTTATACCAGATTAAGGTTTATGTACTCAGTATTTTTAAAAATGATCTGAACCCAAATTTAATGAAAAACACAGATGTCACAGTTAATATTACAAGTCAAATTAACTCAATATAGATAAGATAGATTTGAAGCTGTTGCCTTGATCACAGCTTGAACTATAAAATGTACCTATTCCCCAAGTAAGATGTGAAAGATCTGGTATAGGTGTGTATTGATAATAACAAAGCTGTCACTTATTGTTTAATTTAGTGGTTAAATTTTTGCCCTACGAAAAGCAGACATTAATAAAAACTTATAACAGCTTAGTCAGTATAAAACTCATTGAATAGGAAAACAAAAGAAACTGGGTACTTAGCACTGAGAATATTTTGTTTTTATTATGATTTAAATTCTGAGTAAATTTATTCTGATTCTTTTCCAGTTGGTCATACTTCCCCACCTCCAGTTCTGGTGTATGTAAGGTTGGTTGTATATGCACGGTTTAATTCTCTGCTAGCAAAGTTCTGATAATTAGAAATAGATAATTGTGTTAGTTGCTTGACTTACTCTTTGTTTTATTTTAAAAGGATAAAGCAGACAAGTTTTTTTGTTTTTTTTTAATAATTCCATGTGCATGAAAGCAAATTATCTATATGTCCTGTTCTTGGCAAAAATAATATACATCATTTATCATATTATATATGAGAATAGTTTAACCAACGTAGAAAACAGATTTTCATATTTGGTATTTGTAAGTTAAAAAAAATAGAGAATTTCTATTTTTTTCTCTTAAATATAAAATTATTGCTTGAAGAATAATCTTCATTAAATACATTAAATGAATTCTTGCAATAAAAATGATATAATTCAAGATGACTAAAAATTATCTTTACATGAAATTATCTAAACCCAACATTAAAATTATTTTAAAAATATTTCAATGGCATGTATTCATTCAAATATAATTGTTAGTGAAGTGAATCTAATATTTTTCTTGAATTGTTAAATATTTGGATTTAATGAAATCTCATGAGTTATGAAAATAAAGGGAAAGTTCAATTGTTCACAGCATTTTATTAAAAGGAAATGCTATTTGGTTCATTATGTATTGTGATAATACATTCAAGCTTTTATGCCGTCAAAAGATTCAAGCATTAGATTACTGATATTTTTTGCATTTGGTAATTGAAGAAATAAACATGTAAAAACTGTAATAAGAATTTTTGGAAAATCATAATTTACAGCAAGTGAAAAAACTTAGAAACTTGGAAAAAGAATTCATCAGAGGATAAATGAGAGTTGTTGGTTACTTGGGATATAAATTGTAGTAATTATGAGTAAACATTGTACAATTGGAGATGAGGAAGTGTGGATTATTTTGAGATAAAGAATATTAGATTTTTTCTCAGTGATCAAATTTTAGATTTTCATATTGATACATGATGCTATTCCTCCTGCTGATTTATTCTTAATTTATGAAAGAGTTATAGTGTTACTTTTACTTCATTGTTAAAGTATTTTGCTGATTACTTTAGAAAGTGTTACAGAAATGCTATTGCCTAAAAAATTCATTTGCTAAACAATGTAACCATATGGTCAGAAAATTGTGGTGCAAATGATTGGTGCAATTTGACTCTGAAAGATGTTGATATACTAGAATAAAATTCAACAAAGTAATTTATCCTGTACTGTACAGTATCTAGGAACTTATAGAATCTTGAAGAAATTTATATTTCTCTTCTGCTACCTGTTTTAATTGCTTATATGTTGTGCTAATACGTTATTGTAATTCAGATTCTGTATAAAAATGTTTTGTGTTCTTTAATCTCACCAGAAAACTTGCTTTCAGGTAACATTTCCCAGTAATTCTACTGCTAAATGTAATACCATTATTTTTTTAAATCCTTTCACTCTGAGCAAGGTAATAAAGCCACAAGAATGCAAGGGGATACTGAGTGTAAAAGAATATGAGTAAAAGAAAACATTATTATTAAGGAGAGAGAACAATAAAAGAATAGCAATTAAGAAGACAGAAGATAAGGATTGACATTGCATTTATATTTTTGAAGATCAAAGTTGATTGGAAAGCAATAAGCTGGAAGAGAATTCCACAAGTGCGAAGTGCAAGAGAAGAAACTGTTAGTATAGAACTTAGTTACATTTATCAATTTCAGTTGTAAAATGATGAGACCTTGCTATCAGTCTAGTAGTATGCTTAAATTTTTAAAGTCTAGGGACCAAAAAGGAAAGCTTGTCAGAACAATTACCATAAAAATATTTATAGTAAAAGTTAAGGGAAGCTAGATTACAGTAGTGGGAAAGAGACTGAAGTCAAAATGCCAGGTCAGGACCAATAATATTGCAGATTCTTCTTTTGAACTTTATCAAGTATATATAACAGAAGCACTAGACCAGATGTGGCACTAGTATTCAATGCATGGATGAATGGCAGACTTATAATTATATAAGATAGATTTTAGTGAGAAAGATTGTCACACATGGCACAGTGAACCAACTTACCTAGCAGCAGACCTAGTAATTGATTCAATATAATGTTTCATGCCGGCAGAAAATGTTAGCTTGAGAAGGTGCATTGAGTTACTCTCCTGGAGGTTAGCACTAGCCATGATGGAAGGCAAAAAAGGTTCTTTTAAAAATCTTTTGATTAAAAGAGAGCTGTTTCATTTTGGTGTCATTTAAAATTAACAAGCCATTTCTTGTCCCAGTTAATAGATTTTATGTCATTTTTGAGGTCAGCTGGACTCTATTGAACAAATCAGATATTAAAACAGGAGTAAATAGTTGTCATCAATATAGATATTGAGTTGTGAACTGATGCCATCAGGAAGGTCATTGATAAAAATTAGGAACAGAGCCCTGTCGAAGAATAGAGCACTGGGGGACTCTTGCATTAACGCAAAAAGATCTGGAAGAGTGGCTGTTCAAAACCACTTTCATTTTGTGATTTGGTAAGAAAAAATGGGATCAGATCAAAAATTTGTCCCAAAATATCATAACCTTTCAATTTGTAAAAGCCTGCATGCCAAACCCTGTCAAACACTTTTGGGATATCTAAATAAACAGCCTGGACTTCACCAATCTTGATAGACTCTTTCAGCAATAACTGTTTTTACATTAACAGTTAGACTAGAGAAATGAAAGCCATATTACTTGTCTGAAAGAAGACCTTGTAGGGAGGTGAGATGCTTAACCAATTCTGTGTTGATTAGAACATCTAGTATTTTCCCCCAAAGAGGTAGAAAGGCTCAGAGTTATGAGGATCAAATGGTTCACCCAAGTTCTTAAAGACTGAAACTACAGAACAATATTTCCAACAGGTACAAAAGCAAGAAGCAGCAAGGCATTTATTTTAGAGTTTTGAGAGAACAAGATCCAGTTCAGGAGCACATTTTGAAAGGACTATTACAGAGGTACCATCAAGTCCACATGCTTTGTAGGAATCTAGTTTAGAGATGGTGGCTGAAATCATGGATAGGTTATCAATTAACTCTCAGTTCTTAGTGGAAAGTGAGGCAAACATGCTCCAGGTGAGTCAAGAGTGGAATTAGAAGAGAATTTATGAGCAAAACATTCTGCTTTATCAATATTAGAAGATAACATCTCACATTGTGTGAAGAGAGGAGGGATAGAAGACTTACTCTTATTGAACATACTATTATAGAGCCACCGGTAGTCATGACTGAGATAGAATGAGGTACTGTATCAGCAAACAGATATAGCTTCTTTGTTTACAATTATTACTAGCATTACACAAAGAAGCATCTGTTGAGATCATCAGATCTATCATGTTGGTACAGTTGGGAGAAGGGGACTATGTCAGCTTTTACCCAAGTGGCACAATTCTCAACAGGAAGGTTAAGGATATCAATCCAAGGGGCATATTGAAGAAAGTCACAAAATTAATACCAGCCAATATGCTGGTAACAGAAAGAAATCTTGTGAATAGGTTGTTCCAGCCTAATAAAAAAACTGAAAAGAAATATCAAATGTTACAGCATGTTACAAGAGGATTGCGTTTCAATGCTTGATAAGAACCAGGAGAGGCGGTAAGAACAATTCAAGTAAAGAAGCATGTTGATCAGAATTATTAGGGAAATTCACTATTTGATTGCGAGACATGGAGAGAATGAAAAAATTGAAAGTCTGAATATTGTAAACATTGACATGATGAGCATTAAATTTCCAAATGCAAAGATGTTCATAGATAAATGTACAGAAAGTCATTTCTATATTAGATATTTTGTCTAACATGTTACTATCCTGAGAAGCAGTGATAAAGGAAAAAAGATAGTTAACAGAGTGCAATAAAGAAAGTTGAAAGTACATGATTCAAGAGATGATTTCTTTGCTATTAGAAGACTTTTCTGGATGCAAGACTATGCATATGTCTCTTAGAATCTTTTTGACAAAGAGGAAAAATTTATTGGTAGCAATAGAAGAATTAGTTTTGCAGAGTGCTAAGTTGCAGATTCTAAACTGTAGTTACACTGTCTTTTTAGATTTATATCTTCTTTGTTCTTTATGACGTGTCTTTTTATTTTCAGTTTTTAAAATTGTAGTGTAGAATTAGGTGTTTGTTGAATGGCATGTATTTGTGTGTTAGGTTTGGTGTACTTAAAAATAATGAATAATGAGACAATATGAATACAGGTAAGATTTAGTGTTTTATGCTGAAAGATTGAACAATATCACTTCTTTTTTTGATGAGGTATGAAAATATATACTGCTAATTAATATTCAGAGCAAACAGATCCAGCAATACAAGTTTAGCAAACACATTTCTTATACCCAAATATACATTTACTTCACAGCATTAAAGAGATTGTTGACATTGCAATATTATCCTGACAAAACTTAATTTATTTGCTTTCTTGAGATGAAGAATAAAAAGAATGAAAAATTCATGTAAAAAAATATTATCAAACTACCAGAAGACTAATAAATAATTTATTAAATTACCATTGCATTTGATATTATTCTGATATTTTACACTAAGTTTGGCAGACCTATAATAAATATTATAACCTTATATTTAATCCTACAGAGAATATTTAATGGTATACTTAAGTGTAATAAATAATGTTTTGTAATTTTGGTAAATGTACAGGTAGAAAATGGAAACTGTAGGTAAATTTTAAATTTCAACTTTGCCTGTTGTTCATTTTCACAGAAGTTCTTTTGGAAAAAGCATGAAACTCTTTTCTCTCAGCAGATATGAGTTAAATATCAAGGTAAACTTGGCTTTCTAGCAGTTTAATTCCAAACTGGAGAAGATAATGTGGAAACCACTTTACTATCTTTAGAAGGCATGACATTAACTATTAGATGACAAAGGAATATGTAGAGAACTACGATTACTTATGTACTGAAGAAATATGAAATTAAGACAAATGTTTTGTATGATAGTATGCAAAAGTTTGAATTTTGTAGTTATTGGGCTGATATTTCTTGATTAACTTTTATCTTGTAAATAGTATGTGATACTGATAATAGATAATATTTTATATTACAGTACCAAAACTAGAGTGATTGAATCAAAGTTAGATGGAAAGGAGATGAGCCTTTTTCAAAATGCCCCCCCCCCCAAAAAAAAAACACACACACCAAAAGCCTGCCATTGATGTCAGTGATGGTTTAACAAAACAAAAAAAACTGGTCATGGGAAGTAATGATTAAGTCCTTCCCACTAGACACTATATTAATTGGGTGTATGTTGTAGAAAAATGGAAAAACACTGACAGCTGTTCGTTCAGCTACAAGGCTTTTGTATCTACAAATATACTTGTTATGCTTTCATTACCAAACTTTATTTGCTTTCACTGCTGATGAACCATTTCTTCTCAGTTCAGCAATCTGTTATATTGAAGGATGTTATCAATATTCAAATATATGCCTCAAATGCCTTTTTGTTTTTATTTAAAATTAAATATGCACAACAAACTATGCCTTTTTTTTTTATACAGGCTTATCAAAAGTAGTTTTACTAACTTTGGGGATGGGTTCCTCACACCAAAAGAAAGACCATATAAACATGTCTGCAAATCCTTCATTTTTGAGTTCAGTTTACAGTAGATGGCACTGTGTTGCCATATAGACTAGGTTACATTTGTCATTCGTACATCAGCATCTGTCTTCAATGTTTAGCATGTGTAGTAGTGAGTTAATTGAGAAGTGTTCCATTTAGCAATGGCAGGATATTCATATCGTGAGCAGGCAGATATGATTTTTACGTATGGCAATGCGGATAGTAACAGATGCTAGGCTGCATGGCTGTATTAGTTTGTGTTTCCAGACCGAAGGCAGCTGAGTCATCCAACCTTTGCTTTTGTTTATTATCACGTTGCTGAGACAGGACCCATGACCACAAAGTATGGCTCGAGGAAGACCAAGATCTGCTTCTATGCCTAATTATGTAGAACATATTCGACAGGCTGTCGGAGACAATCCAGGTATGAGCATATGTCAAATGGCCCTACCAGGTCATACATCTCATAGTACCACATAGAGGGTACTTCAAGAGCAGCTCCTGTATTCATATCATTTGCAACATGTGCAGGGTCTTTGCCCTTTGATAACTCACCATGGGAGAATGTTTGCTGATGGTTTATTGTACCTCAATGTTTGTAAATGTATTTTTGATACACCCTGTATATTGTATCTTTTAAATCGTGAACTATGCAGAGACCATTCAAAGTTTCTTTTGATACTGACTGATCAGTTCATTGTTCTTGGTTGTTCTGCTACATTTATGCCCTCTGATCTCATGATCTGAAGTGGCAATGTTGGCTAGTTTCTTCCATTTAGTGATCCTTTTTAAGGGAGTGGTCACTACCTCGTTTTTTTAATATGCCAAACTTCAGATTTTACATACACATTGTGAGAAGGATGTAGGAATACTTTGAGGAACTTCCCTGTATAAATACTGCTGTTATATCAATGATTTGAAGCTTCCAGTACATTATTTCTAGTTAAAAATACCAATCATAGGCACTCCTTACTACAAGTTGGAGTATCTTTCCTGTGATTGTTAGTATTTTCTTCAAAATCGCAAGCAACCCATCTTGCTTTAATTTTCCTTTCTTCAACTTTATATTTTTCAGAGATAACCTAATCATATGATACTTGATTTTCAAAAGGAACTTCTTCAAACGCTTCATTACTAATCAACTCTTCAGTTCCCTCTCTTTAGCATCTACCACATCTTGAGACATTTCTTGATAAACTGTTAATAATGCAGCATTTTAATGATACGGTAGATCATTCCATTATTTGACATAATTCTAATTAATGCATACAAAATGAACATTCACCCAGTTTATTTTCCAGTTTATTTTAGTTGCATACTTATTACTTTAACTTTCTTTCATGCATCTCTATCCTTTATCTTGTATCTGATAAAGGAATTTCTTGTTACTTTATTCATCCCTCAAGTAGAATTTTTACATCTTGCATCAGTAGTCTCATTCAAGGGATCAGTTTAATTTGATATGGATTTCACATAACTATCATCTTCATCTTTGTAGTTGTCATTCATAGGTAATTCCTGATCCATAGTCTTTTTATTCTCTGTCTTATTTGTCTGTTTCGTCGCAAGAACTATTATCATTCACCTTCATAAATTGACATGGATGAACACAATAGTAAGCTCCCCAATGGCATACCAATACAACTTATCCATTTTTTTCCAAATAATATTGCATCCTTTAAACTTTTTCTGAGATAATAAATTTTATCACAATTGGCATATACTGCATAAGCATAAGTGTGTACATAATGCCTACAGGTTCTCCTGACCTTTTAATTTGACACTGCAACAATATAATTTTGTCTGGTACTGTTTAGAGAATTCATATTTTAATGTATAATATCAGAAGATGAAACCTCCATGGCAGCAAGTTCATTATCAATAACTAATGGAAAATATTTTTTTAAAAAACCTTTTTTGCTTTTAATCAGTATGGTTTATGCTAACCTCCAGGAGACTGAGTTTTCTAAGAAAATTAATAACAAACTGGAGATACTGTTTTTACCAACCAATCATTTTTGCATAAAATATTCTCTGATGAGAATCTATAGCACATCTAGTAAGAGTAAGATAAACTTGCATTTTGTAGAGATCTGCAATATATTTAAATATTTTTTCTATTCAGCATAATGTTTTTTACTCTCTAAAATTAGGGGCACTATCAAAATTGAAGTAATACATATTTTCTTTTGAGATGCAACAATACATTCTCCTGTCACACTTTTTCTTTTTTAAACTATGTTCTGCTACCAAATTGTCCAAGCCTGTGGTCCAAGTTCATTCAATGTGTGGTGTCTATCTTTTCTGACCTTGAGTCATGGGGTCTAACTCCCTCTAAGGGCAGGTAATCTGTCCTTTTATCCAAGACAGAAGTAACCAAAATATCAGTATAACGGTCTTCATATATCATGACTAATTCTTAGGGAAAACTGTTAATCCCAATCACTTTTTCCATCCTGAATACATCAGCTATGTGGGTAATTTACCAGATGGGATCTCCTACTTCTTCATATACTGTTCAGTTAGAAATACAGCATCAACACCTCTTATCCAAACTTGGTAGGTGTATATCATGTTAGCAAGAGTAACCGAAGTTGAAATATCATCCTTTAGGGTTATATTGTACTAGTATATCCTATATGGAGTATCCTTTTCTTTCTTTCTTTCTTTCTTTTTTTTTTTTTTTTTAATCACTCCATTCCAAGCAAGGTAATTAAGACACAATGTGTTATTGAGTGAGAAAGAAAACATTATGAAGGAGAGAAGACAATAAAAGAATAGATATTAAGGAGACAGAAGATGACAATTGATAGTGATTTAAATTTTTGAAGATTAAAGTATGAGAGAAGAAACTTTTAGCATAGAACAAACATATGGCTACATATTGAAACTGTAAAATGATCAGATCTAGCTGCCAATCTAGTACTAAATCCATAAAGTTGAGGTACCAGAGGAAAGCTCATTAAAATTGCCATGAAAATATTTATAGAAAAAGTATAGGGAACTTGCGTTATGGTGGTGGGAAAGTGATTGAAGCTGTCAGGACCAATAACATTGCAAATTCTTCTTTGTATTTTATCAAGAATCTCTAAATACATAGCAGAAGCACCAGACCAGATGTAACAGCAATATTCAATCCATGGTAGACATATAAATGTGTGAGATTGTTTCTGATAAGAAAAATGATCTAACACGATACAGTGAATCAACTTTCCTAGCAGTAAACCTAGCAATTGATTCAATAAAATTGTTCCACTTCATGTCAGTGTTAGCCTGAGAAGGCACAATGACTCATTATCCTGGAGGATAGCATTAGCCATGCTGATGAAAAGCAAAAAAGATGATTAAAAGAGAGCCATTTTGTTTTGGTCATAGGTCATTTTTGAGATCAGCTTTCAACTTGACCTTATCAGATTGAACAGACTTACCATTAAGACAGGAGTAAATAATTGCATCATCAGTATAAATACAGTGTCGAAAATTGATGATTTCAAGAAGGTTGTTATGAAAATTAGGAACAAAGTCTATACAGTATTCTGTCAGCAAACAAAAGCTTAGCCTCATTGAGGATACAGTCACAAAGGCAGGCAGAAAGTGATTCCTGTGGGCTATAGCAGCTGAATAGGCATATGTGAACCGAGGAGAAGATTATGGTTTCACCAGGTATTTCCAAGATGGCAAAAATGTATCTTATATCCTTGAAGAAACCCCAGTAACATAATTCTCAATAGGAAGATTAAAGATTTCACTCCAGAGGGAAAACATTACAAAATGAATCCTAATCTGTATGCTGGTAATAGGAAGAAGTTTTGGGAATTGGAGGTTCTGATCTAATAAACAATTCAAAAGAAATATAACAGATATGACAGCATGTTTCAAATTGTCAAGAGGATCGAGTTTTAATGCTTGATAGGAGCCAGTAGAGGAGGTAAGGTACAAATCAAGTAAAGGAATGTTGATCAGAATTATTTGGGAAATGATTGGGAAATTCACTATTTGACTGAGAGACTGAGCAATGGAAAAACTCAAAGTTTGAATACCAGCAACATCAGTAACATTAGAGTGATTAAGTCATTGATATGATCAGCATTAAAATCCCTAAATGTAAAAATGTTCACAGATAAATGTACAAAGAGCCATTTCTATATTTTTAGATATTTTGTCTAACATGTTACTATCTTGAAGGTGTGATAAAGGAAAAAAATGATAGTTAACAAAAAGTGTAATAAAGAATGTTGAAAGCACACGAAAGAATCATCCAGAGACTAAAGTGATGATTTTCTTGTCATTGAAAGATTTTATTGGATGTAAAAACCAAGGCCATACATATGTATCCTCAAATCTTTTTTAACAGAGAAAGATAGCCTGAAACAAAGAATTCATTGGTAGTAATAAGAGTTTAAATTAGTTTCACAACTGGCTAAAAATATCTTGAGAACATTTCAAAAGAAAAAAATTCAGAAATTACTAGAAATACCACAAATATTTGAGAAAGGTAAGTGATTTTTTTTGTTTGCTTTCTCGTTTAATCTTATTTCTTTTAATTGTAACTGCCATAAGATTATTATTTTAATTTTTTAGGAGAAAAAATCTCAAATCTTATTACTGTTCATCATCAATGGCAATACAAACCATCCAGAAGGTGGCTAAGACTAAGGCATAATGTGGCCTTAGGATTGCTCACTGGAAGTACATGCTGGGACACCCATTTATGCATGGCATGGCACTACAAATATCCCATTATTATGCAACTGTTTGTGGAGCAAAGAGGAAAATAAACAGTCAAACACTAAATAACAAAAAATGGTTTCTGAGTTGGAGGATTGTGCAATCTTCTGGTTAATAAATTATTTGAAGAGAAATATTCAACATTTTTCAACCAATAGATTGTGTTCCCGCCAATAAAAAAAAAAACCTGCTTCATGATCCCTTTGAAGGGTATTTAAGTAAAGTTTCTAGACAAATAGGGTAAAGAGAGACAGATGGCAACAGTTTCGTGACACTCAGCTTAAAAGAAATTCCTTTACTCATTCACCCATCTTCCTCCCCAAGCTACATAACACTTACACTTTACTCCTGTGACACTAATTAGCTATGCTAATTGGCTGACTAATTAAGCATGGAAATTAAAAGTGAGAAATACTTAAGGCGAGAAGAAGCTATTACGAAAGACATACTGAGCGATGTTATTTTTTTTTAACAAAAGAAAAGTGGGTAAAGATTTTATTTTCATTTGTGAAAAGTATTTTTTTTGCAGAAGATAGAAAATTCATAAGATCTTGGATCTGTCAGAATTAATTTATGCCATGACGCGGTGAGGAAAGGCAGATAGCAATCTGCCCATGGCAATAATGAAAATTTCAAATTGGTCACGAGGCTTACAAAGCAGAATGCTAGAAGATAATCGGAAATTGGGTCATGCATGCGACCGAGAAAGAATTAACTGAGACCACACCAAAGGAAAAGGAAGGAAAAAGGAAAAGAATAAGCCATTAGCTATCTTTCGAAGATATCATTTGGTTTTGGAAGGGAGCCACCTGTTGAATGTCCAGAACTTGCCATGATAAAAGTTTGTTACCTGGACAGACTGTTGGCGACAGAATGCGAAGATGTTGAGGAAGACAAAGAGATTCAGTTGACCACCCAGATAATAACTTTGCGAAAATCCCGTTGATGAATCCCAGATGACATCAAGTTAAGATAGAGATTTTATGTCCACAGTACGATTTGTGGAGGTTCTAGTCAGTGGAAAAGAAAGAAAAGAAAAAGGAAGATAATTTTTAAACTGAGGCCAGTCTAGCCACACCCACACTGCCGAGTGTTCATTGGCTGAATGGTGGTGTGAGCGATGGGCGAAGGTAAACATATGAGAAAGAAGGGAAACCTGTTGACGCCCTCTGAGGAGATTGGTATGAGATACCAATATGAGAAAGGAAGAATTTGGGAGGACAATTCCCTTAAGAACCCCTCTAAAACAGAAAGACTTCCAAAAATGGGAAGTGATAAATTTTCCTGTCTGAAAACAAAGAAAATCCTTATTGCAGATTTGGAATTATTGAGGAACCCAAACCATGACAGGCCCCACTCGGTTTTGGTTGGCGTCCATATAAACGAACGTCCCCAGAGCAAAGACGCAGACACAGTTAGGGCAGTCACAACACGGTTGGTGACAGTTGGAGTCACAGAGTTGAGCTGTGAGCTCGGAGACCAGCTTTGCAGGAGCTGACTGAAAGATTTCCATGCATTCCGACTTAGACTTCTAACCAAAAACAATTTTTTTTTTTTGAAGAACGACTTACTCACACCCCCAAAACAAGTTTTACAAATATCGCCTGAAGATACCAAAAACCAGTTTATTGAAAAACAACTTAAGATATTAAGAATCGCCTAAGAAATGCAAAGTGTCATGTATCCATAAAAGCGGTTTGGGAGAAAGACGCAGTCCTGTATTCAGCAACCAGATATAAAGATACTTGTTATTCTTTTTTTTTAACACATTTGAATCTTTCTTTATTTTCTTTTACATATACTTGTGCGATATTTGCCCCGAATTCAGCTTGCACTACGGCCTGACGCCTGATTGATTTCGTCTACCTAAGATCAAATCACAACGTGGGTAGGTTAGACTAGAAATCAAAGCTGTTACTTCGGTAACCAGATGTTGGAGGCGAGCTGGGAACGACAAAGCTGATGCCGAATCTAACCAGATTTCCATCCGAATTGGCCAAGGGTTAGATCGTCACAGGATAGCATGAGAGAGACCAGGGTGACGTCACACCCCTCACTGTCTTCCTTGCTTCTTCTTTCTCACATATACACACAAAGATATCAATTTTTTTTTCATTTTAACAATGACAAACAAGGAACGTAAAAACTTTAATGCTCAGATACAGATGGACAAATTTAGTTGTAAAAAAACAAAAATACCTTATATTTTTTTATAGTGAAACACCTTTTTTGCCTTCTTTGTTGTGGGTTGATTCAAATCCACAGCATGTTGACAAGAGCAGCTTCTCTAAGTGCTGCCAGAGAGTTTGGGCTCCTTGTTACCTGTGAGGATGCAGTAGCCAGAAAACTGCCAACTTGATACTCTCAAAATAAAAGGTTTCAGTCACTGATCAGTCATATCACCAAAACTGAATCATTAAGGCCATGAAAGAAACGAACCAGTAAATGACATCCTAAACAAGGGATAAACCTCTACTGCTGTTAAATAAACTTTAAATTGTTGGCAATTCCTTAGATGCTCCTATGGCATCTTTCCATGTGTTACGTTAACCCCATATTTGTACCCTCACCTCAGATTTTATAAGTATATTTTCAGTACCTTGTGTATTTGCGACGAAACATATGAATCTTAATAACTTCTTTATTTCTTGAATATGCAAATTGTGGGATATATTTTTTATAACCAGATGAGTCAGGGCCAGTTCTCGGAAAAGAACCTTCCCTTCCTCCCCCCCATTTCCTACCTGGTCTCTGATGCGTAGGCCAAACAAACGCTGTTTGACAGATAGGTGCGAATGATATTAACCAAGTCCATAGTCATTGGCCAAAACGAACGCTGTTTGACAGATAAGTGCGAATGACATTAACAGGGTCCATGAATGATGCATACCTTTTTTGGGTGTCAACACGTGACTCAACATATAGCAGTTTTCGTTTCGCATGTATTGAGGTAACAACGATCTCACATAGTTGCTGGCTATCGGAGAAAGTGGATGTCACCAAAACCAGTCTTAGCTATTTGCCATTAGAAGAAGCAGTTGTCACCAAAACCAGACTTTGTTGTTTGATGCTAGAAGAATTAGATGTCACCAAAAACCAAAGGACCGACGCAAGAATCCAGAACAACATCCTCAAACCCAAGTCGGCTACACTCCCGTGATTTTTCTGTGTGTTCTCCTCGCCATCAACTCGGATTGGATGTCGCCAGTCAAAAATTCATGTTAGAACATTGTCAATCCCATCCATTACTTTCAGAGAAGTGTAAGAATATCCTTTGAACAAAGTGTACCCCGATAATAGTCAATCGACGTCAATTCCAACCTTATGTAAGTTTCTGCATCTTATAATCTGCTATCTCCGTATTCATATGTATTTCGCCGCATTAGTATCTGTTTAATTGGTAACTTATCTCCCCATCCCTTGTATTATTTAGTTTTCCTTATCTTTTTCTTACATTCACACTTTGTGTATTCTATAAATAAAATCTTTGTATTATATATTCTTGTGTTGTCTTCTGTTGTTCTGTGTCTGCGTATAGTTCATTTTCTCTCTGTGTTTACCGACGTCCGGAATTTGAGAATTCCCCTCCCAACGTTCTTTTCTTTATTTTTATATCGAACCTTGGGATCTCTTACTTATTTTTTTTTTATTTTCTCGTTGCGTTCCAGCTATCGTAGTCCCAACGAAACCCGGGTGTAACACCATGATAGTATTCTCTGCTGGTATATATGTGTAGAAAATTCCACACTGAACTAATCCACAAACTTCTTTTAACATTCTACTGCAAAATGTGGTATCATTGTTGGTGCGCATTTCAGCCAACAGGCCTTGTTCAAAAAACGGTGACTCCAATTGGTGATTAACATTTGCAGACCCCCTTTCATCAGATTGAAAAGTGAATGGGAGCATAACTTATGAATCTCATGTAATGCTACCTCCTTAAAAATTGATATTCATTCCTAATTTATAGTAATGGTCTATGGATTGGCATGCTTTACGTTTATTGACCACTGCTTCAACAGATACATTTTGGTACTGAAATGTTGACTTTCTGTATAAAGTATGGTGTTTTTGTTGTTGAATTGTCCTTATCTATTAATCACAGAAGTAGGATAAGTTCAGTTTATTATATCAAACTATCTCTGTGGTACTTTAGTCAGATTGTCAGCTGAGTTTTAGTTAAAATTGACCAGTGTCACATCTATAGACAAACAGTACTTTTTAAAAATTCTAAAGCCTGCTGAGCTGTTGTTGTTGCCTTGGCGTGTATTCTTACTTTCTAAATCAGTGTCCTTCACTGATGCATACTTGCTGAATTGGTGATCAGATGCTGCATCTTTGCATGCTGCTGGTTCCAGGTTGATGCCTTTAATTGATATAACTGATGCAACAAACACATAGCATTAACAACAGATCCATTGATTTCTGGTGACTCTGGTAGCAAGATAACTTCCATCAACCTATGTTAAAACCATTGCTGTGTAAACAGAAATCATTTTGAGCAGGATTGTTCTGACATACCCTGGTGTCTGTTATCATTTGTGAAGACTATCATTTACTTTTGTGTTTTGAAAAGTTTATGGACTATGAATGAGTCCACTGAAAGCTGTGCATAGGACATTTTTTATCTGCTTGATCTTGAACTTGTTCTCATTCAGCTGTTGATAAATGGTCAATTCTCCACTCAGCAAATGTAATAGCAGAGCTATTTTTACACCTTTCACTCTGCACAGATTGCACATGACTTCTGCCTTTTCTATCCATTCAATTACAGATTAGTCAGTTGCTGAACCACCAAATTTGAGTAGTAGTTTGAGGTTAAACAGTCTGCCAGTTTTTTAATCTGTAGAAAAATTGGAAAACACTGACAGATGTTCTGCAATACTTTCACTGGTAAACCTAATTCACTTTCACAGCCAATGAAATATTTTGCCTCCTTTCAGGTCAACATTCTCTTTTACATTGATGAAAAGACAATTTTTTTAACGCATTTTCCAAATGGTGCACAGACCATTCAGTGTCTCTATTGATGCTGACTGATAAGTTCATTGTTCTCATTTGTTCTGCTAGATTCATACTGACCATTTCCATGAGAGTGTAACCAGAAGGAAAAGACAGACACAAATATCAGGTGGACAATGACATATAAAGATATGAGTTAACATCTGAAAATAAATGTGATTTCCATTTTTCAGTTGCTACAATATAACATAGCACTCTGATTACTATAACCATCTCAAAATTCCAATTTTTTTTTTTAATTGGTTTTATCCCAAGCAAAGCAGTAAAGCCACTAAGGCAAAATGGGTTACTGTGTGTGGAAGAATTAGAAAACAGGAACATTGCTAAGGAGTGAAAACAAAAGAGTAATCAGTAGATAGTGATTGATAAAATTGTGGCGGGGTGGTGATCAATATCACCCCGAAATAATGATAATAAAGGAGAATATGCTGGAAAAGAGAAAAAAAGGCGTTTTCAAAAGAACCAAAATGTTAAAAATGCTGTAAAAACTTATGTAAATGTTACAGAAAGTTAATTTAGAACATGAAATACAAACTTTTTGTAAGTGTACAAAGGATATCAGATTACTAATAGAAATTTACTGGGACAATGATAATTGGACCTTTTAGAAAAATAAATAGATTTTGACACTTTAAGAATTGAAGTTAAAATAAAGGATGATTGATTTAGAATTTATTTTTGAAACTGGACTCTGTAGTTTACAAAGAGTGGCAGTGATTACTAGCAAGATGATAACTATAGAGTCTGGTGAAATTATACTTTGGAAGTATGTCAGTATGCTTGCACTAGAAAAACAGATACGTCATCAATTCTTTATAAAAGAGGCGAGCCAACCAGAAGAAAGGAGAGTTTTGACTTATCTGTCTTCAAGTGCAGTCAAGCTGAGTAGAGAAATGCTGGAGATTGAAAGAGTAGGGTTCGGGTTTGTCAGTCCTCAAATACAGTCAAAGTGAGGAAGTGATGTCAGAGATTGAAACAAACCGCCTGCTAACATGTGCTGTTGATATAAGTACAAAGAAGCGAATTACTTCCTCCAACAACTAAGACTACTACTGTTACTACCACTGAGAATGAAAAGTCAACTAAGCTACAGTAATCAAAAAGGGTTAAAATGAAGCCACCTCTCTCCTTTAATGAAATTACATGAAGTATTTTTTTTGTTTTGTTGATCATCATTCATATACAAGAGACAATCAACTTTTTGTTGATGTTATATATAAAACTTTTATCCCTCTAAAATTGGATCGACTTGGCCATATTTATTTGCTGTTAACCTGATTCTCACCCAACAAGCTTGCAGGTAGACCAACGGAGACCTTTTGGAATTCTACAACCCGATAACTACTCGCCAGGGTCAAAAAAGCACAATGTGGCTGGTGAGTGGAATTGAATAGACATTTGAAACCAGAGAGTTAGACCTGTAATACTGGACCATACAGAACCAACGGCCAGTCTTGTGGATGACGTGGGGTTAGGATATGGTGTCACATGGACACCTATGACTAGAGATCGCATTACAATTGACACTGTGAGAGAGGATCGGCATTACAAAATTTTGGAGATTAAAGTTGACAGGAAAGCATGGAGGTGGAAGAGTGTTTCTCAAGTGAGATGTGCAAGAAAAGAAAATGTTAGCATAGAACTTATGGTTATATCTAGGCAATTCAATTTCAAATTGATGAGACCTTGCTGCTAATCTAGTACTACACTCATAAAGTACTACATTCATAAAGTCTAGGTACCATAACAAAGGGCTCATCTGAACAATTACCATAAAAGTACTTATAGAAAAGGTACAGGGAAGCAAAGGTGGGAATGTGACTGAAGTCAAGATGCCAGATTAGGACCAATAATATTGCTGATTCTTCTTTGGATTTTATCAAGAATTTCTAGATATATAGCAGGAGCACTGGACCACATATGGTAGCAATATTCTAAGCATGGATGAATGGTAGATAGATAAGATAGATTGTGGAGAGAAAAATTGTCTAGCATAATACAGTGAACCAAATTTCTTAGCAGCTGACATAGCAATGAATTCAATATAATCTTTCCACTTCATGTTAGCAGAGAATGTTAGCCTGAGAAGTATGATCATCATAGATATCAGATTTATTAAGTAAATTATCTAGTTATTTTTCATAATATTTAGACTTTGATTGAAAGAAATTTGAATTTTCTGCTTTCATCAAATTAAAAACTTTATGTTAATCTTAGAAAAACAAGAAGAAATCCTTGACACATGAAATTAATAGACCCTTTTGACTGATGAGTGTGTATAATTGACAAGAAGTTTTGAATTTATTCAGGAGCATTTATTCACAGATCAATTGCAGCCAAGTACACAGGGATCAGTCACAGCCAAGTTTGCAGTGGGTATTGGGGTGTGGGAGAAGAGAACTGTGGTTTCTAGCAGCAGAGTTCACATCCCAGTGAGAGATAAATTGTCCAATGATCCATGTCTTTGTTCCACAGACTTATGACAATCCAATATTTCTTGTTTTGGCAAGAATACTAAAAAGAACAAGAAAAATTGAAAAAAAAAATGAATGCATTGGATCTACTTGTTTATTTCCTGACTAATAATTTTTATTAATGTGCATTTGTTACTCTTTAAAGCCACTCATTATCTTGCAGCCCTTCAGTAGAGGTATGCCCATGACACACAATTTACATATCCCTTCTTGATTTTGCCATAACATCAGCAAAAACTTCACAGTAGATAGAATTTTATTGTGTGGTTGATATTATTCAGAATGTTATGATAATGCTGTTCTCATGTCAAATCTAGCATTCAACAAAGAATTCTCAACAAAAATCTGAAAGCAGTATTTACAAACTGAAAGTCATAGTTTGAACTTACTATATGTTGATGAGCACTGCAAGGTAAAAAACAAAAACAGTTACCTTTTTTTTTTTTTAAAATTGAAGCCATTTATAATTTCTTTGCTCATTCAGCAATTAATTTGAATGAAGTGTAGCAGAAATTTAAGGTTTCTGTCAATCATGAAATGGAAATGAGTGAACTGCAAGAGAAATAAATTAAAAGTTTTATATGAAAAATTACAAGATTACTCAAGTTATGTGACTTTGAACAGTACACAATCACATAGATATAACTAGCATTATCTGTGACAATTTTACAGTTTCCCTATTTTAATTTTTTGATGAATTATAAATTTCAATGATTTGAATAAGCTCCTTATATTCCAAGTTTATAAAATATACATTGGTATTCTCTTAAAATATTTCAATAGCAATCATGCAGGTCATTATTTAAGAAGTAACAGGATTCAAATGAAAAGATTAAGAATTGAAAACGTTTTTCCATGTCACTGAAGCAGACATTAAACACATGATAGTCATTCCCTTTATCTTCCTTTTCCTTTTTATTATGTATTCTGCATGCTTTCATAATTATTCATGTACACCAGAAATGACTGGCATTTCATCCATGTTTCAAAATTAGGAAGATGATAGAAATTTATTCTCTATGCTTGCAACATTATCCATGTACACCATAAATGACTAGTTTCTCATATGAGTTTCAAAATTAGGAAGATGATAGAAATTTATTCAAAGTTATATGGCAAGAGCAATATTACTCTTGCCATATAACTTTGTAGAATACTTTATGACATAAATCTCAAAATGGTTTACAAATTATGTATGTACATATAATTGGCTGTACTTCATTAATACCAGTTTTACTAATGTGAGATTGTCATATTGTGGTTTGATTTTCAACCTGTGTCAGGAGGTATTAATTCTTTATTACTGTTATTATTTAGTAGGTAATTAATCTCAAAACAAATTTGCCCCCAGTTTAGGTGTTGTGGATAATAGCTACACCAACCAATGGTTTAGTTGAGTACTTGCAATATTTTCAAAATATATTTTTAAAAATGTGAACTTTGTTTTCTTTATATATTGCTTGTTTGTATTCATTTACTAAATGCTAATTTGGCTAATACTTTCAGGAAAGGAAATGGATTTTAATTATAAATGTCAAAAACAAAACAATTACTTAGTTTTAGTGGTCACAGAAGACTGGAAATAGCAATAATATAGTTATTTATAAAAATTTGAGTTTTAAAACTAAAATATTTAAATATGCAAATTAGTTACCTTCATAAAGGGAGGACAGCTGAGTTAGGCAAGATAGTCACATTTAATGTATAAACATACTTTTCATATAATTAACTATAGAAAACAGAAAAAAATTTGATTTAATAGAAATAAATCCCAGATCCATTTTAATGGGTGAAAAAAGTATTTGTACAATGCAAAAAAGAATACATAATCTTCATTTAATACTTTGTAGAATTGCCATTATTCACTTCTACAGCAACCAACCTCTTCTTGTATTTGCCAATTAATGATTTTCAAATTTTAGTTGGTATTTTGTTCCATTTCTCTTTGTATATGGTCATAAGATCTTGGACGTTTATTGGTGCTCTTGATTGGATTTGAATTATCAAATAACACCACAGATTCTCAGTTGGGTTTAAATTTGGGGACTGATTTGGCCATTTCAGGATATTTACATTATTTTTAGCAAGCCATTTCTTTGTAAATTCTTCAGTGTGTTTAGGTTCATTATCTTGTTGGAAGATCCAATTAGGTGGAAGTTCAAGATTTTCAACTGAAATCATTAAATTTGCTTCCAAAATATTTTGATATGCTATGGCATTCATTCTACCATCTATTACTGATATGTTACCAGTACCTTTTGCAGAAAAACATCCCCAAGCTATGATGCTGCCACCAAAAATTTCACTGTTTGGACCATATCCTTTTGTTTGAAGGCATCACCACCTTTCGTCCATACATGATTTCTAGAACTATGTCCAAACAATTCAATTTTGATTTTGTCTATCTATAATACTCTTTCCCAATATGATCTTTGCTTATGTTAACGAACAAATTTCAACCTGGCATCTTTGTGTCTTTTCAATAACAGTGGAGTTTTCCAAAAGAAACTTTGGTTTGTTCTTATGAATTTCATTGCTTATTGTCAATTTAGTGATACAGATTCCTGATGAAAGCAAATCATCCTGCAACTCTTGACAAGTAACAATTGGATTTTGTTTAATATGACACATTAATTTCCTTGAAGATCTTGAAGAAATCTTCTGTAGAACACTTGTTCCTCTTTGGTTTTCAACAATTTTGAATTTTTTTATATCTTGCAATGAATGAACTAATCATAGTAAATGGAATATTCGGGTTGTCTGAGAATCAGTTCTTTTTGTGAATTTGTCAATTCTTTACCTCTTGCCATGATGATAACTTTCTTGCATGAATATCAATTACAAAATGTTCTATTTGCATTTTTTAGGGTAAAAATAACTACTGATAACATTATTGGAACATTCTAGAACATTCCACTTGAATAATCTAAAGTATTAAAGCAATTTAAAAGTTTTGAAATCTGAAATTTGCATTGTACGAATACTTTTTCACCCTTTAAAATGGATAAATGGGATTTATTTCTATTGAATCAAATTTTTTTTCTGCTTTTTCTGCACATTCAGTTATTATGAATCTGTATACAGTTAATTATATGAAAAGTATGTTTATTCATTAGTTGGAAATAAATTAAAAATTTGTATGTGTACGATTATTTTTTTCCACCCACTATATATATGAAAGTGATAAGAGAACAACATTGTAGGTTTTCAATTTGGTAGAGAGGTGAATATCTTTGTGCTGTAGAATCTGGAGGAAACCATTGCTGGAAATGGTACGTAGCAAATATTTGAAGCTGTCAACAGTCCTCAGATGTACATCATTTATATCAATACATAGCTCTGATGGGCTGCTGTAATGTACAGGCTGCATTCATGTTTGGGATTGAATTTCCATAAAGGGATTGAATTTTTTTATTCAGTTTAACTCCAGTTACACGTTTAATGAATATATCCACAACATTTTGCGAAAAGAGAACATATAAAAGTTGTTTAACAATCTATTTGCACTGTGTAGTGATATTTTATGTTAATATTTTTTTTATCATTAATGTTGTAAAGGATTTTTCTCAATAGCTAAAAGATTTTAATTATAATGTCTAGTGGTACAACTGGATTAGAAGTCATCATATTTTTTTTAATAATTGTATTAAGAACTTCATCTCGTGTTTTGTTGCTATTAAATCTATATCTTCAGCCTCAAAGGAAGATAATGCAAAAGTTTCTTGTATTCCATTTCTCCAAGATATCAATGAACTATTTGGTGACAGCTGGAAACCATGACCAATAATACTAAGACAGTATTTAAAATGACCCTAATCTGCATTGTAGAAGCCAAACACAGAGGCTTAACTGATATTTTGAAAAGTATGGATCCCATGTACACTATAGATAATGTAAGACAGGTTTTCCCTAATTGTCAGTGGTAGGCTTTTTTTTTTTTATATATCTAGACTGGTTCATTCCAATTATATCACCTTTGAATATGAAATGAATACCAAAAAAGCAATTAATCTTTCCTATTTCAAATTGACCTTATAATTTAAGCAGTTCTTCCCATCAGTGGGTGTAAAACAACAATTTCTTGAAATAATATTGTCAATGCAAATAAAAAAAATAATCCTTTTATCTCTAACATGTTTAGTATAAATTCTAAGAGATTGGATGAATCTTAATTAATCATGTAGGAATGCAGTACAATATTACAGTTCTATTATTTTTGTTTCAGATCATATAACAATTTTTTTAAGTGTACATAATAGTTTTTCACCATTTTTTTGCTATTATTTATAAAACCTCTTTACTGTTTCAAATCAATCAGGGCATTTAGCATCCATTATTTTTTAATATCTATTTGAAGAAAAAAATCATACTGAACAATTAATTATAATAATGCTTGGATTGATGAAATGCATGCTATAGGGTAAATATATTAATCAAAAGCATAGATTTAGGGAATATCCATTTGAGAAAAAAATACTTTATATTGTTCTTTGTCTTTTCTGTTAGATTTCATAGGTAAAAAATCTCATGACTCCCACAGCTGTTCTATCTTCTGTTAAGTGGTGGCTAGTTCATGGTCATTATTCTCCATTTGTGCATTCATTTTATATTGTATTGCTTCTTGCCAATTACTTGAATTAATGGAGGTAATAGCTTCTTGGTAAGCTTTGAATACATCAATTAATGTTTAATAATAGTCTCTAGTGTGTTATACACAATCACTAGTGCTATTCCCAGCATAATCTTCAAGATGTTTAGGTTTATTATGATCTCTACTATATCAACGTCACCTTCATCAATAAGACCAGCTTGATAAGGTTAAATTGGCAGCTGATCTCAAAAATAATCTATAGTCTGTTGTTAACTGAGGGCATAGAATGGCTTGTTAATTTTAACATCTCCAAAGCAAAGCTGCTCTCCATTAAACATTTGAGTGACTCTTTTCTACCTTCCATCAGCATGGCTGATGCTAAGCTCCAGGAGAGTGACTCACTGTGCTTTCTTGGTCTAATGTTCTCAGTTGGCATGAAGTGGAAAGTCTATATTGAATCAATTGCTAGGTCTGCTGCTAAAAAACTTGGTTCATCTTGTCATGCTAGACAATTTTTCTCTCCAGAATCTCTCTGAAGTCTACCATTCGTCCAGGCTTAGAATATTGCCACATATGGTCTGGTGCTCCTGCTATATATTTAAAGATTCTTGATAAAATTCTAAGAAGAATCAGAAACTTGGTGTATCCGCTTCAGTCTCTTTCCCATCATAAAGTAGCTTCTCTGTCCCTTTTCTATAAACACTTTCATGGTAATTGCTATGGTACCTAGACTTTATGAATTTAAGTGCAGTACTAGAATAGCAATAATGTCTCATCAATTTAAAATTTAATTGGCTAGATGTAACCATAAGTTCTTTTCTAACAGTTTCTTTTCTTGTGCTTCTCACTTGTGGAACATTCTTCAGGCTCCATGCTTTCCTTTGATCTTCAAAAACTTAAATGTACCATATTTTCTGGCTTATAAGATGCTGCAGCTTGGAAGATGCATCCTAATCTTGGAAAGAAATTTCTAAGAAAAAAAAAAATCATTTTCATACAACACATTCACCATGCGTCCCTCACATACTGGTGCCACATATTGTTTACATTAATCACTTGTCCTATTTTGTTTGTATGACAATGACATACTAGTTAGTGGTTAGCAAATATACTATACATCTTTCATTGTCCAAGGGTGGTTTTATTTTCATAGAAATGAATGAAAAATTTTAAAAATATGCATGTAAAAATATAAAACAATCAAAGAAATTATATTCATCCTCAAATCGCCAAGAACTCATCACTGATGGATTCATCTAAAAGCTCTAAACTATCATTTGCAGTGTCATCACTACTGTCAGTCATGTACAATAAATGATCCTCATTACTTATACCACACTTTTTGAAAGACTTTACAACAATTTTAGTATTAATAGCATTTCAAGATTTCAACACCCATTCACCTACTCGAGCTATTGATGGACGTTTCATCCTTCCATGTGGTGTCATTTCATATCTTCCCTCTGCCATCCATTTAAACCATTCTTCATTCCTGTTATTCTTGAATGGTTTCTTGATGCTCGCATCTAGTGGCTGCAGCTGGGAAGTAAAGCCACCAGGAATCACAGCTAATGTGTTCATTTCTCTTACTAGTTTTTAGTGTTGTCTGTCCTGTGTGCACTGAACTGATCCCATACTAGCAATGCATTTTTTCATAGCAGCTCACCTGGCTGATTGGACCACACTTTTTCCATCCACACTTTAACTCCCACTTCATCCATCCAGCCTGTGTGCTGTGCAATAACTTGAATTCTATCAAGCAATTTTTTCTTGGGCAATATTTTCCTTTTGAAAATCAACAATGGTAGTAGTTTGGTGCCATCAGTGCAACAAGCTAAAACTGCAGCTTAGTGAGTCTTTTTATGATTGGTGGTTTTAATAGTCACTGTTTTTGTTACTTTTCACATTTATGCTTTTATTAAAAAGGTATGTCAAATGTTAAAGGAACTTCATCCATGTTCCTGATCTGGTTAAGTTTGAATGCTTTCTAGCATTAATGATAAATTGATGAAAGTCAATATTATCTGTACATAGTCACCTGGTATTTTTTGAGATATTTTAGTTCTTGTTCATAAGCACAACTTGTTTCACTTCATTAACTGAAAACACGAAGACATAGTCCCTTTTGAAGTTTTTTACTCACATGTATGTTGCAAGTTTTCTTACTTCTAAGATTATCATTTTTGTCCTAAATACAACCTCTACCAAGTTACTATGTTCCATTATCCATGTATATAAGTCTCTGTAACTGTGGCCATTTTGCTGGTACTTGATGTAAATTGTGCTTTGTCTTGTTTCCAACTTCACTCAATCCTTCTTCTTGTTTCCTCCATTTCCAAATCATTTTTTTCAGTAGGTGGTGGTCCAAAGTGTCTTTCTGCTGCTCTGTTACCATATTCTTTGGCATATCATACAACTTGTAGCTTGTATGCAATAGTATAAGTAAATCATTTTGATGAACTGGCCATGGGTGATAATTTCCAGGACAAAAAAAATGCTTGTGATATGTGTAACTGATATTTTCATGACATAAAAGTGTGCACAAATCTACCCCATCAAGAGCAGAAAGGCTCCTGCCGCTGCTAGTTAACAGTGTATGTTTAAGCTTGTGGCTCAACTTCGGGAAGGCTTATAGTTTTGGAACTACTTGTAACAGCTAAGAACTGAGGTAACATCATATAAAAGGCTGAATTAGATAGCTAGCATTATAGTCTAATGACTCAACATACAAATCCACATCCATATTAGTCAAACCAAAGCTTTTGATTTAATAATAAATAGAAATTGTGTGTGTGTGGTCTAGGAGAAGGACAACTCTGAATTCAAAACCTGCGGAGGGTTGTTTGGGGACCTTGTGGCACGTAGTGAGGTCTCTGTATTTGGCCCTTCAAAAAGTGTGGATGGTCCTGCATGAAACCTTCATCACTATAATCAAATCTCATGTGCTGCTGTCGGTTTCCTAGGAACTGATCTGCTTGACCCTCATATGTCGAATTCAACGGGGAGGGTTGAGTATATATATATATATATATATATATATATATATATATATATATATATAAAACAACAAAATTAATATAGCAGTTTATTTAGTTAACTGGTTGGAAAACAATGTGGGGAAAACATTGAGGGTTTTATGTGGAAGTAGTAAGTGAAAAACAGAACCAAGAAGTATTAAAAACAAAAAAAAAAGAACCTTTGACTATATATTCTCTTATCTAAGTTAAACTGTATTGACAAAAGACAATACTATTCTATTTTTTACTTGGTCAGGCATGATTTTTTCCTATCCAGTTATATCAATATACCATTTCAAGTTATCTTCATTAACAATCTCACAACAGTTAGTATTCACTCCCCTTTCACCAAACTCTGCTTAGAAGAGTTTCTCTCTCTTCAACTCTGTAAGTTCAGCTGGTGCTTAAAGAAAGTAGGTGAATAGTTTCACTCTTATGGAATTCCTTTTGTTGTATTATCCATACCAGCATTTGCAAAATGACAAGCAAACAAATGTTGTATTTCTTATAGAGTGGAGAAACTTAGGTTCCTGGATAGGAATAACTTTCAAGGTATTTCAACCCAAATGTAAAAGACCATAAGGAATAACACTCCCCTTTTATCATGTCAAGCTCCTTTGGCAAGTATTTTGTGCCTACTCCTCAATAATATTTTATGTAATGTCTTTCTTGGCAATGGCTATCTTTCAAAGAGCTCAGCCCTTCTCAAAGAAAAAACCTCTTAGAATGTATTGACATTTGTGTTAGGAGCTTTGCTTTCAGGATAAATGTCAGTTTACTCCTCACTAGAGTACAAAGCTGGTGGAACTTTATTGATGTCCTCTGTAATATTTGGCATTCTTAGATTGCTTTTGGAAGGATAGAGGCATCAGATTTTGAAGCACATTGTGAGGAGTTCTATAAACCCAAGAGTTTAATGATATTCTCTAGCCCACATAGTTCAGTACATAGCTGCTAAAGGATGAATTGTTAAATGTGTAAGCAAACAATTTGGCATTCCTCTTTAAGGAATTTTTCTTCTGAGACAGCAGTTAACTATGACATCAGTCTTTCCTTGACTAGTTCTTTTCTAGCTGGATGTCACTATTTGCATGGCGTAGTTATCCAAATGAAGAAACAAGGGATGTAACAATGTTTTCATTAGATACACAGATCGCTTGGCTTTCTCAAATACAGTTTATTTGGGCTTCTTTTACTATTTTATGAAATCTAATTTCTTTGCCAGCCTAATAAAACATTGTTCATTAGAAGCATGAAGACATCTTCAGTGTAAGTTGTGTATCTATATTGGGATAAGACAAGACTAGGTTCATTTTCAAACTTGCAGTACAAGAACATACAACATGGATGAAAGCAAAGGGCACTGATAAATACTCTGAACAATATGAAGGTCCCTTTCTATCATCATGCCCCATTGACTGCTATTAGGAAATGTGTAGAACAAGGAGTGAAAGTATAGCTTGAAGCCAGCTGGGCACATGACAGTCTCCAAGAAACAACTATCATCCTTATCAAATGCTTTAGCATATATTGATCAACACTGATTGTCAACTATTTTGAAGATCATGTTAATAAATACAGGTTATTTTAGGTAGTCATATTCTTCAAAATAAGTTTGTTTGAAACTTAGTCTAGACAGCACTTCTGTAATTAGTTTGCTAAGACCATTATAGTTAAAATCTGAAAAATACTCATTCCATTTTTACCATATTCTTGAGTTTCAAGTTCATTACACCCAGTGATTACTGAAGTATATTACCTAGCTTGAAAATTAGTGCGAGCAAGAAGACAAATAGGTACAACATCAAGTTCAGTGACTTTATCTATGTCAACCTATTTGAATACTTGCTGAATCTCATCCTCTATTATGGGATTCTTTCATCTAGCCACTTTAGTCAATTTTGGCTAAATTAACTTAAATCTGAGCAGAGCTTAGACTAGGTTCTCTGATGAAAGGTTTTTGCAAATCATCTTAAATCCTCACATATGGCTTTGCTTGTAGTCAAATGTCATTCATTTGATAAAGTGACCATGGTAATATGTCAATCACTTGATGTAGCCAGAATGATGCATAAAACTCAAATCCCTCAATCTAAGTACATTTTATCTAGAAAATCACAGAAATACTTTGTATCCAAGGGTATGCTTCCTATTGTCTCCGCAGTCCAAAACTCAACCAAGTACAGCCTTTATATTACCTGCCTTGACAATGTTAGACAAGATTTAATCTGGAAAAATGTTTTGTGTTATATAAGTGAATCTATTTTAATGGGAAATAGCTTGATAAGTTGACATGAGAAACCTAGATAGCCAAGTAATATAATTTGGATTTTACTAGCATACCAAAAGTACTCTTGGGTATGATTTTTCAGTATAGCAAGTCAAACCAGCTTGGTGAGTGTTATACTCACACTGTTTTGACCATTTTTCTCTCAGTAAACTTCTTGGAATTTCAAACAAAACCTTTTATTGTAGAGTGTTATCATTCCATACTTAGGACATATTTCATATCATTCACTCATTAATCTTATTCACTTTTGTATAGCTTACTTGTTTATTCTACTATACAAATTGAACTCTTACCTACCAGGGATTCAGATATATTTAAATAATGTTTTGATAGAGTAGGTCATGTGTCTCTTGGACAGTCTAGAATTTAAGTTTTGGAACCTTAAATTTAATGTTCTCACTTGGTGTGAGAGTGTAAGTGCCTGGACTCAGATACTGTGCATGTTATAGGCTCTCAGTTAGTATTCATTTATATGCACTATGTCTGTTGAAAAGATTGACATGATTAACTTCTTCATGTACCTCCCCCTTACTTTTTAGGGGGTGGTTAGTCTCGCCTTTGTATTCTTTGCCATAACTGAATGAGATGGAATACATATAGTTTTTGGTCATTTTTTTTTCTCCTGAAAAAGACTTGGTTTGTTAAATATTTCCAAATGGTTTAACTGTTTTTTGAATATCATCTTCATGTATATGCCATAGACCTTTTTAATCTTTTCAGATGTACCCATATATTGATAGACCATGGTAAGGTTTTGATTGTGATTTTCAATTCTTTTGTTCTTCCTTTTAGAAGCTAATTTATGCCTTCAAGTAATTGTTACTTTCTAATGCTGTGTCTGTTGCCATATTTAGATTGGTGTAGATAGCAGCTGATCCTGTTTGTGACATTGTATTGATGGTGAGAATAGATGTAAAGGTATGTTGGCTTATGATATATGGAGGTCTTGAATCCATCATCCATGTAAGTTATTATTACATCTAGGCAGGCAAATTGATTTTCTGGTTCTTTATTCATTGTGGAAGGTCTAAATTCACATAGTTCACTGGTATTTACTCATTTTTCTGGTGGAGCCAATGCTATCTGTGTATCTAAGCTACAAAGTATTCCATGTGAATGTTTATTATTACTTGAGATAATAATAATGATGATTCCATATCTAAGCCTTCTTCTAAGCATATCTTGGAACTCAATTGGTAGTTTGTTGCTTGATGCTAATATCTCCAAGTTATCTATTGGAACAATTGATAAACTCTTAGAGATATGTTCAATTCTAATTGGTCTGACATCTCACAAAATGGGACAAACATGCTCAATTTCTGAATTTCTGCTATAAAATTTCTTTTGAAACAAAACTACTGCATCCGTGACACTTTGTTTTACTAGAATGATAACTGAAGCATGATATTTCTCAGTTCTTTGTTGTTGAAGATAAATAAAACTGATTACTGATCTGTGATCTACTTGAAATGATCAGCAATCAGAAGGTTTTCAAAGAGGTGCTATCATAGCTCTATCCTCCTTCTCTACTTCAGAATTTTATTGTTTGCTGATACAAAGAAAAATGTTACTGTTTTACCAGGTTAACTTAATGCCATACCAATGACATATTCAAAAGCCTCATTTTCTACAATCAATTCAATAGGTTGAAAGCCCATGAGGCTTCAGTAGCTAATGATTTAATTTTCTTACTGAAGTCTTTTATTTTCTGAGTCATATACAAATATGCTCTTGGTTTTACACAATGACAATATAACTTCAGGTGGTGGGAATACCAAAAGTGATAGTAAATTTAATTAAATAGAATACTGACTAGTGAATTATCCAAGGCCTCATTAAGAGTTAAATTGTATTTCTTCATGGTTTTCTTAAATGTTTCCTAATTAAATTTTGATACATATGGTAACATTATTTAAATCAATGAGAGTGACCTCTGGTTCTTCAGATGAAATTGTTATGAAGCTTTCCATGCTGTAGTAACACAAAAGTGATAAAGATACTTGTTAACTTTGAAAGCATTATAGGATTGTTCACATTATTTAATAACAATTTCAGAGTACTAAAGTGCAATCTTGTTGTGGTGAATGTGTGTCATCAGACAGTACCTCAATTTCAACTCCCACCATCCATACAACATAAAGAAAGGGATCGTCCACTGCTTACAACACCGACAAAAGTCATAAGTGGCGACACAGACGCATTAGATAAAGAATTGGTCAGTATAAGTAGTACCCCACAATGTAACAACTACCCTGGGTACATGGCAGCAGCCCCCTCCCCACCCAAAAGAAATAGGTGGGTACAAGAGGAGGATAACAACACTCAGAAAACAGTCTGTCTGCCTTATGTGAAGAAGTTATCAGAGAAAATACAAAGGATCTGCGGTCCATATAACATCAGGACAACCTTCAAAAAGCTGGACAACACTTCACAGATATCTCTCCTGAGTAATCCCCCCCATAGAGGAGAACATGACTAAAAACTGTGTGTATGCTATCCCGTGCAGCTGTGGAAAGAAATATAAAGGGAAGACAGGCTCCTTAAGGTAAGGCTTCAAGAATCACCGCCCTCTGTGGGATCAGGTTGAGATCATAGACAAAGAACACCATTAGAAAATTCATAAACTTAAGCAATCAACACATATGCTAGGCCACAAAAATCTCCTGAGCTGACCAAGCATAGAAATGAATATAATATGGGAACCAGTAATAAGGAGTGCTAGAGAAAAGCGATAACAGCAAAAATTGCAATATGAGCACTGGTAAAAAATTTTTGCTGATGGTATTAGGTTTATAATACCCAGAACCTCATATACAGATGTCCTCAAGGACACATGGCACAGTGGATAAAGGCATTGATTAGATTCAGTGACAGGATCCAAAGAGTGTGTTTAAGGCAGTGGGGAACTTGGAGAGGGGAATTAACAGGAGATAACTGATAACTGGCATCCATTAAACATGGCACATGGTACTAGGACAGTCTACCCCAATGAGCGAAATAAAGGGTTCAGTTCAACATTCCAACTACTTGAAGAAGGCCAGAGCATACAACGGCTGAAATGTTGTGATAAATTTGGTGACAAACATGAGGACAATAGAGTAAAACTTTTACCTTTCAAGGAGCCTTACTGAACTTTATTATCCCTTCTTTCATCAGCCTTTTCATTTCAGGGACAATAAAAGGTTTCTCTTCATCTGAGAAGCATTGAAATTTTACAACAATAGACTTACCATTAGGAGTGAGATGAGCAAACAAGGAAGAAGGTAAAATGGTAACAGTGGCATTTATCTTGTAAAAGATATTGATATGCATGAGTGTCATTGTAGAAAATTTGGGTGTCATAACATTGTAACCAATTCAATGTTATCTTTTACTTTTGTCCTTTACACTAAAATTATCCATGTAAATTTCAAATTTTCTCTAGAATTTAGACAGTCTAATATTGCAAAGAAAAAAACATTAAAGTTTCTGAAAACATTATTAATAACTTAAACTGTGGTTTACTTTTATATTTAATTCAAATTGTTTTTGTCTTTCCCTAATATATATAGTTTTACACTTCTAAAGATTTACTCTATCAAGATGTAATACTGCAACTGAATAAAGTTAACTAAAGCCAGGAATTCAGTCTTGTTTTGATATATATAACAATTTTTCAACTTTATTCTTGTTCTGGTTTTTGAAATTTGAGCAATTCTCTATTAACTTGACCTGCAGCTCTTCTGCCAAGCAATGGTTTCACTGAAAACAAACATTTTTCAACTTCATTTTGTTTTCAAATTACTTGGCAAAGCTTGACTTGTTGATCAACAATGTTACCTCTCCTGTATTCATTCCTGAAACCACTAGTTATGATAGTGCAATATATAATATATAGAAATATATGTCAAGCCCCAAAACAAAGTTTTTGTTTTCTATGTATTAGCTACCCTGAAATAACATGAAGAAAATTTGAATCAATTTTTGCTGATTTAGACAAGTCAGTAAAAACTAACTTAAGACTGTTACACCTGAAGAAAACAACCATGAATACAGATGTGGGCTGCAGTTTGTACAAATAAATATACGATTGCTATAAATCAAATCTGTTTAAATACAGCTTTTGACCAGTCTAGAGCATTTAAAATGATGCAAACAGTCCTAATTTTATGCTGAAGGATTATTTATGAATGTTGTTGTTGTTGCAGGTAATGGATATCGATGCAGAAAGTAGAATTGGTAATCCAAGTTGAAATCCAAAGCAAGTCCATTGCATTCAGTCATACACATATGCTCTTGGAAATAGCACTAATTATACAGGAAATAGTAGAGTAGACTGGGCTATCTAGTCTTGGATAGGAAGCAGTATAAGAGAAAATGAATTTCAAACCATTTTAATTCACAGATAAGGAAAAGGCATCTCTGGAGAGTCATGGATAATCTCACCTAAAAATTCTAATACTGTTCTGATGGCAGATTCCGGAGAAAAAAACTTAAATAACTCTTAGACAAGATAGGCATTTCTTCTTGCTTTCCTTTACTAACTATTAACTTTAAAGGAACAGGATACTTGGTTGTCAGCAAGACTGAGAAACAATGGAAAGTGTGACACAGAAATCTGAAGGTGCATAGGAAAAGTGAAAGTTGCTTTTCAGAAACTAAACAAAGTATTAAACCAGGAAAATATTTCTGTTAACAAGAAAACTGAGCTGCTATGTAATATCTAACCTATATGGTAGCGAATGCTGAACAATCTCCATGCAGATAAAGTCTTGAAGTGATAGTGATGAATACTGAGAAAATGTGAGCAACAAAGTAGTTTTAAGGAAAATCTGAACCACAAGGAAACTGATGCTTACAATTTTTGAAACTTTGTATAAACAAAAGCATAAAAACTTTGCTTTAGAATGTCTTGCTTCTTTTAAGCAAATAGTGACTTCATTTTTTTTTTTTTTTTTTTTGTTAATGTATATGTTTATGTTTTCAGTGTGATGGGGGAAATAATTCTTTTCCTATACAAGGTCATAGAAAATTATATATAAAGTATCACACCCTAAGAGACTGATTTCTGTGAGTGAGCTAAATCACCTGTGTGTAGCTGATTGGTCAAGGAATTAGTGTTGAGTGGGCCAAGAATTTGAAGTATTCTTGGAAAATGATAACATTCTTTTTTACTTTTGCCAAACAAAATTGGGACTCACCAATACAGATAAATACACTGAAAAGCACAGAGACATTTATTAAAAACATTGCCACTTCATAGACTCCATTTTGGTGTATCAGATAAATGTTCCACGCACTAAAATAATGGCCAGCGTGGCGTGATATATACATTCCTTCCTTATACTTTAGTTTAACTTAAGGCCAAAATGAAACTTTTCACTAAGCTTGTATTATGACTAGCATTTTTGTAAATATTTTTGTGATTACTTATCAATGATAGAATTTGAAAATCTTTGCTTAAGAAGTAAGGTTTGAGTATGTAGGTTGTATAATTAATTCATGCAATGGATGCTAGCCTCCAGGAAAGTGACTCTTTGCACCTTTTCAGGTTAACATTTTCCACTGACTTGAAGTAGAGAGATTATATTGAATTAATTGTTGATAAAGTTAGTTCATTGTCATGCTAGACATTTTTTTCTTGCTAGAATCTTACACATTTATAAATCTCTCATTCATCCATGCTTTCAATATGGCTGTCACATCTGGTCTGGTGTTTCTGCCGTGTATTTAGAGATTATTGATAAAATACAAAGAAGAATCTGCAATGTTATTGGTCTTGACCTTGCATCTTGGCTTCAGTCACTTTCCCACCACTGTAATGTAGCTTCCCTGTACCTTTTCTATAAATACTTTCATGGTTATTGTTCTGGTGAATGGTATGTAGACTTTATGAAATTAAGCAAAGTACTAGATTGGAGTAAAGTCTCATCATTTTACAGTTGTAACAGCTAGATATAACTTAAGTTTTTTTGCTAAGTTTTTTTTTCTCTTGTACTTCTCACTTGTGGGACTCTCTTCAATCCTCTTGCTTTCTAGTTAACATTGATCTTCAGAAATGTAAATGCAATGTCAATTGTTATCTTATGTCTTCTTAATTCCTGTTCTTTTATTGTTCTCTCTCCTTAATAATGTTTTTCCTCATATTCCCTCACATTCATTAACTCTTTGTCTTAGTGGCTTTATTGTCTTGCTTGAAGTGAAATGATTAAAAAAAAAAAAACAAAGCTATTTAATTTTTGAAAAGAAACAGTTTTTAATTTTGTTAAAGTCATGAGAGCCAGTTGCTTGTTGGTATATTATTTTAGTAAAATAAAAACTGCTTTTCACTGGAAAAAAGGCAACTTTTCACTTATGATTGATTAAGGTAAGAAGTTTTGAGAGAATTTCTAATGTATTGATAGGATTGTGTCTATAGGTATGTGTTTCTTTGGTCATTTTCATGTTTTGGTGGGTCAAATATGACAAAATTCAAACTCCTTACAATTCTCTAATATGATTGCCACAAACAAGATTACAAAAAACAAAACTTCAGCAAACCAATGTTGCCTATGAATTTGCTTTACTCATTTGGAATTATTGTACAATTTTAGTGGATCAAGACTGGGGAAGGAAGGGACACCATATAACACACATGCTGAGGAACACTCTGAACACTCTTGAAGCTGTTAAGAACAGTGTCTATATTATAGTACTTGAAAAGTTTACATTTTGACCCACTTTGCAGAATTTGCTGAAAGTCTAAACATTAGATTATTTGAAGAGCTTTTGGGATTTGAATTAATTATCAATCACTTTGTTTCTAAATCAGCAGTATGGGATTTCCTCTTGTCCTTGTAAGAGATTAGCAAAACAAAGGTGAATTGACTAAATAGATTTACTGCTTATCCTGAAACTTGTTTCAGAAATTATCGAAAAAAAATATTTGAAATTATCAAATTATTTGAAATTGAAGAGGGATTTATCTTACATACACACACATATATATATATATATATATATATATATATATATATATATATATAATAATTTTTTTTTTTTTTTTTTCAGGTGTAAAAAAGTAAAATATCCAAAAAGACCTTCCTAAGGCATCAGTTATTATTATTTATTTCAATGAAGCCTTTTCACCACTTGTACGAACTGTTCACAGTGTGATAAATCGATCACCACCTGAATATCTCAAAGAGGTAATCTTATTAGATGACTGTAGCACTCGAGGTAAGATGTTTGATATCTTCAATCCATAATGTCTTCATGAGTTTGTAGATTAGTTTATAGTGTTAAACTTTAAGGATGGAGATATATGTATGTGAATATATATGTATATATACTTTTGCTTATTATGTACAATTTCTGCTTGTCTTGTTGGATTTAGGCATTTAGAACATATTTTTGTTGAAAAAGTTTTTTGGGGTGGGGGGTCCTTTTCTTCTTCAGAGAAGAATATTTTCAGACTTACTTTTGTTCTTTCTTGCTTAAGAAAAGACTATTATCATGTATTGAGAACAGATTGATTCACTCTTATCAATTAGACTGCAGAAAGCCTTATTAGTGCCCTTTAATGAGAAGGGATAATATAGTTTATAAGGTGACTGTTGAGTTTGATGGCCTCCAGGACAAAATTTATATTGGTTCTAAAGAGAAATACTTTTAAACAGGTTTTACAATCGTAAAGTGCCAATAGATGTAGAAATGTAAATAGCAATACTGCCCTCTCATAAGAATGGGATGTAAGAGAAGAAAAAAGTAAAGAGATTGCCAATGTTATTAATTGGAAAATTTTACTCCCAGTAACCTCTTGCTTCTTAGTGACATTATTGCCTTGCTTAAGGTGAAATGATTTTAAAAAAAAAATAGGTAAAGATATAGAAGTAGACCCCATGACATAGGCTGATTGTCCATTGGAGTTCACATTTCTTTACCCCTGGTTTCTTTGGTAGCACTATGAAAGTGGATCTACATAGGTCTTCTGATATATCTCCATTGTTTCATATTTGATATCTGTCTGTGTGGCGGACATGAGACAGAACCTGGGACGAGCCCAACTGGTCGCGACTTGCCTTGTCCCCGCCAAAAAAGAGCCCGTATTTGCTTAGCATGTAAAGCTACTGCAGTTGAAATGAGGGAGAGAAAAAAAGCACTTACTGCTCTGCCGTAATCCATCCTCGGCCAGATAACATAAAAGAATGAGGGGGGGGACTGACATTGTATTTTTATGCAATAACGATGCAATGCATTATGGGACATGGACGCAATGAATTATGGGATCACATGAAGATGCAAGGGATTATGGGTATATGAACAACTATAAAAGCAACTACTTTTTCCCAGTCGGGAGAGTTCTTGAGGGACGTTCACGGCTTAGAACGGGCAGTTAGTGTGATTTTGAGACAGAACTCAAGAAAGAACGACTCAAGGTTGAAATACCAGCTGGGAGAGCTTGAATTTACTCGCTGGTTACTGTTTTCTTTATTCGCCTCAGTCTGTAATTTTGTCAATGCCAAAATCATCTAAGGCTGCCAGCATCTCTATTACAATTCCATCTGATGCTTTGTTCCTGTTCATCTTGGCCAATGCTGTTGATGAATATAGCTTTTGTTCTGTTAGTTCTCTCTTCTTTTATGAATATCTGCTCTTTCTTTCTATCTCTATACTTTTCATTGAGCCATTCTTAATTTTATTTACCTTAATTTGTTTCTAATTTCTTTGTGTAATGTACTATATTTTGTACCATACCTTGGCATTGTTTGCTGACTTCTTTTCTTCATGTTGAGAATTTCATCTGACGTCCATTCCTTGTTTTCCTTGGGATATTATTTGCTGATTTCACTTAATGTGTTCCACTTTGAATTTCCGTTCTTATTTAATTTATTGTGTTTACTTTTAACACTGTCAGTCTATATCGCTTTGCATTTCAGATCATTCAAGAGTCTGTTGTACTGTAATTTTGGTGCTACTAGTTTAAATTAAACACTTCTAATGCTACCTAATAACAAAACTGGAAGTAACTTTTGATAACTTAATAATTTGCAAAATGTAGTCTTTTAATACTGTTTGTAATTAATTTTTTTTTTTTTTTTTTTGTTGTAGATGAACTTGGAGATCATTTAAAAAATTATATAGCAGAAACCTGGCCAGATAATATAGTTAGAATTGTGCGTACAGAAGAACGTTCTGGATTGATCCGGGCTCGTGTAGCTGGTGCTCAAGCATCTAAAGGGGATGTACTTATATTCCTTGATGCTCATTGTGAGGCCAGCCCTGGATGGTAAGTTTGAATTTTAAAATTATTATTTTTATTCTGTTTTTTTGGTACTTTTATTTCATTTTCCTTATTTTATTTTTGCTATATATTCCAATATATAAAGCATCAATGTTTTAAAGTATTCCACTCTAAATTGGAAATTACCATCAAAAGCAGATAAAATTTATTTAAATTGAGGAATTTCATTTTTGCATCTAAATAGTTTAATAATGCATTATAACTCCAGCTCTCCGTTTCATCACTACATTTTACTACAATGTACCCAGTAACATTTTTCTTCTGTCATTATGATCTAATACCAGGAAAGTAACATTTTACTGGGTACATTGACAGTGCTTTGCTTTCTCGAATAATTATAATAAATAAAACCAAAGCAGGAAATTAGATTTAAAGATATGCCTTTTTTATCATTCTGCTCATGAAAGAATATTAGACTTTAAACTCCTGCAGATTCAAAAGAGTCTTTATAGTTCAATACCAATTTGAAGGGTTGTCATCTTTATATACTGGAATATAGAATGTTAACAATTTTTTTATAAATGTATTTAGCAACAACAATAATAGTTTTTTAATTTATTTTTGTATGTGTAATATTGAATTTAATGATTTTGTGTACTGCCATTTTCTCTCCATCCATTTTACAAGGTTGCTCACACTTAAAAAAACAAAAAAATCTCAAAATTTTTAAATATTTAATTATTACTTATTTATTTCAAATTTTGAGTGGATTAAACCTTTTTTTTTTTTTTTTTAAAAAACAAATGAAAAACATCAATTTTTTATAAAATATTTTGCATTGTTTTACAAACCTTTATATGGTACTAATTTTCATTTAAAAAAATTAGAAAAAACTGTTTCAATTTGCTAACAGTCTTTTTTTATATTTTACATTGTGCCTTGTAAAAATTGCTAGATAGCTTCTTAAGTTATAAAAATTAAGTCTCTGTAAAAATATTTAAAAAAAAATTATTTTATTACCAATTAATCTATGAATGTCATTGATAAAATTGTAAAGAACAGACCTTTAAAATCATAACAAAACATATTGCTATATAAAATCTTAAAGTAAAATACATTTTGAGTAATTTATTAGTCACTTTTTAATTAAAACATAATTTAACCTCAATTTTGAATTTTTTTTTGTTCCAATATTGGAAGGAGTATAAATATTTTAAGATGGTTGAAATTCTGATTCATATTTAGCTGAGAATTGAAAAGAAAAAAGTAAAAATCTGAAAGTTCACTTGTCTACTCATTTCTAACAAGTAGGAAATGAACTTGCAAGTAACTTAACCCTCTCTTTTTCTGATTCTAATGGAGACATTACAAAATTTTATATGACTAGACCAAATTTATTTGAATAATCACATTGTTTTATTCATTGAAGTCAATTAAAAATAATTTGGAGCCAGCTGTTATAAAATAAATCAAGTGCTGATTATTTGCAACCTGTTACTCTTTACTTAAGGGTATTGAAATTTTTTTTTTGTGAAATCTGAAATATTTATGATTGAATTTTGATACATTCCCTACCTATTGCTTTTATTTAAAAAATTTTTTTTTTAACTAGGCACATATTTGTGATTAATGCCGACATTTACTGCTTGGTTAAATAAATTCAGCTAAAATTGTTTTATTCACAAGATTTAACTTTTGGCAAGTTTTCATATATCAAGGCATATTTTCATTATTTTTCTAAAAATAATTTTCTTTTCCATTAAGTTTCAAATTTTTATTTCTAACTCTAACATCTGCCAGTTATAAGTAGGGTTACTTGGTATTGCCCCATTGTAGGTTAATTCTGTTTTTAGTTTTTATGAACATAAAGTGTTAACAGTTTATTAACAACAGAGTGCTTATTTTTTTTTATCTGAGAAACATTTTAATCAAGAAAGGTAAAAAAAAAGAACTTTGTCAATTAAAAGTATATATATATTAGTAAGTGTGATTTTTTTTTCTTGAGTTTGTAGCTGTTAAAACAGCCATAATGGAAAAAGAATATGAAAAAAGCTTATAGCAATAATTCTCCATTAAAACTTGCATAGCTATTAATGGCCTTGTGCCTATTAATGAAAAAGGTAGTTAGAGAGTTGGGGTGAGTGATTTTTATATTAGAAAAAACATTGATAGGCTAATAATCATAATTGCACACATACACAATATATATATATATATATATATATATATATGCATGTTTCATAAAATAATATAGACAAGTTTGTCTATTTAATAAAACAATTCCTTTCATATTGTCTGATAAACTTAATAACATTGTTATTGAAAGATGAAAGAAAATCCCATATTAATACATGTTTTTTTAATCCTATCTATGTGGGACGCCATAAGCCATTATAAAATTGACAATTACATTTCAATATATACATGAGTTTGTCAAAACAATAATGAAGTCTTTTTTTTTTGCAACAACGAATCAGACTAACAATTTTTATTATTGTTTAATATATTGAAAATGTAATTGTTTTTTGAAATGTAATTGTCATTTTTTGATAATGGCTTATGTTGACCAAAAGCTTAGACAGAATTAAAACATGTATCAATATGGTGATCTTCTTTCAATGACAATGTTATTAAGTTTATCAGACAATATGAAAGGAATTTACTTAAAATAAATAGACAAAACTTCTATATTATTTAATGAAACATGCATCAATGAAAAAATGCTGCCTAAATACACATAATATATATATATATATATATATATATATATAGTAAAGGTGAAATAAATTCCATGCATGTATAATCCATTTGGGTTCTAGTAATATAAAAATATTAAAATTGATCCACAAAAAAAGAGCTTGATGTATTTTATTTATATAGAACAATGTGACGAATAATCAAAGAATTTCTTTTTACCTCATGTGGGGAATAGGCTATTTCAACAGATGATACAAATGGTTGTCTGTCTTTTCAACCCCAATATGGAATTCACATCCGTAGAGGAAGCAGGAAGTAAAAGTTAAGTGTAAGGAAGAAACATGGGAAGGGGTCAACCTAAAATTTAACATGCCAACTATACGTAATATAGAAATATATATATATATATATATATATACACACACACACACACACACACACACACACACACACACAGGGCGTGATGGGTAAATTGTCAACATTTTATATTTTTAATTTCATGTCTGCGTTGTTTGTCAACTGTACAGTATAGTAGGGTCAAATGGGCACCGTCTGTAAGAAAAATAGTACCATGATGGAATTCACTCACCAGAAATTTGAAAATGGCATGCTGTACTGCTTGGCATTCATGCCAGAAGTTCTAATATGAACATTTCAGAGTGTTGGGGTCTTCTTGTCAAGGATTTAGAAAGAGTTGGATGAATCTAATGGTGATTATGAAGGTACAGCAGATTGGAAAACTCACTCGTTTTGATAAGAAAAGAGCTCCCAAATTTGTTGGTGTGGGCCTCAGACTCAACACAGAGGCCTACATCAAGTACCTTGTGGTGGTAGTGTTGCCCTGGGTCAAGAGGGTGGCTGCTGGAAGACCGTATGTCTGGCAACAGGACTCTGGACCATGTCACATGGCTGTCAGACAATTTCTGCAACCACATCACCCCTTATATCTGACCACCTAATTCCTCAAACTTGCAACCCCTTTGTTTATTATGTGTACATTGCAGCTTAGTGAGAGACCAACAAAACTACTTGTAAGACCAAAGATGAGCTGAAGGCAAGGATTATGGCAGCATTCACTAACTTAAATAAGGAGACCATCCAGAAAGGCTGTTGTTGAAGCCAATGCTAATTTTGTTGAATAAATTTACTCTTTAATATTTCAAGATATTTTTGTGTAATTTTGGTAATTTTAAAATTAGATGTCATTTTCATTTTTGTGTAATTTAGATGACAATTTATCCATTGCACCATGAGTGAGTGAGTGAGTGAGTGTGTGTGTGTGTGTGTGTGTGTGTATATATATATATATTTAATTCCTTATTAAAAGAAACTTTAACTTTCAGAAAAGAGGCAACACTTTGTTTTTAAATTTCCTTAATCATTTAATCACCAGTTAGTTACCATTGCCCGAAGAAGTACAATTAATGCATTGAAACATGAAAGCTTTTGTGTAGTGATTTCAAAATGTTTTTATTATAATCTCTTATAATAAAAATATAATAATAGTATATTGCTCTACTGAGAACTTTTAAAAAGTAAATGCTATGAACAGTGGATTTTTACTCCATCTGTTCTTTCTTTCATTTCGATATATATATATATATATATATATATATATATACACACACACATACACCTACCATATACTTATATCCCACCTGCCTTTAAAGCATTTTTGGTCATAAGATATCAGTTAGATAAATTCAGTTTTACTGAAACAAGAAACAAAAAGGTATTGCAGTTATCAAATTAAGATAAATTTGCTACTTAAAAGTTGCTTTCAATCGAGAGGTGTAATGGAGCAAACCTAAAAAAAAATATTAGCAAAAACAGATGATACATGTAGACGCATACTTGCTATGATGATCTTGGAGCAGCATATGGTCGCATCAGTAGAGACTTTGTTTTTTTTAATCAGTCAGAAACTGCCTTCCAAACTCTGACTCCACTAAATGTCGAGATCTAATAGAGAAACTATATCAGTCTACAAAGTTGTATATATCTATTTAACCTCTTCATAGGCTATGTTCTGTGCACATACAATCACAAATGTGAAAAGATGTGCACTCGTGCATGGCATCTAACTCCTTCTGAAAAGCCTAAATTGTCAGTTGCATACAATAATTTTATCAAATCTTTAATTAAAAATAGCCTCTAGCAAATGAAGCCTGTGAAATCGGCATCAGATCTCATGGACTGGTGATTCAAAGTCTCAAAGACCTTTACCAAATAATAGAAACCACATCACTTGAAGGCTTCCAAAAGCTACAACATAGTGCTAAAACATAGTGCTTGAAGGGAAAGCAGTGGTATAATCAAGATATTGATGTTCCATACAGCTTCAAGCAAATACTCCATCAATACTAGAATAGTCATAACAGTGAATCTATTTTTCTGAAAAATTGTTTTGAGAGAAAGATTTTGTAAATTTCAACTAACAGTATTGCTGTGTTTAGTCAATGAATGTTGAAGGTTTCCATATAAGAAAACTGCTAGTCTCACTATTACTATTTTAATTGATAAGCAATTGAAATGTTTTGGGAAATTAGAATTTCTACCTATCAATGCAAGGCCAACTTGATAATGTGACACTCATTTGTGAAATTCTAAAAATGTCACTGTTTACTTATTCGTTTTTTTCAACCACACTCCCTAGCATTGATAAAGTTATTTCTACCATGGCTCTAATTCTAAATTGCCTTTTCAAACATTTTCAAAGTTAAATGTGAACAACTATTTTCATGCCATTAATAAATATAATAAAAATAATGTTACATAATAAAATCTATATGAGAACAGTGATTAGGATGCTTATCTTACAAACCATTAATAACCAGTTTGTTTCAAATGGGTATCCTGTCTTAGGTCAAAATTGAATGTGTTTAAGAAGTTGATACACAAAGTAGTATTTATATAAAAATAAAAAAACTTGACCAAAATATCAAAATAAAGATTATATTGTAGTTTTTTTCTAAAATAATTTATATTGTGCTTCATGAAACAATATTGACTCTCTTTCATTGAAATCTTTTGAGAAACCAGTAAATGACTATAGCAAGGTTACAGTTTTTTTCTTTATCATTCAATAATCAATATCTATATATTGATATTAATTATCAGCATGGAAGATGAAGTAAGCTTTAAAGTAACCTTAATAAATTTTATATAAATTATGAAGTCTGTTAAACAACCTTGAATCCATACAGGTAAGTGAAAATTAAAATCATTCTAAATTTCCTTTTTATTCAAAATTTTTCTTGAAAGCACAAAACTTTTTATAAATTGGTAAATATAGAATAATATTAAATTGGATCTTGATGTTTACAGATCAAAGGAAATGTGAAAAAAGATATATACAGTAGGTTACAAAGGTTGATATACTCCTCAACTGTGAAAAACTTGTCACAAATCTTTCTCAAATGGCTAGTTTTGAATCAACTAAAACACATTATTACTTTAAAACTTCTTTGCAATGATAAAAAAGCATGAGTGAGTTATTTTCATTGGAAATGGCTTTTGCTTTTTATTGGGTCTCTATTCTATTTACCAAAGTATTTTCAAATTGTAAAATTTTCCAAGTAAATTTTATTTTTCTCTTTTAAACACAGTGACTTCCAGTAGTCATAAAATCTGACTTTAAATGCCAACTTTTTAATAGCTAACATAAGCAATAAAATATTTTATGAGTTGATTTATAGCTTTAACTTAAGTCTTAACATTGTTTTCACACTAAAAGTCTATACAAGAATAAACTCATTGTTCATGTCCCCAGATGAAAATGTATGGAAAATGCCAAGTATGAAATAATTTGTAATTGGTATCATAATAGAAACTGCCAACTATGACTTATCTTGTGGTTGGTAGCCAGTGTGTTAACAACAGCTCTAACAATTTCTTCTAACTACTGCAAGCTTTCATTCTCACTTGTGTATGATTAGAGTCATCAGTTTTGTTTGTGACAAAACTGGGATAGATATTGCCTCTATTAGACAGAGATAAGGTTATAATAAAAATCACATTAAAAGAAGTGGCTATAAACACATTTTCAAAGTCTTGGAGTTGTCTTTGAACACAGTACAAACAGATATTTCTTTAGTGTTACCTAACACCTTGTTCATTTTTATCAGCATCCAAACAAAATTATTTCCAAGACTAAAACTTGTCAGAGACAATGTTGTCAATTCATCTTTAATTGAAAGAGTTGCACTTTTCAATGTTGTCAATTCATCTTTAATTGAAAGAGTTGCACTTTTCAATGTTGTCAATTCATCTTTAATTGAAAGAGTTGCACTTTTCAATGTTGTCAATTCATCTTTAATTGAAAGAGTTGCACTTTTCAATGTTGTCAATTCATCTTTAATTGAAAGAGTTGCACTTTTTCAATGTTGTCAATTCATCTTTAATTGAAAGAGTTGCACTTTTCAATGTTGTCAATTCATCTTTAATTGAAAGAGTTGCACTTTTCAATGTTGTCAATTCATCTTTAATTGAAAGAGTTGCATTTTCTGGTTGGGTGGGGGGTCAAAATTCAAATCTATAGTTTTGGTACCTAGTAGGATTTTATTGGGAGGAGGTTTTAGTTCCACACACATTGAGTTCAGAATTGTATTTCTAGACAGCTCAGTCTGCCTTTCCATGGAATCATAACCAAGTGATGGATTCTTGCTTTTCTCAAGGTCAATAGTGTCAAGTGAATGAAAACTGTTTTAATTGAAATTTGAACTCTGTTAAATATTTCTATTTTCAATGTTAACTAATTGTGGTTGAAATTAAAATGGAGAGAAATAAAACATGAAAAGGAAGATGCTTCAAAAGAAAACATTGCTAAAATTAAGCAAAATGACATGTAACTGTTTTTTCTAAAAGCACACATCACTGACTCGGGTAGCATGGGATTTGAAGTTATTATCATCAAATGAAACTAAAGCAGAATTATTTGGTTCAAACTCAAAATGAAATATGTGGTTGAGAAATGACTCTCCTCACCTGTATTGTGATGCTTTGAGGGTGCTTATCTTCCTCCTGACTGTCATCATAAAAAAGAATAATAAACACTGCTGTGTTGCCAAATTCTTGAGGAGAATCTCTTGATTCAGTTATGAACCTTTTATTTAGGTTGCAATTTAACTTCACAAGGTGATGACTGAAAAGAAAATTAAAATTCTGGCTTGGCCAAATGAAAATCCAAATTAAAAATCTATTGAAAATATGGCATCAAATTTAGTAGAATCAGAATTATTTCGCTAGGAAGGTGGACATAAAATATCTTTGGTGGTGGTGGTGGTGGTGGTGGGAGGGAATGTATTTGGTTATTGATTGGAGGAAAAAGTAAAGTTTTCTGCTCCATTTTTCAATAAAACTGATTTCAAAAAATGAATTAAGTTTTGAATGTTTCTGATGAAAGCTACTTATAAAGTCTACCTTTTTATAATTTTTAGTTATGTTGGGCAGGGGAAGATTGTAAGGTTAATATCTTGTTACTGCTTGTTTTTCTTTGAAGACTGGCTGTCAATTCAAGCACAAATAAACTGGCTCTATTTAAAATCTCATAATTTTGTCTAATTTACTATACAACTAGATTGCTGATATTCTACCTGCCCATCAAATTGGTTACCTTGATTATCTTAAAATACAGTAAACAAATATTTACTTTGTGATTATTTTTTAATGTCAATGGAATAATTTTTATAGTCTTTAGATATTTACAATTTGATCAAAGTAATTTTTTTTATTTAACTGAAAAATCTTTTGTGAGAAGTAAAACTATTTAAATGTTCTCTTTTTTATTATTTTTTAGAATATATTATGATTAAGCAGGTATAATTTTTAGAAATATGAATCAAAATGTTAATTTATACCCAGTTCTTGTGACAAGCACTGAACATATTGAACTATTTTTTTAATGTGTCAGTTACCAAACAAGGAAAGAAAGTGGTATATAAATTGTGTAATCTTGAACTTGTAAATGTAATATTAATCATGACATGTGGCAGAGAAATAAACATTTAGTAAATGAATTATACAGTGAATTGAGTTAACATTAAAATAACTGACAATTTCTAACTTTAATGATTTAGTTTAAATTTACAATAAATAATAATTTAAATAAATAACTATCCAATAGTTGATTTTATTTTGTAATATTTTTGCATGTAAAGGAAAGAGATAGGGGTGTAAAAATGTGATATTACAAATGATCATTGTCAAAAACAACTATTTAAAAAAAAGCTAAAAATCATTACTGCTAATATGTATTTATATTATATACATGTAGACTATTGTCCTTATCTTTTGTTGTAATCACTATTTATATATATATATATATATATATATATATATATGCACACACTCTTTTTGTCTATATCATATAGTTTGTAAGAGTTTGGGGAAACTTGTGTGTATTGAAGCTTATAGCCTAATTTAGATTTTTTTATGAATTTTCAAATTCTATAATGTCAAAATCTATAATTTGCAAAAGAAGGAAAATTGTAGGAAAAGAATAAAGTAGTAAATCATACATGGCTGCTCTTGTAGAACTGTGTCATGCCCTTTCAATGCAACTCTCTATTTCACAGGCTTCAGCCTCTTTTGGCTCGTATCAAAGAGGATCCGAAAGCAGCACTTTGCCCTGAGATTGACAACATTGATCAAGAAACCCTGAATTATGGTGCCACAGGGAGCTTTTCTGTGGGGGGGTTCTGGTGGAGTCTACATTTCACTTGGCGACCTATCCCAGACCATGAACAAAAAAGGCGAAAATCTGACATAGATTTGATTAGGTAACATGATTGTCAACAGACTGGATCGTTATACACTTGGTTCAATTATTGATATGCTTACCCTCACTACCTTTGCTTGATGCCTACACTTCCAGCCTGCACCCAATGGTTGTATACCTTCTAACCCTAATCCTAACCACCATTAGTACTCAGTATAGTACAGATTTTTCTTTTCTACAGGTAAATTGACATTTGAAGACCGAATGAAAGAGGGTAGGGAAGCAGAGATGGAATTGGTCATTCTGTTTTCTTTTTTTTTCTTTTTTCTTTTTTTTTCACTCAAAAAGGAAATAAGGCCAATGTTTTTCTTCTTTTTAAGGTATTTGTTTCTTTTGACCCTCTTTTAAGCAAAATAACCTTTTCTATTTTCAGACTTACAGTTTTATATAAGATGTTGAGACTTTCTCTAACTGTTCTCTTTTTTTTTTCTTCAGCAAAATGCATATAATTGCTGTTAAAATATACTGTTTGATTACTAATTTCTAATCATGTAGTATCAAAACAAAATAGCTAATTAATTTCCATAGTATGAATTAGGTTCTTAAAATTTTAAAGATTTAATTTTCATAATTAAACTTTATTTAAATTAGGTAAGACCTGGCTATAATTCCTTTCCGCCTTTAACATAAAGTGTTAAGATTAGAAGGACTAAGATATATATATGAGAAACGAGACAAAGTGGAAAAGTTTTTTCTTGACAATGACACCTTTGTGTCTTATGTAGACATCCATCTTAAGATCAGAATGAAAGACAAAAAAAAACTGTCTTTTATATTAAAACCATTAATGTCTGTTTGCTAGGTTGGTGTGCTCTGGTTGGAATGAAAGAATAAATGTGCATGTCCCTTTTTTTTTTTTTTTTTTTTTTTTTTTTTAATTATTGCAGTCACTAATTTCTGTTGAATCTGAAATTAGCACATTATGAATAGATCTTTGTTATTCCCTCTATGTGATCATATACTGCATTGTGCCAATGTTTTTGCAATGATTGGTGATATTGTGTATGAGACTAGTCTTAAGTTTATTGTCAGAAACTCAGAGATCAGTGCACTCTCAATTAATTTTTTCTTATTGGATCCTTTTCTCTCCTTATCGGACTGATATTTATTAAATTGAAAATGTGGCTTAGATTTGTTATGCTACCACTGTGTTCAAGGTGTTTCAAGATTTCAACTGGTTTAATATCTTTGGTCACTTTGTGACCAGACTTAATATCACCATTGCAAAAACAATGAAAATGCACTGCAGTTAATGAACTTATAGAGAGAATGACAGATCTACTCAATATAGGCTAATTTAAAATCAAATGGAAACTAATGGCTTTCATAATAATAAAAAAAAAACAAAGAAAGAACATGCAGATTTGTTTTTCATTCTGACATGTGAGAAAATATTATTTATAAATATACTTTTATTATTCAATGTATGTACTTTTTATTTATTACCCTGTACTAGTAATGTTGGATATGTCACATATTTGAAATTTAGACTGGAAATAGTTGATATTCACCTAAATCACTAAATATATATACAGCTAAATATTTTAGTTTCAGTCATTCTTTAGATTCCATATAAAGTTACCATGTTGTTTCTGCTTTTTGTTATCATAAAAAAAAATGCTGATTTGGGAATGCTTTCTCATTACTAAATGTATTATTTTACAGGATAGAACCATTACTTGCTTCTATTAAAATCAGTCATCAAGCAGTCCTGTGTCCAATAATTGACATGATTAATTATATGACATTGTCATATGGTGCCACAAGCACTTCCTTTGTGGGTGGCTTTGATTGGAGGCTTTTATTTGTATGGCATCCAATTCCTGAATCTGAGAGAAAGCAACGTGCATCTGACATAGCTTTGATTCGGTAAAACTTTTATATAAGCTTATAAACAGTTAAAATAGCAACCTTGCAGTTGTCATCTGATTAATTCTGAGGTTTAAATTGGATGTTCAGGGTGCACAATTATAATTTATTTTCTATCTACATTCTTTATAAACACCTATAGATTGACAGTCCAAGTAATTTCAATAAAAAGCAACTGAAATTAAAACAAAACCAGTAATAATCAAAAATTGATAAAAGTTGACACTATTTCATCTAATAAAAATTCATGATAATATTACTATTGTAAGTCAACAAAATGTAAAGATATTAGTAGCAAGCAATCAGTGGGAAGAAATAAAGAGTAAAGTGATGTGATTAGATTTGATCTTTTTGTCACCATTAGCTTTTGTAGTTAAGTTGAAAAGCACCTGAGAATAAATGGACAGTTTACTAACAGTTGTGCATTGATAATTTGTGCATTAATAAAATCTGCTTCTGTACCAATTGTTTCACTGATAGCAAGATTATTAAATTTCAAATCTAAATTAAATTAAAATACTAAATTTATTAGAAGATATATTCCATTTATAGAAAAGGAGTCATAATGGTTTCAAATGGCTATATATTTATTTATATTCTTATCCTGTTACCCATGAGTTGTTGCCCTTACAACATAGATGTCTGTTTCAATTTGATTTAAATTTTGTGCATATATATCATATATAAAATTTATCATGTGCTTTGAAGATGGATTTTAAATTTAATTTTTTTAATTTTGAAGCTAATTTTAAGGGGGTTAATATAAAATTACTGCTAGCTATGCCATTGACCAAATTATATATCCATTTACTGTTGTCAAATTAGCTTCAATACATAGATACATATACAGTATCTGTTTGTATGTATGCATGTATAATATAATTCAAAGGCTATATATATATATATATATATATATATATATATATATTTCTACAAATTTCTCTTTTTAAGTATTTGAACAATAATTCTATTTATTGCTGAATGGTTTTTGTAAAGTTCAATAAAATCTGTTATATAATTTTTTTTTTCATCAACTTTGATTTTAGTGCTCATATGAAGGGGGTATATCAAAACTGAGTGGGAGAGGAATGTATTCCAATGTTTTATTTCAAACTCTGTCAAATTGTGTTTGTATATGTGTGCATGTACATTAATTTAAATGAAACAAGCACATGTAAGTCACTCAAATGCAACACCTACATTTGTATATACATTACATATGTGCATGTAAAGTCATATTCAGTCAGTATGTGATGGACAGAGAATCAACTCTTTTATAATATGACAGTATTTTAATAATAAAATTCAAGATAATATAACTTAGAATAGCTAACGTGTACTCTATCACTTACATCTTTATTAGTGGATTATAAGAGATGAGATAAATGTACGTACTGGTTTTGAGTCTTTTTTGCTGCCTAATCCTTTTTTTTTTTTTTTTATATATATATTATTTATTTCATTTACTACATGTCATATGGATGTGTAGGCAGTGTATCAGTTGTCAGAAAGGAAAGTGAAATTAGTGTGCTGAGTTCAAATTCCAACATAATCTGTTGGGTTCACTTCACACTACTAATGTATTTGGGATTAGTATTAATCCATCTCTTCTCCCCCAGCTATGAGTTTAATTGATGTCTCTTTAGCCTTGGATGGCAACCAGTTTAGAATGACAACTCCTGAATTAAAACCATAGTGAAGACCATTGTCTTTCCAAAGAGGGCATAGGAATTCAGAGAATAAAGGAAAGTGATCTATAGGAAGCCAGCCATGTTCGCCCATGTCCAGACGGGACTTATAATTAAAAAAAAAAATTAAAAAATTAACTTTTTATTATCTATTTTTATTTTCACTCATCTTTTTCTATGAGAATGAATATAAGTCCCTCTGAATATGTTTTTGCTTTGTATTGAAGCAATCAGTTTGTATTTGTTATTCATAAACCTGAGTTAATCTCACATACTTTTAGAAGGTTAATGAGTCTTTAATCCATAGATATATGAACAGAATTTGTCTTGTTTGTGAGTTCTTAGAAGACACACATATACACACACACATATTGTGTTTAATTATATTAATTGTATTAATTTAATATTTAATTATATTAATTTAATTTTATTATGCACTTAGACTTTCATGTCTTTTAATCACTGAAAGTGGCTAATTTATTTTCCTTTGTAAACAGTACTCAATGTTATTTGATAAATAAATAAAATTAAAATTGAGTTTTGTGTTTCTCTCCAATCACAATATTAGCCTCAGAATTAATTGGAGACAATTGAATTGCCCTAAATTTAAGTAAATTTAATAAGTTTGAGCACAATTCTGGTTATCATATTTGGTAATTTGCTTTTGTTTCTGATTTTTTGGTACTCTCATAACTCTAGCTGGGTATAATGCTTTATTTACCTCCCTTGTCCCTGAAAATCATTAAAGAAATTATATATATGTATTAAGTTTGGAACAGAACATGTTTTGCTGCTTTTGATTGTTGCTGCTGTTCAACAGTTTTTTTTATCCATTTTGTTTCATCTCTATAAAAGAAAATACTTTCATATACAGAACTACTAAGCTGGTATTTTCAATAATGTTTTAAGAAATAATTTACAATTATATTCATCTCAGTTATGACAGAATGCACAGTTTAAATATGGAAAAAGAGTAAAAACCTTTATTTCCCTATATATAAGTATAAAATATTACCTAACCATCATAAGTAAGTTTTTAAGAAATGTTAAAATTTTCCATTTAGGAAATTTCCTTGATGGCACAACAATATTTGTTGATAATCATGTCATTCCAGCAGTATGGTGACAATTTAGGAGAAGCGAAGGTTGTCTTTGGTCAGTTTCATTAAGATGATCATGTATTAAGAAAATTAGGTAGGATAAAGATAAAATAATGGGGGCAAACAATAAAATTATCACTATTTTAAAATTTTATTTATTGTTTATTTTTTTTTCTAATTTTAAATTCCATTAATTTTATATTAATTTAATAAAAAAATGTACGTTTTCATTTTTTTGAAAATAAATTTCTGTAGTAATTAATCTGAGTTGAAATTATACTTGGATAATAAATTATATATATTGTACTCTTGAATATTATAACAAAAAATAGTTTATTGTAACTGTCACATTCATTATTTCTTAGTGTATATGTTGTTAAGCTATCTTTTAAGTTAAAGGCAGTAATATTTTTTGGGTGATTGAGTGTGGTAGAGCTAAAAAAATTAGGGATTCTTGCAATCTTTCCACTTTCTCCATACATGGAATAAGGTCCTGTAGAAATACAATATATAATGCATTTGTAGATTGTAATGGATACATGCACACATACACATATATATATATATATATATATATATATATATATATATATATATATATATGTTCTACTACCCAACAGTGAAGACAAATATATTAATCTATCTAGCCATAAATTAACAGATAACCAAAAAGAATTCTTAAATTTAGGGCCAAATTGCTACATTCAACCTAAGTTTGACCTTATCACTAAGACAAGTGAGATTGAAATTCTACACCAGTCCCTATCCCAACTTGCTATGTGTGGAGATATAGCAGTTTATCCAGACCTGAGAGACCTACTCAAAGCTGAAGCTATCAAAATTTATGAACTCCATCATCACTCCATAACTACCTACCAATTACAGCATCACATCCACCCACAAATTCCTCCAAATTTTAAAAACTATTAAACCAAACCAAGGTATAATAGTGTAATTTGAGGTCAATCAAACTATTGACATTATCCTCAATTCTGTATATACTAATAATTCTATCCTTCCACCATCCATCAAACCATTCATACTAAAAAAATTACTACATGCATGCACAATTGAAGTTTCATTCTATGACCATAATGGCAACATCTACACCCAAACTAATGGTGTTAGTATGGGAAATCCACTCGGTTCATGCTTTTCAAACTGTTACATGTCCCACGTAGAGAATACGATATTTACACATGTCTGTAAATGAAAATATTTGTCCCTGCATAGATGATATTTTTATTTTAGCAAATAGCATTAAAACAGATACACTTAAGACCACATTTGAGAAAAACTCCATCCTTAACTTTACACATGAACTTAGTCAAAAAAAACAAACTTCCATTCTTAGATGTTCTTGTAGAATACAGCAATAACACTTTCATCACATCATTATATAAAAAGCCCACTAGTAAAAACTCGTGCCACTTTAACTTTAAAAGCGAATGCCCACTTAGATACAAAATAGCAGTAATAAAAAACTACCTAAAAAGAGCACACCAGAATTCATCCTCTCGACTACTCTTCCTCAAAGAACTTAATAATGTTAAACAAACACTAATCAACAACGGCTTCCCTAACCACCTTATAGATCACCAAATTAGACTATTTCTCTCCAAAGTAAGTAATAATGATAGTGAACACACAGTCAAAAATTACATACACATTTATTACAAAAACCAAATGCACATTAATTACAAACAAGACGAATCTTCACTAAGACATATCATAAAGAAATACACTACCCCAATTGACCCGAAAAAAAAAAAAAAAAAATCAAATTTATTATCTATTATAAAAAATTTAAGACAGCTAACCTTATCCTCAAAAATAACACACCCGCGAAGTCAGAATTACAAAGAACGAACATTATTTATGAGTTCAAATGTCCCTTAAGAGACTGTGTTCCTGATCAAACCAAACTCATAATTACAACTACATGCTTACGTTACACCTATCTGACCACAGCTCCATTAGAACCCATTTAAACACACACAAAAATTTACCAGACTCCATTAGAAATATATTAGTAGAAAACACAAATATAATAACTGCATCCACCTGTAAAAAAAAAAGATTAAAAATAATGGAAGCTTTAATAATAAAAAAAAAAAAAGCCAACTCTTAACAATATTAACTACGAACAAAGCCACAATGTGCTAAACCGTATTCGGAAATTAAAACATCCCTACACCACACATTAAAACATACACACAACGCACACACTCAATTAAACTGAAAAAATCGAATCATCCTTGATAATGGCTAAAGGTATAGCTGAAAGCGCTCAGAAATATAAAACATTTGGACAGTTTTTACAAACTCTTTGTTTGTATAAAAAAAAATATATTGTTATAACACAAGAAAAATTAAATAAAAATATAACCGTAGTACCTTGTATAAAATTTGTATTTTTAATTTTTAATGAAATATATATATATATATATATATATATATATAAATATATATATATATATATATATATATATATATATTTTTATTTAAATATATATATATATATATATATATATATATATATATATATATATATATATATTTGATAATATATATATGAATGGATATATAAATGTGAAAATATATATATATAATTAAATTTATATATAGGCAAAATTTATAAATAATTATATATATATTTATAAATAAATTTATTTTTTTTATAATATCCAGCATTTGTATTTGTATATATATGTGATGAATTAGGAATTAGAAGAGTTTATATGTGAATTATAAATAAATATTTTAAATTATATTTGTACAAAAAATAAGTTATACATATTCATCTTGAAAAATAAATAAATGAGGTTAATTTAATATATAATAATTAAATATTTAATAAATTATTTTTATATTTGAATGAAAGTATATAATATATGAATATATACCATATTATTAAAAATGTTAATATATGATATTTATGGTGTATATAAGCAAAAGGAAATTGAGCATGTAAAAAACGTAAATATGGGGCAAATACTTATTTGGATATATCATTGAGTATAACCTATATAGTATATATATATATATATATATATATATGATATATAATATATTTAATATATATTCTTATTTTATATTATTATTATGAAGTATAACCATTTTTAACTTTCATTTAATTCTATAATCCTATTATGAAAGAATATATCAATTCATTATTTAATTGCAAAATTCAAATATGGGTTTTGCCTTTATTTCATTATAAATAATATATATGGGTATATATATATATATTTTTATCATATAAATCAAGAAATTTTAATCTTGAAATATGTAAAGAACATTTAAAGCTAATATTTTTATTTTTTAAATAAAATTAAAACGTTTGTTTTTATATTAAAACTGTTTATATATGGCCTTTTTTATATATATATATATATATATATATATTTATCAATATATAATTTGATTCTATATTGAATTTAAATAAATATCATTTAAATATATATAATTTTCTTAAGATATCATATTTATTATGGACATATATATTTGGCTAATTTTTGAAGATAATAATACATATATTCAATTGTGTTTAAAAAAAAAATAAAATTTTTTTGATCAATTTTATTAAAATAATTTTGAATAATTGTAAAAGTTTAATTAGGACAAAAAATAATGTAAAAAATTGTATTAGCATAATTAATTGACAAATATATGAAAAAAGAGGTTTTGACAATAGTAGGTGTATAATTAATATTTTTACAATCTTATATATTATATGAATATATATATATATATATATAGATATATGTATAAATATATATAAATATATATATATAATTTTTCATATATATATTTATTTTTAAAAAATTCATGCTTTTTTTTTATATTAAAAATTTAAACATAGGTTCGTTCCTCCATTTATATTACAAAAAATATGAATTAAAATATACAAAACAATTTATTGAAATATGTTTTTTTTAAATGCTCTCTTGAAAAATGCCATAAAATTCAATTAAAAATTTGTTTTCAAAGCTATATATAAGAATCACATTTTTTGGATTCTATGAGTTTGGTTTTAAATAAGTTCAAAATAAATAGACTTTTTAATGTTTGAAAAAATATGACTTTATTTTTTTTTGAATTGGGGTGATATTTATCCAAAATTTTGAAATATATAAAAAATTTATATAAAAATTCTTACTTCAATTAATTTATAATCCATAAATATTTTATTATGATTTAACATATGTTAGAAATATAAATATATCAAAATTTATTTAGTAAAAATATAGAACTTTTTTCTGAAATATATTTATATTTAAAAAATAAAAATAAATTTTTGTAACTGATATATACCAAACAGTTTTTTATTTAAGCATATTCATTTTAGCAAAAAATATAAATTTCAAAAAATGCAAAACCACAGAAAAAATTTTTGCATTATTTTTTTTTTTGGAAAAATTAAGACATATATTTATTCAAAAAAAAAAAAAAAATAATAAATTTTAATTTATATTTATGTAAAATTTTTTTTTTTTTTCAAAATTTAGTCATGGAAACATTAAGTTGAATATTTGATAAACATATATAGAAAAATATATTCATAAAGGATATTTATATATAACAAATTTATAATATTTTATGGTTTATTCCCCTTAAATATATAAATATTTTTTAATATATAAAACTGGATCAGATCAATCATGCTTTATATATATTCTTTTTTATTTATAAAATATATTTATATATAAATTATCCATATGAAAATGAATGCAACTTAAAATATAAGAATTGACTATATTATATTTTTATATATTTGAAAAGTTGAAAATAAATATAATTAATAAAGGTATAAATATATTGTTGCAATATATAACATTTTTTATCATATATATATTTATTTTAGAAAAAAAAAAAAAAACTTTTATAAAAATTATCATTTTTATTTAGAATTTATATTTTTTTTTTTTTTTTTCATTGACAAATTTTAAATATTTGAAATTTTCATTTCAGTTGATCAAATTATTAAATATAGCAACTGTGCACTATTTATATGTCTATTTCTCATCTAAAGAAGATTAAGAACCATTGTCTGTTCAATAAATGGAATATAAAATTTCTTTTCCATTCTAAAGTAAAATGACATATGAAGTTCAATTATTATACAATTGTTAATTCCATAATACAAAAAAATTGTTTTATATTTTTTGCTATAATTCCGAAAAAATTGCATCAATTCATAATTATTTTAAAATTCTTGCAGGAAAAAATCCCTATTTTTAATATTTTGCAATCTTATTTTAAATATAAAATTGCTTTTGATAAAGTCTGTCTAAACTTAAATTTGAATTTAAATGTATCCATTTTGGTATTTCATTTTTTTTATACCATTAATATTATATATTTGATTAGAATTTTAATAAATTTATTCGAAAAAAATATATATATATATATATATATATATATATATATATAGGCCGGAAAATTCATTAAATTTAGAATTTTATACCTTGAATTTTGGTAAATCTATCGCAAATCAAATTTTAAATATCATGACCAAAGTTTATTTCACGTTTAAAATTTGAAATTTGAAGAAATTTTTTTCAATCCATTCTGACTTTTGTGACATGCATTCAAAGTCAACTTTACATCTTTCAAAAATCTTATTATGAATGATTTTCTTTTTAATTGTTTTTCATTTTAACTTTCTAAAAATAGAATCAAATTTTAAAAAACACACAAAATGGTGACGTTGCTGTAAATCGAATTTACAAATATCCTGCAAAATGATTCTTGAAAACTAAAACAGAATGAAAAAAAAATTATTACAAATAAATTGAAGAGTCTGAAAGAATTTTTTATTTACAATTTTAAAATAAAAAATTTTTTTATTAAATTTGTTAAAAACTCAAAGTTTTAGTTGATTTTTAATTAAAATTTATGACTAAACGTCTTATTTGGAATGGAAAAATTAAAACAATTCAAAAATATTTAATTATCTTATATATCTAGTAGAGCCTGGCGTTGCCTGGGGATATAACAGTAAGAGATAGATCAAGTATCCACCATCATAAAGACTGAAAAATAAAATTGACAAAGATTATTGTTTAAGGTTGACGGACACGCATGTCTTAATTTAGTTTTTTTTTTTTTTTTTTTTTTTTTTTTTGAATTGGTCAAACTCAAACAAAAAACATTGTTTTCAATCGTTATGAGTCTCACCTGATTGAATAGAATTTTATTATAAACAATTGTCTTGTAAATGGAATTTTTAAAGCATTCTGAATGTAAAAATAAATAAAAAAAAGTGTGCAAGACAATAAGAAACACTACACATGCAAAAAAAAAAGTGAAGTTTTGTTGAAATCGGTTGAAAAATGTAGGTAGCCTTTTCTGTAATCTTTTAGTTTTACAATTTATGATTTTTACTTATTGAATACAGTAAAAAAAAAATTGCATATTTTGCTTGTGGTGATTCATAATTAGAATTCTGATTTGAATATATTTTCCACTCATTGTTTCTAATACAAAAAATATTAACTTTATTTGGGTTTATTAATTATGATCTAACAAATCTTATTCATTTAGTAGCCTTTCTGTAATAATAATCTTTTACAATTTATGATTTTTACTTATTGAATACAGTAAAAAATTGGACACCATGTGTATTTAAAGTAGTTTCCCCGTTCCGGTTATTATTTTTAGTTAGGACTTGTGTATGTTTAGATTTCATTATCTTTCCTAAAGATAAAGAATTTATCCGATGTTTGTATTCGTACAATCAGTAGAGATCGTTAGATTATTGTTTAAGGTTGACGGACACGCATGTCTTAATTTTTTTTTTTTTTTTTTTTTTTTTAATTGGTCAAACCCAAACTCAAACAAAAACATTGTTTTCAATCGTTATGAGTCTCTGATTGAATAGAATTTTATTATAAATAATTGTCTTGTAAATGGAATTTTTAAAGCATTCTGAATGTTAAAAAATAAAAAAAAAAAGTGTGCAAGAGAATAAGAAACACTACCTAAAAAAAAAAAAAAAAAAAAAGTGAAGTTTTGTTTTATCGGCTGAAAAATATAGGAAATCCGATCCCATATTTAAAGGAACCCACACACACAAACAACCCGATGTGAGTTGTCCCCTTCCATTTTCACGATGTCTCTTAATCGTGTTTTCAAATTGATTTTGTGCAAAAACAATTATATTTTTCCCATTTTTGGCGCTGTTAGAACCACCACAAGGTAATTTTATGTAGTCCTGTGAAGTTTTGTTGAAATCGGTTGGAAAATGTAGGAAATCCGATCCAATATATAAACGTTACAGCTGTAACAGTATCTGCAACAATCAAGAAAACTTTGTGTTCTCTGGCTTAAAGTGTTCAAATACATGTTCCCTTTTGTTAGAGAAACCGCTATCTGATATGGTGTATTTTGACCACTCAGCCATGCCATGCATTACAGCTGAGCATTCTAAAGCATGCCAAATCAAACAGTGGTTTCTCTTACAATTTGCTTTAGTTCATTAGTTTTTAGTCATTACAAAGAAACTTTTAACTGACAGTTAGCATAAGATTGACCCACTTTAATGTCAATGTTTCAAAAAGAAAAATGCATTCCGTATTTTCTTTTCTTTTTCCTTTCTGTATAAAGACAGGTATGAATTTGCTAGGCTTGTTACTAGATGAGAAAATTTTCAAACCGGGAAAAAAATCTTTTTACTTTAGCACTTTGAGAACATTTTCCACGCTCTATATTTCTATAGGTAATTATAGATAAAATCCTGACTTATATTTTGTTGTTTGTAACTTTCAAGTGATTAAGTGTTAGAATACTAAAGTTTTTTGTACCTTATTTAAGAGAAGCAGTGTTAGTATTTCATTTTTAATTTCTATTTTTAAAAACATTATGTATTGTTATCATATATATATATGTATAAAACAGTTTATTTGATATCTACGTTTTTTCTATCATGTAACAAGCTTACCTTTTTAATAATATTTTACCGGGGGGAAAAAAAAAACTATCAACCATATTTTTGCTTTAAGTCATTGGAAATAAATATGCAAAAAGATATATACTATTTTTAGAAGTGCAGAAATTAGACCCAGCTGATTGAAATGCTTTGTTTTTTTTTTATAATAGGAAAATCTGAATTCAGACATGATACAAGGTGTATGTAAATAGCACGATTCATTTTAAAATTCTTCAGAAATAAGTAAATTCTATTTATAAACATGCATAATTTTATATCATTTTAATAAATAACTTCAATCATTTATATAATATTATAATAAAGCTGAATAATTTTAGTTTTTTATAATGTGTGTAAAATCTGTGATATGAAAAGATTCTCAATTTTACACAAAACAACAAAATTGTTTGCTATTTATATTCAGAATATGAAATCTGACAGTATAAAGTAATTGCATTTCTGTCTTTCATATTAAATTGATTCTGTATTTATATTGTTTATTTTCATTTTGCTTTTCTCCTCTTTCTGTTGTTATAATTTCTTTAGGCTTGTTCCAATTGTTTCTCGTATCAAAGCAGACCACACAGTAGTTCTATGTCCCATGGTGGATGTTGTAAATGAAACCACCTTGGAATATTCTTCATATCCTGGCTCTGTGGCTGGTGGATTTACCTGGAGTTTATATTTTATCTGGCAAAAGTTACCACACTTTGGTCCAAAAAATTTTAGGTAAATGTACTTTTCTTGTAGATTGTGGAATATTTCTTGGTTTAGCAGTGATTCAGTGCAAAACTAAACTTTTTTACTAGAAAGTAAAAAAACAAAACTATATTTTTATATTTAATTTTTTATATTTAATAACATGTTATTAATAGATATGTAGTTTTTGTAAATCTTTTTTGTCAAGCTAGCATATTATCAAGGGAACTAAACATTTATTTATTTATTTATTTTTTTTTAACAATTCTAGTTTATTAAATGAAGAGCAATATTCGACTTTTTAACTTTAACTCACTCTAATATATTAAACAATACAGCAGTTTTTTCATGTAGGAAATAATTTTATGTGATGTTGAAAGGTGTAACTAAACAAATTATCTTTTTTTACCTGTAATAAAAAAAAAATGTTACTTTTAGAGCACTTATAATGGGTTAGTATCCAAAATTGCATTTAACTATAAAAATTCATGAATGTTGTTCAAACTTTTTCTAAAGGGAAAAACCTTACTATTCTGTCAGATCTACATTCAGTTAATCCCTGACCATTAATAATCTGTTTTTCTCATTTTTAATGCACAACATACAAACTGAATACCAAAAAATGCTAAAATAAATGTTGGATAAAAAATTGCAAAACATCAGTTTTCCCTTTGCAGAAATGTTTAGTTTGTTAGTGAAGAAATTTACTAAAATTAAACAAGTAGCATAGCAAAGTAGTTGTAAAATTAGTAGCCTTGACCATTTCCCATGTAGTATTAGCTGAATATCGAAACCTCTGTCTACCATGATTGGGAGGAAGGCTGAAATAGCTTCTAGTTAAATGAGCTTGTCTTCCTCTGACGTCGCTTGTACAACACCAAATACTTCTTTTTCAATCCGCCGTTTTTGAGTTCCTGCACATGTCACCAACGTAAAACCCGCTCTCCTTCTCACTGCTTCAGCCCTATTCTGCCATACCAACACCACTGCCAACTAACCGATTACCGTTCTTCACTTAGTCATCAATCAAATGGCATCCTCCAGTCCGACCAATTAGCATGCGAATTGCTATTAGTCGAACCATGCTAAACTGTACAAAAGCCAATGTTACAGAATATATACTTCTGGAATAATCTAAAGTGGGGAGAGGAGATTCATGCCATTTTCAAGGGACAAAAAATGCTGCACCAGCATTTTTTGTTCCTTGAAAATGGCATGAATCAGAGGAGCTAGCAGGACAAAAGCCAATGTTACAGAATATATACTTCTGGAGCTAGCAGGACATACTGCATTAGTATTTTGGATGTCGATATTTGGGGAGTCATCCTGTGAGGTTGTTTCATCTTCAAAGGATTCATTATCGGGGGAGTTGATCTCAAGTTTACTAACTCCTCACACTCTTCAGAATCGCTGTCATATCCAGACGTCAGGACCGATTTCATGAACGGACGTAGGTCCTTCATGTGATGCGGAACTTCATCGACATGAACTATTAACCTGAGTCATGGGCCTATTCTAAACTTAGTCATGCACCTATTGTGAGGAGTTTTTACTCAAATGATGTCTCCCACTTCCTAGGCTCCTCGAGTATCATGAGGTTCAGGGTGGGGCATGGCATTGATGCCCCATATCCAGGTATGGTATCTATGAAGGGCATAAGCTGGTGCTATAGTAGGCGAGTGGTTATCTTTAGGCGTGACATTATACCAGTAGACCACCTCCAGTATAGAACACTGCTTTCTAGCCACAATGGTTTTGATGCTTTAGTGAATTCTTTCTACTATGTCATTCCCAGCGGGTGCATAGGCACATTGGAACCACAAATGTACCCCCTCAATTACTCAAAAAGTTCTTGAAATTATTGCATGTGAGCACTGTGTTATTGTCGGTCAATATCTAAAGTGACAGACCCTGTTCATAAAAAATTGACTCCAACTGGCAAACTACACTGATAGAATCTTGTCAACGTAGTGGTTGTCATATCATGAACTGAGAGGGTCCACAATCAATGATTGTCAGAAATATCTACTACGATAGTGGGTGATGTCGATTGCTAACCTGCTCCAGTTGTCTCTCATGTCTAGCTTTCTTTTTTGCCAATGCACTGGTACCGGGTCAATGGATTGGCATACCTCACATTCTTTGACAACCAATTTTATAACTTCTGGCTATTCTGAATGGTCTACTAACTTGACAAAGTACAGGGTCTTTTTTATGCTTGGGTGCCTGGTTTGTCAGTGGATATTAGCCACCTGATTTGCGTCTAACTTGGTCTTCGTAGTGGCGCATACTGACTGTACTGGCTTTGTTCTCTCTTTGTGTAATTTTAACCACCTCTGTGGCATCCTGGTAAGATGGTTTGCCTAATTCAGATTGGACTTGATCAGTGTTATGTCTACCATCAAGTTGTATTCAGCTGCAAGTTCAGGAAGTGTGCTCAGCCGTCTCCTCATTAGCATTTCACCAGACGCCTTCTTATTTGTGCCTTGCTAGATAGTGTTTTAAATTCAGTAATGTACACATGCTGAATCGATAATGAGATGTAATGTCTACACCCGCTATCAAATAGACAAATTGACACCTTTTATTGTTGAGTCTAGCTCAGCTAAATTGATGTGCTTAGCATCTCCAGCTGGATGCAGCCAAGAAGCATGCTTGGTGACATTTCCATTTACTTCTTGTACCACTCCTGTGGCCACAGAACACATGTCTAGCCAACATTCATTTCATGGTCATTCACACATCAGTCTTCTACAGAATCTGCCTCATGTATTCTTGCTATTATATCAGCTATCATGCAGTTAAGAATCATCCTCAACTTCATCATCCCATCTTGTGGTTTGGGTGCTTGCTTGTTGCTTCATGAATGCAGTTGCCACTGAATTTGAGTATTAGCTGAATATTGAAACCTCTGTCCAACATAATTGGGAGGAAGGTTTAAATAGCTTGTAGTTAAATGAGATTGTTTTCCTCTGACATCGCTTGTACAACACCAAATACTTTTTTTTCAATCTGCCATTCTTGAATTCCTGCACATGTCACCAATGTAAAACTCGCTCTCCTTCTCACTGCTTCAGCCCTATTCTATCATACCAACACCATGGCTGACTGACCAATTAGCATTCTTCACTTAGTCCTCAGTTACCCAATCAAATGGCATCCTCCAGTCCAATCAATCAGTACGTGAATTGCTATTGGTTGAACCATGCTAAACTGTACAAAAGCCAATGTTACAGAATATATACTTCTGGAATAATCTAAAGTTGGGAGGGGAGATTCATGTCATTTTCAAGGAACAAAATGCCGTTGCTATGTGTCAGGTATTGAACTAAGGAACTTATTTTCCTTTGCACCAGATGCAAGCCACTCTGACTCTGTGCAATTGTTTATCACAACTAGGTTCACAAAAAAATTGTATTCTTTTTTTCTGTTAAGGATACAAGTGTGCAAAGAAAAGAATTTTTTTTCTTTGATTTAATTTGAACATGGTTTGCAGGAGAAAAAGATCAGTAATAAATTTCAATTTAAAAATTGTAATTTTTCATTCCAAACTAAGTGACTTTTGAACATTTTTAACATTTAATAAAATCTCCTGTAGAAATGAATTATCAGTAAGAAGATTTTATTAAATGTTAAATAGAAATAACCACCAAATCACTTCATAATACTTTGTAAACAGTTTAATTGGACTATCAGAAAGATGTGCTCATATAATGAGATGGAAAACAAAAAAGAAATTTCCATTGCAAGTCAAAATGATATTGCCATCATATGGTTTATAATAGTAGAGCAGCCAGATGAAAGCCACTTTTTAAATAAGTGGACATTCAACAGCAAAAGTACTGAGCAATTAAAATGGTGGATGGATAGGCTGTTGAAGTTTCATTTGATTAATTTTCAAAGAGTGGATACAAGTCTGGAGATCTACTAGTGAAGAATATTAGATGAAGAGCAAATTGAAATACTGATTGTTATCTTTTCTGCTAGAGAAACTTCTAAATATCCATTTATAGTCCATGAACCTTTATACCATACAGTAAAAAGACTAAACAGTATTAAGCTGTGACAAAAGTTTGTAGCATTTTTTTTCAATAGGTGGCATTTAAACACTGGTTTTTGTTCCACACATTGCTGAAATTTATGACATTTATACATATTCTGAAAACTGACATTTCACACATGATTTGTGGGTTGTTAATTTTAAATGTTTTATGTTAAGTGAAAATGGAGGAAAATGAGATGCATTTTTGTCATTTGATGTTCTTTTGTTTCTGGAAAGAAAGAAAAATCACTGTACAAACAGCAAAAAGTTATGTGCCATTTATGGAGATGGTGCCATAAGCATACTATTCATAAAAGTGGTTTGCTATGTTTGGAACTTTAAATTTTGATCTAGAAGATCTAGAACATTTTGGCAGGCTTGCAGCTGTAGACCAAATGAAAATGTTAATTAAAAATAATCCAACTTTTACAATATGAAACATTGCAGAGATACTTCATGTATCATATGAGCATTGTAAGTTGAAAATGTGTGGTTATGTGAATTGCTATGATGGCTGGGTGGCTCAAAATTTAACAGGAAAATATTTAATGGATTGCAATACTGATACTCTGATCAAGCACAACAAAAATGACTCATTTTTTTAAAAGAATGATCGTAGGCAATAGAAAAAATAGATTGTTTGCATAATGTGGGAAATGAATGATCTATTAATGACTCCAGAAGTTGATCTGTATCCAAAGGAGGTGAATTCAGACAGGTACTATTCCCAATTGGATTTTGATTAAAGACAGCAATCATTGAGAATCATTTATCTTCCATCATGACCAGACCTGTTAGAAATTAATACAGCTTAGCTGGAAATCCTACTATGTCCACTATACTCACTTGACCTTCAGATTACCACTTATTTTAATCCCTACAAATTTCTCTTAATAGAATGAATTTTAATTCTCTGGAACTTTGTAAAAACCACTTAGACCCTTTTAGCATCCAGAAAGATACCAAGTTTTGGGAGCATAGAATCCTGAAACTGTCTCAAAGATGACGAAAGGTACTGGAAGAAAATTGCACATATGTGGTTGAAGAAATATATGCTTACATGCCTAAATGTTTTTGAAATTAATTTAAGTCATTTAAAAAATGCTATGAACTTTTGTTCTAACTCAGTGTTTTAATTGCCAAACCAGTCACGTTATATGGAACATTGAATATATCTGAACATAGATCATAAAATAAGAAAAATATATAGAAAACCATCAACAAATTTCATTTGTATTTTCATTGAAGCTTTTCATAGGTGAAAATAGATCCAATAAATTAAATGTCTAAAAGAGATAAAATAAAGCCTTTCCAATTTTCAAATTCTGTAATTGTTTAGGTTGTTAATGCACACATTTGGAAATAGAAGTTAATTTTTGTAATTTCTCTGTAAATTCATGTGATCCAAGCAGATGGTGTTGAAGCTCATAATGAAATATTAACATTCAATTAGATTGATGTAGATCTAGCTTATCATTTGTTTACATATCCAAATCCTTATCAACTAGTTACATGTTAACCAAAAATAAAATAAATAAAATTATCCTTATTTTTCACCAAATCTAAAAAAAATTAATCTGGCAATTCATTAAATTATCAGAAATAATTTTAGGGTTTATGTTATCTTCAAAATCTGTTAAAACAATTGTTTAATGTAAACACTTCTATTTTAGAAACCTTTTTGTTAAAATGTTTTTCATTTGATACAGTTACCTCTATTACAATGTTTATCATGCTTAGTGAAATACTTAAGATATTGTCGATTTAGGGTTGGTGTGCCACATTTTGTATCAGCTACCAAAAGAACTATCATGCCGTTCACTAACTGCACAAGGGTTCCAGCTCCTGCTTATCCAATTCACAATTCAAACCTTGTTTCTCATGAAATAGCTGATCAGTCACCTCTCAACTCCTTGGAGCGAAGTAATTGTGAAAGGGGAGATGCAAGAACAATAAACAAAAACTCTACATCAAAATTCAGGAAATGCAAAAATCCTATTGTCTACAGCACTTTCAATTCACGAACTTTGTCAAAAACCAACAGAAAACAAGTTATTTTGCATAAAGCAAAATATTATAACAACCTTGATCAATACCAATTTATGTCATTTTGTCTCAGCCACCAAAAACTCCCCAAAACTCCCAAGGAGCTGACAGAGTTGGTATAAAGCCTCAGGAAATTTACTATCTGTTGAAAAATATCTGATTGCATAATTGTTGCTGAATTCAGCAGTAACTTTCAAACAACATTCTTTGCTTGCTACTGCCCATCTAACATTAGTGACAAAGAACTAGTAGACAACTTTTACTCTGATCTGAAGAAAGTAACGGAAAGTACCTGCCCTTACAACTTCCTTGGTTTCTCAGGCAATTTCAATGGTCAAATGCTCCATTCACATATAAGGAAACTAACTGAAACAAGGAAAAACTGACAGACTTTGCTCAAGAGTTCCATCTCTAAATTACAAACATGAGGTTCATGAAGCATCCAAACCATCTCTGAACATTCCAATATCTATCTGGACCTTGATCACAAATTGATTACATCCTCATGAGAAACAAGTGGAAGAATGGTGTTCATTTCATAATGCCCAGGCATACTCATCCTTCTCTTCTGTCAGTTCTAATCATAGGGATTTCCATACATGTTGCTCTAAGCCTAAGGTCACCCAAACTGCCAGTACCAGATCCTATGAAACAAGTCGATTGGACCACAGTATCATCAAACAGAACTTTGAGATGCTTCTTTACCATAGTTGTTAAGAATTGTTATGAAATGCTCTCTGATCAATCTGAAGACATTAAAACATGATACAACCACCTTATATTATCTGCAGAAGAAATCGCACTCTCTAAACTGCCGAAGAGGGAAAAGTTACAGCACAGCCACATTGGGTTGGGCATTTGGGGATCTGAGAACAGCAATACAAGACCAAACAATGTGGAAAGAGATTGTCACTGGATTTTTGACTAGCAATAGGGAGGTGATAAGTGTTATAAAATATATCAAAGTTTGTGTGTATATATATATATATATATATATATATATATATATATATATATATATATATATATTTTTTTTTTTAGCGTTTTCACCCCAAACAAGGCAGAAAGCCACGGGGGTGCAAGGGGTTACAGAAAATTTGGAGAAAGGTCAGATAAGAGTGATAGAAGAAAGGATGAGAAGAAGGGTAGTGGATAGATCAAGACAACTGGAGACACAGAGGCCAATGAGAGAGAGTACCGGGAACCCCTTCCTAAACAAGAAACAAGGTGTAAGCCTCTACTCATGTCCAAGAGAAGGGGGAGGAGTGTTGACTGGGCGGTAGGAAAGCCTACCTACTCCTATTACATACAACAACAACAAAACAGAGGTAACGATGAGAGGGGGAGGTAATTTGCAAAGAGTTCTGGCTGACACTTGCATTTAACCTTTCGCAACATTAAATTTTAAGTTTTAACTTAGTATAAGTCCTGTTGTCTATTCTAAAAAGGAATTTGAAGAAAATAATGTTATTCGGATTTATTGCCATGTCATAATAAATGCCCCAACATAAGTGGCAGTGAATGTTAGTGCGCTTTCTTCCTCATGATAACAAGTGAATGTACAGCTTACCTTAAGTCCAAGCATCGACCTGGTGGGGTGGGATCAACGGCCAATCCACCGCCCTCACGAAATAGTGGGCTTGGGAGGCATGCTTTCAATAAAAATTAAGAACAACAGGAGAAAGAATGGTGGTGAAAATTTATCAAGCAAGAATAGTCGGCCACTAAATCATGAGAATACTGATGAGATTGTTTATTCTAATTGAATTTGTTTATTATTTGTATATTTATCTTAAGTGGAAAAAAAATCATGAAGTTTCACCATTGTTTCTACTCTGTTAACATCACTATATCATTTTGTCTTCTATACATAGTTGCCCCATTCTGTTTACTATTTTCTATCTATTGTCTTACAGTTTGTAGATAAAATTTCTCTTAATTCACTTACCAAATCAGTGTGAATTGATTTATTTACTGTTGTTCATTTAGGTTACTGCAAAATATTTTTTATAAATAGGCAATAATATATCTTTGGTTGTTCAAATAACAAAATTCTTAATGATTTTATATTTCTAGATAATACGTTCAGTAATATTTTGTAGATTTTCTAAAATACTTTTGAAAATATGTTAAAAGAAAAAAAGCAATTTCTTTTTTTTTAAAAATTCAAACACTTGAAACTTAAAAAAAGCTTTAATATGATAGTTCATTCAGTGAAACTTGTATAAAAGAAAAACTGCTTTTTTAATATTTTTTTCATCTCTTAATGTTTTGTTTACTGTGTTTCTTTTGCTTTGCCTCCTCCTCTCTTTTGCTTTGCCTCCTCCTCTCTTTTGCTTTCTATCAAGCCACATTTCCTTCTTGTTTTTATCCTTTCTTTTCTTTAAATTTTTTTTTTTACCATGTCAACTTTTTTATGTTTTTATCTTGTTATTTAACATCCACTATTTAAAATCTTTTTAAAATTTTAAAATTCCTTCTTTAAATTTTCAGTAAACTGTAAGAAAAATTAATATATTGAAAGCATCCAATATTGAACATTTTTATTTACTAGCTTTCTTATAAATACATTCCCATTTTGGAATAGTTATACAATTATTTTGGATAAGACTTGAAAATTCACTGAATTACAAATATAACATTAAGCCTAATAGTTTCAGTTTACATATTTTAGTATTTATATTTTTTGGCATAGATTAGAAGCAGAATAAAGAGGTGTATGATTAGTTTTGATATTCCTGATATCAAAAACTCATTTGCTTTTTTGCTATGCTTATAATCCATACCACAAATAACATTCAGAATATTAATTAATAAATTTTTCCCATATTTTCTCTAACTTTGAGTAAAATGCATCATTAATTTTTTTATTTTCTTCAATAAAATGCTATGTTTAGAAATTATATTAAAAAAACTTACTTCCATGTTTTTAATGCGATAGAATTAAAGGAGCAGTCTTAACTGCAATTTGATGCTCTTAAAAATTTGAGTTGTCATTATATATTTCTTTTTTCTATTGTTCACCTAATACTCAAATTTAGAAGGTTACCAAATGAGGTTGTTGTAAGGGTGTACAGGGAGAGAGTACACAGGATACATATGAGGATACGTAGGATAAATAACAATTGACCTTTGACTTGAAAAGGTTAAAATTGTAGTGATTGAGAAAGCATCTTTTTGGAAGTTCATTCCCCAATACAACAGTTCTGGAGAAAGAGCTTAGTGTGACATCTTCCTCACTAATGGAATATGAAGAAAATAAGGATGAGTTGACAATGTATTTGGCATGGTCGGTCCTAGTTGTAAACATCTGCACTGGTGGAACTAAGGAATGTAGTTTGCTTGAACATCTACCATGAAAATAATGAGATAGTAATAGTGAAGCAAGCAACATTTCATCTTGTTTAAACAATTTATCACTTACAAGTCTGGACAAATGCTTCTGAATTCTGAGTCTTGATAGTGAAGACTGTGCAGCTCCAGCTCAGATAGTCTGATCTTTCTGGTAAAGACAAAGCACAGTAGGAGGAGACAGGTACTTTAATAAAATAATTATTTCAAGTCACATAATCAATTTTCCAAATCAAAATAAGTCTTAATGCAGAAGTCTTATATTGTTTATAGATTATGAGTAAATAAATTGTAAATTAAACTTTTTAAATTTTATAAAAGAGATAATTATTGTTGCTATTTAAAATAATTATTTAAGAAATTCTTCAAATTCAAAAAAATTGTTTTATTCCTCTTTGTAGTTATTTCTACTGTAACATGAGTTCATTATTTTAAAATTGAAATTCAGCATTTATGTTTCATAATATTAGTTAAATAGATCATATTGCTAATTGTAATCAGTATAAGATATTTTAGTTTATGTGTGATAAACATTCATAAGGAGAGAAGACATTTAACAGCAGACTACAGTAGAAAAGAAATTTAAACAATTTTTCAACACTCTCATAAACTTATAGAAAATATAGGTATTCAATATATGTTATAATAGCAAATTCAATCTAATAATGACTTTTCTTTCTTTATAGGTTATTTAAAAAAAAATTTTTTTCCAAGGATGTTCACTCTTAACAAGGTCCAAGAGCTACTTAAGGTAGAGGGTTACAGGTACAGTTTATGGGTATATGTAGGGAAAACAATGGTTGACGTAGACTTGAAAAGGTTAAGATTGTAGTTATTAGGATAGCATCCTTTTGGGAGTTATTTCCATGAAGCAGTGGTTTGTGGGAAGAACCTACTCAAGTGGAGCTTGTATATCATTAATGAAATATGAAGGGAATGAGGGTGTTTTGTTACAATGTTCATGGCATAGCAGTTTTTAGACATGAAGGTTAGAACTGGTGGAACTAAGGAATGGAGTTCATCTGAACACTCTCCATGGAAATAGCGATAGAGTAGAGAGAGGCTTGCAATGTTTTGTCTGTAGGAAAGGGGTTGTAGGGTGGAAAATAATTTGTCACCCCACACGGATGGAGAGATGCTTTTGGATGTGATTGGAAAATGAAAGCTGCTTCATATATGGCAGCAGTACTCCATTTTTGGCATGCTCTGGTTCTTCTAAAGGTAGAGAATAGCTGGACTAATCGGATACTTAATAGAGTGTTACAGGGAACCAACCATTTTTCCAGCATCTTTTAGTGATGGATTGTATATTCAAGTCTGGATTGAGTTTAAGTTGCAATCATGATTGGTGAAAGTTCAATGTCCTTTTGGTGATGATAGAACATCACTAGTTTGGTTTTCAAAGCATTAAATGTATAAGGCCAGTTTTTCTCCCACTGATCTGTTAGATGAAAGAAGATATCATCTGCCAAATCATGTAAATATGCAGAAATACATTACACAAATCAGTCCTCAGTGTCACCAGTCTTTCTATTAGACTTCTCAGTCATCTGTGTTTTGAATGACCTGTGTGTTTTTGATTATTTTCTTTTAAACAAATATCATTGTGTAACTTTCTTTTGATAATTGCTTGACTAGATGATGTTACTTGCACTGAGCAACCAAAATAGTCACCCATACATTTTACTCATTACATAAAATAATACATGTCCAGTTTGCAATATGGTAGCTATGACTTTGCCTTCATTTTACTTCAATCGAATTTATTTTTAATTTATGAAGAGATACATATCTATTGCATGTGACACTACATTATTTTGATTTTGTTTCATAGAGATTGTGAGATTTCTTCCTTTTTTCTTCCACACATAATCTGTTATAATTGGTTTGAAAATCTCTCTATGGATTTTAGCTTTCCAAAGTTATTCAAGTCGGTGTATGGTTCCCCACCCCTATTTTCCCATCATAACTGAATGGAATATTTAAAAAAATGTGCTTGGACATGTTCTCCTCTGGCAGAGGAGAACATAGAGAACATCTGGCAGATATCTTGTAAGATATCTAAAGAAAAGTACTTCGAGATATAATCTTAAAGTTTGGAAGATTTGTCTCTTTTTTTTTTTTTTTATTGCTTTTTTTTTTTTTTTGCATTTTAGTTTTTCTATGGTTTAGGGATTTTTATGCCGACACTTTTGATTGGATCTATTATATCTAAAGAATTGGCTTGATTGTTGGGGAAGTGAAACCTTTGTTTAGCACTATTTCTTCAAAAGTACTCAATTGACATTTGCTAGTGCTAAGTTTCTTTAAAGACATGATACTGAACATTGTTGTAGCACTATTATTTTGTTACTTTTTGGAGTTTTGTGTCTAATTTGTCTTGACTCTTTCAAACTCTTGATGGTTTTCTAAACTTTTATTAGATTTTAATTCATATACAATATTTGGGTCAGGATCAATCATGATTGTTATTCAGAAAACATTAATCAGATATAAACTAATGAATAAAATTGATAGTTGAGTGTTTTAAATTTATCAAGTACATTTGGAGAAAAAATTGGTAGTGAAAAATTTTTACAAAATTTTAAAATAATAATATAGTTTATCATATAAAATGTTAATGCCTTTAACATATTATATTCAGTTTAAAAAACTATTCATTAGCAATCTATTTTTCTTTCACATTTTTATCCATCCTTGCTTATGGCTGGGTATTTTTTCTGCCTTGCTTTTTTGCATTTGACTTTTGAACTCTTGCGACTTAAAATGCACAAATGCTTGAGGATTTTCACCAATTGTTTTTCCACCCAATCAATATGATGCAGTATTTTAACTCCTCCTGCTTTATTAACACACTGATAAGTTTTTACTATTACATGGTTGTATATGTTCATTAATACTTGTACAAATCCTTTTTTCTACAAAATGTTAATGGTATATTGAAATGTTATGGTCTCTGCTTTTTTATGCTTAGTTATATTTGTTTTTCATTTATTTTTTTTTTTTTAACTAATCCAATAATTATAACCTTTTAGATCTTTTTTGATTAGCACAAATACAGTTTCAAATCTCTACCTCAGTATTACCACATTCAGTGCTTAAAATATTTTCAAAAGTCATTGTTACAATGATCTCAATAAACATAGTTAATTAGCATAAACACTATAAAAGACGTGGTTAAATAATATCTGACTATATATATATACAATGCATAATGTTTATAAACAAATGAGCTTTTTTCTAGACTCAAATAGCTTTTAAATTAAGTGAATTAAAATATGAAAAATATAACCTTATCACAGTTATCAATGGTTAATCAGGTTCATTGTGCCTTTAGATTTAAAAATTCTTAAAGAACTATAATTTTTGAGAAGACATTTGAAACTGATTTACTGGGTGTCAGTAGGATGTACAATAATATCTGGACAAAAGTGGAGATAATGAGACAAACTGTTAAAGCTATTAAGATAATGCATTTCAACTCTGTATAGTAGACATCTTCGGGTAAGAATGAAAGACAAACCTATGTGTAGGGAAAGTGTGTTAGAATTTTGAGGAAAGGTATATTGAATATCCTTATCAGTTGCTATGTCTGAGAAGATTTTTTTAATGTTTTGGATTTCAGATTAGTCCACTCTAAGTAAATCTGTTTTTCTCTGTTAGTTTGAAATATATGTATTGCATTGTGTTACTTTATGAACTAATAGAGAAAAAAACAAAATGGATCTAATTATTAGTGGGCTAATTTCAAATCCAGTAGATGTTAACAACTTTATTATGGGGAAGAGGGAGTAAATATTCTGGCTGTAGCATCTGATAAGGGTATTTATTACCCCTTCTTCAAAATCCAGCATACTTTCCTTACACAAAGATTTGTCTTTCTCAAGACAAAGATGCCTACCATAAAGAGGGGAAACATAATCTGAACAGTTTTCGACTTTGTTTCATTATTTTCAAACTGAAACAAGATTTATATGACAGCGACTATAAGTTACTTTGATCTTGAAATAATTTTAAATAGTAGAAAAAAAGATTTGTGCAAGTTTAAGAAATTGTTTTGTTCTTCGAAGATGTCTTCATAAAGATATCTCTATTCTCCCACTGCCCTGTCAGCTTGAAGTTTGTTTCAATCATTTGTAATCAGTTGTTTAAACCTATTAAATGTCAGGTTTTAAATGATGAATTTCATATCACTTTTCAGGAAATTGGAAGCAATCTACATAAAAAAGCATATTTGGACTATATTATTGGCAATATTTTTAGAAATTGACACAGTAAATAAATTTATGTATATGGTCTTAGTTATATTTTCAAGTGAAAAAATATTTTCATTAAAATCAATGCATCTTTATAATTGTTGGAAACACTGTCGATATGAAACATCATTCATTGCTAGAGTAAAGCCAGAGAAACAATGATTGAAGCAACAAAAATGAATACCTATGATACAATAATTTATAACTTAATATTTTTATTTGTTTCATGATTGAAATGCATTATTGTCTTCTTTGTACATGTATATAAAAGAAAAACAAAAAGGTTTCTGTAAAGTTTAACCTTGAATAAATATGTTTACTGATATAAACTTTTTGAAGAATTTTAGTACAACTATAATAATATTTTGTTGTATAATCAAAAAAGTTTTGATTTGTTTTATTTTGGTAAGTAAACTTTAATTTATTAAACTATAAAGTATGATGTTTTTGTGATATGAGTACTTGCTTTTTTTTTTTACCCTCCATAATGTCATGTGACACATTTGTGCATAACATGTATGTCAGAAGCAATATTCTACAAGATGTACCTGTCCATGTTTTTGACAAAAAATGTGTTGTGAGAATTCTGTAAAGACAAGAACAAATGATGCTACTGAAGGTGTAGCATATGTTTAAATTTAGCAGAAAAACTTTCTAAGCAGACTTTTAAAATGATTATCCAGATGGAATAGTTTGCCTCTTTTATTAACTAAATCTGGATGTTTTTTGCCAATTTCTGCCTTCAGCCATTTTAATTGGGAATAGTACTTGTTCTAATTAATTGTTTCTACAGAGGGAGGATAGAGTAATCTCTTCTAGTCTCTAGTATCCACACCTTTGTGCTGATGCTTCATCTTACTTGCTCCATGATTGCTTGTATTTCACTCTTCATTGCCTGTCAATTTGTTTTAAAATTAGAACATGTAAGTATGATCAAAGATACACATCACTGACAACAATGCTGGATTTGAACATTTTCAGTATGTTGATTATTTCTTGTATGATATAATGTTGATTATTTTCAAATAACATTTTGATTTTAATTATTGTCAACCTCAACTTGTCTATCTGATCATTGAGTATCATTCATCACTGTTATAATGTGCAACATACCAAAATGTTGATTATTCCATTTTCAGAGTTGGAATAAAGAAAAATCTGCCAATTTTGATAAAATTAAAAGAAAAAATAGATACTGTTAGATGTCAGTTGTCACAATGCAATCTAAAGCAGTCATTTTTTTAATGTAATTCAAAGTAAACATTTCTAATATTATCTAATGACAAGCACAAAGCAAACATTTTATGCTATTCAATATAAGATATTTTAGTTTTTGTAAAAAGTTTTTTTTGCTTTTTTTTATAGAATATATACACATAAAATATTGAAAATTGAATTAACTTGAAATAGATACATATACACATAAAATCTTTTATTGAATATCCAGTGACTAAACTGTCTCCTCCACTCCAATTTATTGTGATTGAGGTGGGTGGTTAGCAACCATGTAGGATGAAAAATAAAACCTATCAAAGGGCAGAATAACTCTGATAAGTCAATAGCTAGCTAACTGGAGGTGGAGTAAAAGCAATGGGAAACCACTCTCCTATCAATCCCAAGAACATTGATGGTTCTTGACAATATTTCTATCATAGACAACAGTCTGAATAGAGTTAAGTCTATAAGAATTAACTCATTGATCTGTAAGGAGGGACATGTGCTACAGGTGTCATCTGACTGTCATTCAGTAACTGTTAACAAAGCTATAAAGAACAGTGGTGTGAAGGTGTCAGACTCTCCTTGGTATTGATCCTTTACCTGGCAAGGTGTCGTTGAAGCATCATCCAGTGACTCTTTGCATAAAATAAAATAATTTTAGGGACATTGAACATCAGAACACTAAATCAATGTGTCCAGTTAGAAAATGTAATGCAAGAAATGGATAGGTTAAATGTTAATATTTTAAGTGTATGTGAAACTAGGTGGGCAAATAAAAGAGGAATTACTCAACATAAAGTGTGCTGAAATAGAAAGAATGAGCATCAAAAATAAGGCAGATAAAAAAATGAGCATAAAAAATAAGAAGTAAAAGACATGTCATACTCATGAACACAATGTATAAAATCAAAAGACAAAATGCTAATAATAATAAAAAAAAAAATGCCTGCAATAAACAAAAATGTAGAAGGACCAGAAATATTAAAATCTGAAGTGAAATCGGCACTGGGCAAATTGAACAAAAACAAAGCAGTAGGATCAGATTAAATTGTAATAGAGATGCTGGTAGCTTTAGATGATTTCGGCATACCATAAGTGCATACCAAGGCTTGCTGTCTTGGTACACACTTGTGCCTTCCTGGTCAGGATGTTCGATACCCAGTGGTATACACACAGAGAGTCCATCTTCATGTGCAGCACCTTGCCCTGCTACTGGGGAATCAAGTGGATACCTTTCAGCATGGTGTTCAGGTCAGCTAAATTTATATGTTGGGCATCATTTTCATGTTGCAGCCAAAAAGTGTCCTCCAGTGCTGTGCCTCTCCAGCACTACTCCAGTTGGCTAGAGAACTGGCATCAACCCACACATTTAGCTCCTGATCATCCATGCACTAATCCTCAGGAGGCAGGTCCTCTCACTTCACTGTATCCACAGTCTTAAACATCATATGCTGGAGGAGGATGTTCCTCACTTCATCATCCCAGCCCTTCATGACTGAACTGGCTCTCTTCTTGATTATTCTACAAGCCACACAAAGCCACTTACATACTGGGAAGTGCTGACAAGCCTCACACATGAGGAGAACATAGTCTGTCATGTAACAATGTCAGGAACTTCTGGGACCATGCTTTCTCGCTTCCACCATGTTTCATCCTGATAGTTAATTCCAACACCTGTGCACAGTCCTCCAACCATTCTGGATCTTTGCATTCCAGCCCAAACTGAGCCAAGTATTCTCTGATGCAGGTTGCGAGCACAGCATCGTTGTTGACATAGATGTCATCTATGTAAGCTGATATCGCACGGTCAATAGCTTCTTCCTATGACATCACTGTGCTGACAATGGCCCTCTTGATAAAGGGAGTCACATTCAGACCGAAGTGCAAACATGTCAGGCAGTATCGTTTCTTATCAATCTTCATAGACTGGAATGGCCACTGCATCTTGTGGACATGTACTTGGAGGTATGCTCTCCTGGAGTCCAGCAGAGATATGTTTAAATCTTTCCATCGCCATTGACCATGAGCAGCCCATATCCATTAGTGCCAAATACCATATCCCATCAACAGAGATGCTCATCTCTGGGTGCCCTACATTTACATCTTGGAGCAGAAAAAGAATGGCTCTGATGCCTCATCCCCTAACCTGTTTCCTGAACAGTACCAGGTACAGTGCCCAACTTTGCCACATCGGTAGCAATATTTTTTGCGCTTTCGAAGGTCCTTTGCTGTGTCACCCTTGTTGCTGTACCTGTAGCAAGTTACACTGGCAATAGGGCCATTCCTGGTAGGGACTATGGTATTACTGCAAGGTGAGCACACAGCTTTGTGGTCCCCAGTCATTGTCAGCACTCTTGCTCTCAATCTCAGGCTCCTCATAGGCAAAGTTTCAATGTTTGGCACCTACTGAAAACATAGCATCAGGGAACCCAGTAACAAAAGTCAGTTTAGTGAGCCTTTCCAGCCCAACTCCCTTGTACCTGGCCAATCTGACCAACTGTCTGATTCTGTTTGGGTAAATGTTCACCTGCTCACCAGCCCACCAGACCACGGTCAGCATCCTGTAGGCTGTCAACGCTTGATCAGTGAATGCCTCCAATTGGGCCTCTATCTGATTTATGTCCCTTTGGTTCTCTTCATCCATCTCCATGTAGAGGGCCAATGTATCCCCCTCCAGATACAATGGTAGCAGGCTTGCCACATCATCCACTAGCAGAAGTTTTGCCACCGGCCTCACCTTTTTCAGTCAGTTACCACATCTCCTTTGCCAGTAAATGACTTTATCATGTCTCTGCTTATGTGGAGCTTCACCATAGTAATGATACCAAAATAGCTTGTAACAGGAAACTGTTTCTTCTGTAGCAAAGACACTGGTACAACACTTGCAAGTGACTCTGGTTTAGCACACACTGCAATGCACTGACTTGTGCTGAGCGCAAACTTTTATCCCCCTCCCAACAAATACTCACCTCCTTTATGCATTTTTCCCAAGCCAGAAAATTAGCATCTTGTGCATTCTGCCAGCCTTGGTCTGGCTCAGTGATGCATGTACCATTTCAATGAGTATGGTTTGCCTTGCTCACAATTAGCTTGGCTTATGTGTAAATTTAGGCTATGCCACTCTGGTTTCTGCAGGTTTTCTGACACACACCCTGCATGTTGTTTCCAGTGTAGTACTGATCATAATTTGTAAATCTATTAATTTTATATGTGTGCTACTTAGTGGAAAGTGCTCAATAACATTGATAGTGCTAATATAATAAGTTGTATGGATATGGGTTTGTGAACCTTGTTTTCACACTTTTGTGATCATTGTCTGATGATCACAAAAGCATGAAACCCAGGGTCACAAACTCATATCCATACAACTTATATATATTTATTAATAAATACACATATACCTATGCTTACCAAGCAAATCATGGTTTCCCAACTCATCAGCAAAAATGGCAAATAACTACATTGACCACTGTTTTGTTTACACCATAAATTAAATAAATCACAGATGCTGATGTGGAGCTTCCATTGATGAGTTTTGTTTGCATTCTCTCTCCTGATGTCATAGTGCCGGCTGCTTTCCACAGCATGCAGCAATAAATGACATCATCAAAAGAGATTTGGATGCAACTGCGTTCCCTTCCCAAATTGAACCTGTAGGCCTTGACCGTGGTGATGGAAGGTGGCCAGATGACATTAACATTTTCCCTTTTAAAATGAGGAAGTCATTGATTTGGGATGCGACCTGTGCGGATACATTTTCAACCAGTAATTTGATCATGTCCATGGTTGAGCTGGAGTCTGTTGCCTGGGACGCAAAGATAAAAAAAAAATAGTTAAATATTTTTCTTTTGCTGATAGATTTTTTTTTTATTCCTGTGGCAGTGGAAGCCTCTGGGTTTTATTGGCCCTTGTTCAATGGCGTTCCCTTGGAGGATTGGTGCAATTGCTTCTTGATTAAGGGATGAGCCTCGCAAAACAGAGTGGCTCTTGCAGCGTGTCTCACTGGCAATGGTTTGAGGTAATGCTTTCTCCATCATCATGGCTGGCAGAGGATAGCAAAAGAAAAAAAAATTTTCTATAGTTCAAACATTTTTCAGTAAATTTTGTTCGTTAAGTTTTTTAAAGAAAAGCTGTTGAAAGGATGAAAAAAATATTTGCTTACCTTACTATTGCATACATATACACTTGCTAATTTCTGTCCACACTTATATATATAAGATTTGCTTGATAGGCGTAAGTATATGTGTATTTATTCATACATACATGCATGCATACATACATACGACATGCTTGATAAGCATTGGTACATATATATATATATATATATATATATATATATATGCACTTACACTTATCAAGCAAATCTTTTTTTTATATATATATATATATATATATATATATATATACACACACACACACACATATGCTTACCTATCAAGCAAATCTTTTATATATATATATATATATATATATATATACATACACACACATATACTTACTTATCAAGCAAATCTTTTATATATATATATATATAGACACACACATACTTACACTTATCAAGCAAATCTTATATATATATATATATATATATATATATATATATATATACACACACACACACACATACCTATGCTTATCAGGCAAATCTGATATGAAATGTCTGTGTTTGAAGAACAGGGAAAGTTGAAGTTTTTTTTATATTTTTTTTTTATTTGGTTTTTCTTTAGTTCAGGCCATTTTCTGCTTTCTGGAAAGAATTCATAACTTGTTCAATGTTTTCTGATCTTTTCAGCTTTCATAAGCCATTATCAAATAATATTTTTCTGTTGACGGTTTTCAAATATTTTCTCTTCATGGTTGTCATATCTGGCTTTTTCAACTATTGTTTCTTCACATGTCAGTTTGTGATATGTTCATTTAGTAATTTTTTTTTACCATTTTTTTTTTTTTAATTGTGAAATATATTTGATGTATTTGTTTGTAAATTAAATCTGGGTGACAAAATCAACATTTTTCTATGTTTGCATCAGCTAGTATCTGTGTAGCCTTCAGATGCAGTCATATATGAGGAAACCCAAGAAATTCTAGACAAATTGTATATCAGAAAGAAAAGCAAAATGTTTGCTTGTCATCTACTTGCTACAAGATGCCAGCAGCTCTCAGAAACAATGGGGAATAAAATGTAGCAAAGATTGCATCTTCACAGCTATTACAGCTGAACAATACTGTAGTAAAGCTAGTAAGGGATGAATTTATTAATGATTTATTGTCATCAAACATTTGGCAGTGTCTACTTGAAAAGCAACACCTACAACCAAGCAAGAATATTAAACCTAGCTCAACATAAGGCAGAATCTTTCATTCCACAAGACACTGTGACTTCAATGACTGAACAACCTCTTTCCATTTTTGCATCTTCTCAACCTCTGGATTCTTTTGATTCACTAGAAAGTGTGGCCTTGACAAGGCACACTTGTTTTTTTTCTGTGGGGGCAGAATGCATTCTTGCTTGTCATGTGCAGTGAAAACAATAACTATTTTTCCTGTGGTTTAAAGTCTGTAAAAAAGAAAACAAATATCTCGGTGCCCTGTACAATTCTTGTAGGCTTCACTTAGTTGCTTATTGAAAATTACTATAAAAATCCAGGCCAATGGACACCCTCTAGATGTGCTAGTTGATACAGGTAGCACAGAAAATTTTATTGACACTGGTATCACAAATTCAAAATTGTGGAAAATTTTTACATGCTCTAACAGGGTAGCAATGGCTAACACAGCATTATCATTTCAAGTACCTGGATACTGAGTAGTTGACTTGAAAATATGACACAATTTCCTTCAACAACACTCCTATGTCGAGATACCATTTGGTGGCTCCAAACCGTCATTAAAATTATTTAGACTAATGACAGCTAACATGTCTTACCTGGCATTCATAGCAAATTTAACACCTGACTGCAAATTAATAGCCATAAGATCAAGACAGCATACAAATGAAGACATTAATTTCATTAATACCAAAATTAAAAGAATTTTTAGAGAAGGGATAATACAACCAAGTCAATCTACATGGAGAGTGCAAGTCCTTGTAACGTCTTCAGAAAACCACAAAAACAGAATGGTTATTGACTATTCACAGACCATTAATAAATTCATCCTGTTGGATGCATATCCATTACTACAAATTGACATGATCAGAGATATTGCTAAATGTGGTGTATATAGTACACTAGATATTTGAAGTGCTTACCAAGAGGTCACAATAAAACCAAGTGACAAAGTCTACACTGCATTCAAGGCAGAAGGTTGACTGTATGAATTTTGAAGAATCCCCTTCGATGTAATGAATGGCATGGCCAGCTTTCAAAGAATAATGGATGAAATAATCTTAAAAGAAAAATTAAAAAGCACCATTGCCTAGATAATGTAACTGTATATAGCCTTGATCAACCCGACCATAATAGGAATCTTAAGCAGTTTATGGCAGCAGTAGAAAAATATAACTCAACACTAAATTACAATAAATGTTTTTTAGGCAACATGCTATTAAATTACTTGGATATCTTATTAGTAAAGTAAACATAAAGCCAGATCCAGAATGACTAAAACCATTTAATTTGTGTAGCAAAGGAGTCAAATTCAATATGGAGTGTAAGGGACGCAACTCTTTCCGTAGGAAAATGTCTGACACAACGCAAAGCAATGTAAACCGAACACTGGTGTAAATGGCTTCTGCCAATTTCTCCAAGCAACCTGCTTTTATGGAGCCCAGATACACCTCATTAGCATGCGTGTAATGCGACCTTACGAGACTGCACGAGACCGTGAATATTAAAAAGTCACGGATGCCATCTTGGACCCTTTCTTTCTTTTCTCAACCCACAGGCCAGGCAGACGCGAGGGCATTTGGAAGGTAAGCCATTTCTATTTTTCCCACAATTTGCCAATTACGAGTAATTTACAATCACTTTGATGAGTGCTGGAGAAGTTTGCACATTACGCACACTAGATACTTTTGTTCTCTGAAAAAGTACATTTTCAAATTCCCCTTGCCTCCTCATGCTATCAGAGTGTTCAAAGATCTAAAAAGGAACATTGCAGAAGCTGCTTTTCACAATGATCAACCCTTCTACACTTCTGGTAGTTGAGACTGATGTGTCACACTGCACTATAGATTCTTTGTTAAAACAATGTGGATGACCCATAGCATTCTTTTAAAGAAATTTCTTGCAGTCTGAGAAGCAGCACTCAGCAGTTGAAAAAGAGGCATACACTATTGCCAAGTCACTTAGAAAGTGACATCTAATTGATCACCATTTCAAACTAATTACAAACCAGAAATTGGTTGCATTTATGTTCAACCCTAGAATGGCAAGTAAAATAAAACATGAGAAAATAGCAATGTAGTGGATGGAGCTTTCTTGCTTCTCATTTGATGTAACTTATCACTCTGGCAAAAAGAATGCCGTGGTTGATATGTGCTCAAGGGTGTGTGTCTCGACTACCTTTAGAGATGATAAGTACAATAAGGATCTGTGCCATCTGGGCATGATGAAAATTCTCCATATGGTTAAAATTAGAAAATTGCTCTTCTTGGTTGAAGGTGTGAATTGGGGTCATGATGACCTGCCAAATATGTGCAGAGCTCAAGCCTAGAACTGGAATGGTTATAAAAGCCATTCAACCTTTTGAAAGACTTGCCCTGGATTTTAAGAAACCACTTCCATTGAAAACTAGGAATAAGTACCTACTGACAATTATTGACTCTTGTTTTCTGTTCGCAATTTCCTGCTCAGATATGAAAGCAACAACTGTGATTCAAGCCCCTTGCTCTTTTTTTGCCATCTTCAGATTAACTGCTTACATACATTCTAACCAAGGGACTGCCATGTTGGATAAGAACAAGGAGTAGCTGTAAGTAGGACAACACTTTATAACCCTCAGGATAATGGCCAATGTGAAAGGTAAAACTGCATAATATGGAGGTAAATACAGTTGGCTGCTGCTAACCATGGTTTCTCAATAGACTGCTAGAAAAGTCTCCTCCCTGAAACTGTATATGCTATTAGAACATTGCTGTGTATGCAACTAATGCCATTTCACATGAAAGGGTCTTCACCTTCCTGTGGTGAAGCTCTTTTCCTTACATTGCAGCATTCACAATCCAGGACCATGCTACTGAGCCATCATGCTTGCCAGAGCAAGCACAAACCACTTATGGATAAAGTAGAGCTAAACTCCCAGTACACTATCTGGATGGGAGACAAGATACTCTCAAGATCTGGCCTCAGCAGGAAGGAAGTAAGTCCTGTAACTGAACAAGTACCTGTGATAACTGCTTTCAATACATCAAGTGATAATTCCATTGACAACACTGTAGTCACCCTATGAGGATTACCTAGAGCCTTCAAGTTTTGATGAATGGTTGGTACCTCAGAAATGAGCTCACTCTACTATCAACTCTTCTAATTCATAAGGTGAACAGTCCAAGTATCAAAGTAGATTAAAGAGAACCTGAGGAATAATCAAAAAGAAAAAAAAAAGAAAAAAAAGAGACCTGATAAGGTCAAATCATCCTGATGATTCCAAAGGACCCAAAATATGCTTGGTCATTTGAAGGATTTTCTTCCATATGAATAAAATAAATACTGGAGTGGGAATGTGGTAATAAACTTGTAACCATCCACTATAATAAAATAAACGTTTTCAGCAATAAAGCTCAATTAGTCAGTTTCATAAGCTTCTGCTTAGAGTTGCTGTTATATTACAATGATATAAATAGAATTTAATGTATATTAATCAATTTTAAGTTTTCTAAACTTCTTGATTTTGTTGTAAAAGTTTTTTGAACATCCATCTCATTTTTCATGTGAGAAAAAGATAATTTTAAACAATGAAATAGGAAACAGTACTGTACAAAACTCATTAATCAACATTACTCTTTGGAATTGCTTTTGATTTAAAATTATCTGAAAACAAAAATTGTACATGAGTTAAAAAAAAAAAACAAGATTTTTTTAAAAATTAATTTGTTAATAATGTTCATGGCTCTTTAAATTCTTTTTAAAAATCCATTAAGATTTGGAAATGTTTGACTTTCTTAGTTTTTTTTATTTTTTTCAGTCACTATTGAAATAATTCTAAATAAAAGTTTTCTTTATTCAGTCCACTCTGATTTTAAAATGTTTTTTAATTTATGATTGATTGATCCAAAATTTGATAAATGAAAACTTTTGTTTACCTTGGTGCATAAGTACCTGCAATCTCTGTTGTTAAAAAGAATGAGTAACAGCTGTTAGCAGTTTTAGAAAAAAACTAATATTCATGGCATGTTTTGAATGAAGTATAATATAAAACGGTCAGGTGCTGTGGATTCCTTGGACAGTCAATTTTTCCTTTTTTTTTTGAAGGTAGGCATCACTGGCTGGTACCTGAAGTGTGCTTCACATCATCTCCCAGTATCAAGCTGGATCTGGTCAAGATCAAAAATAAACAAAGTTAATTAAAACCATGCTACTTCTGACATCTGTTTAGCTTTCATTCTACGTCATTGATAATGTTTGTTATGAGCACGTTGTGTATTGCTTTTAACACAATGTTGAAAATTTAATTTGCAATTTTACTTACTATAAGGATCAACATTTTTTTTAGTGTTATAAAATTTACATACAGATGCATAATACTATTATGTTGGTAAAAAAAGTATATAAAATTGTGCAATCATCAAATTTTGTTTCTTCAAAAAGTAATTAACAATTATTCAAATATAGTATTTATTACTTTCTACCAATATGCAGAAAAATCATGGATTCCTTTTAAATAGAATATCATTTTCAAATTAGAGAAAGTTTGTTGCACTGTTTTCATTTTGTCATTTCAGAAGCCATGTTCATTCAGGAAATGGTAAAAGTAATCAAAGTACACTGTGTGTGTGTGTGTGTGTGTGTGTGAAACTTTCCAACGCAAATTGGTCAGTTAGGGAATGTGTATTTTTTATACAGTTGTGAGCATTTTTAAGCAACCGCCTCAGTTACACTTTGCAGCATTGATAGATTTCTTTAACCAGAGAAGTTCCTAGTAAAATGTAACCTGAATTAACTGTTTTCTGTGTAGTGATATTTGAAGCATCTTTTTTCGATATTCATGTGCAGACATTGCTTTTCATTTTTTGGAATGACATCCAATCATACACTTTAGAGAAATTAAATATGCACACAATTTGAAATTTCCAACTGTCATTCATTATTAAATATGACACTCAATTTCATTTCTGTGATGAGACATTTTCCTAAGTGTAGACATTTTACTCTGGTGATATGTGAATGCAGATAAATTGCTGTATAACTCTGGATTCTCCTGTTCCAGTGCTCATTCATTTTGATGCCTTTTATGATGATTCTGATTTTCAAAGTTGTAATTTTAAATATTATTTTTTAATTTAAAATTAGAAAAAATGTCATAATAATTCTTGTAAGTTATGTGCAGTTATTTGTCTTTGTTCTCTCTATCCAAATGTGTTTTTTGATTAGTGAAATAACTTGTATTTATTTATTTAGATCTCCTACCATGGCTGGGGGCCTTTTTGCTATTGATCGCAATTTCTTCTTTGAAATTGGTGCTTATGACACTGGTATGGAAATCTGGGGAGGAGAAAATTTGGAAATCTCATTCAGGGTAAGAAAATATTATCATTATATCTGGCTGTTCATCATGAAATTGTTGATTCATTTAATCAAAATAAAACTGAAAAACTAATAAAAAAATTATTTATTTAATCAAAATATTCATTCATTTAACATTTGCATTAAATTGTTTCTTTATTAAATACTTCTTCATACTCAGTGAATTTTGATACTTCAATTTGATTGTGACTGGAGAAATTCTTTAAGTATGCATAGTTATCTCTTGGGAAGTGCTTGGTTGGAGGGATGGTTAGGACGCAGTAAAGTCTTTAGCTGACTTAACTTTGTTTTTGTAAAATTATCACACTGCAAAATTTCCAAAGTGGAAACTGATATAGTTTTTAAAACTCAAACTTGTTTGGCTACTTTAAAGGAAAATCCAAAATGCTTACTATATTTTTAGAGATGTGAATTGATGTTTCAGTTTCTCGTTGGGTATTTTACAAAATTCATTTTTCACCACCATTGATAATATTCAGAACCAGTTCAGTTTGATTGAATTAATATAAAACTTTATTCATATAATTGTATTGTTACTCATTCAAATCATCAATCTTTACTTTTTTTTTTTTTAAATCCTTTCAAATGATTTTAAATGATACTAATCAATATATTGATATTTGTTGTGAATGTTCCAACTTTAATTTGCTGGATCATTTTTCTACCATAGTCTACAAAACCATCCTTAATTGTTTTTGTTGACTTCTCTCCTAGTTTTCCAAATAGAAATCTTACTGTTCCTTTCCTAATAGTATTATCTCCACTTTCAGAATTTATATATTTCCATTACTTCTCAGATTGAAACTTATATAAAATGCAAAAAGAATATGGAGTTTAAGGCTTTATTTTTTAAAACTTTAGCAAAAAATGAAATCAATTTTTTACTTAATCAAGTAAAAAATTAACTTTCTGATAAAATTATTTTTTAAATCTTTGTATTAAAAATCTATTTTGCAATGATCATTATTTTATTTTCTTTCAGACTACTATTGGTTGTTAGATTTACAGTGTTTCAGCTGTTGTACTCGCTGACATTATTCAGGTGTCATACTTGGTAATCTTCTGAACCTTTTTAATTCAAACCCTTTATTCAATTCACAGGGAGTAGATTGTTCTTCCTTTTTCCATAGTTGGGGCGTATCTCATTTCAGTTTATACTTTCTGGTTTAATTGCCTTTATGTCACCTGTAATTTTCTTCCACTGAAATTGGGATTGAATTTGCAACTGCCAGGGAACTAGATATGTTTTAATTAATGCTTTAATCAGCTAGGCCATGTGTCTTTTGGATAATCCAGTGGAAGTGTGTTTGCATGCAGAATGTCAATATCTTTATCAGGTTATCCAATCTGCAGTAGATTGTGATTCTAATTTCTTTTTTTTCCTAGAAAAAGTTTTAATTTTATTTTGTCTTGAACCATGAATAAAGCCTTATTTGTGGGTACTTTGATGAACAATGTCCAAGATCACCATCTAGCTGGTATGAATGGGAGCATCTCTAATGGTCTACACAAAGTGGGTATAGTTCATCACATATAACATAGACTTACCTGTTAGTGAATTGATTATACCTAACTGGTAACAGGTTAAGTCTTGACAAATGACTTTGGTTCTCAGTGGAATACCATTTTTTGTGAATTTAGGGATAGGTGGGAACTTACTATAATATTGGGTAGGTTGTCGGTATTTGTTCAAACTGTGAAGATATTCTCAATTGGAGCTACAATGTATAGCACACACTTGATAGTACTTATGAATTTGAGATATCTGTTTATTTCCTATATAGCTACATAACTGATATTTGTTGATGTTGACAATTGCTTTCACATGCTGACTGCAGTTTTGCCTTGACTCTTTCAGTGCTGCTTTTATAACTTGTCCAGGTCATGTTAAATTTTATTTCTATTTATTTCTGATGTTATTTAGTCTATAAATGAGTCTGTTTGTTTGAAGAGTTCACTTTATAACTGATGTTTCATCTAGTGGCTCTAACCAGAGTTGTACCACTTTGTCCCCAGCCCCTCAACCTCCGGCGTCTTCCTCTTTGGGTTGAGATGTCCACTCAGTCTGAACTGAACTTAGGGGCAACTGGTCGTACGCTCCCTGAGTACCCGTAGATCATTTTGACCAGTCAACTGGTCAAGTCCTGCTCGCTGCAGATGCTGTGTTAGTTTTTAGATCCAGTAAGTGGGGTGTTCATACATTCACGGTCGACTGGGGATGTGGACATGGCTGTGAGAGTCGGCGCTAGGAAGTTTAGAATGTGGCAAAATAAAACAAGAAATAATAACTACAGAAGCCAGACAACAATGGGGGAAATATTGACGTCTTTTATATAAGAAGATAACATCAGAACAGAGGTTACAGGGAGAATAAAAACATTTAACATAAATGAGAAAAGAAAAAGACAAAATGCATCCAGCGAATTCCCAACAGAGAGAGGGTTTGTGTGTGATAAATGTTTATTGAATCGCCTGGGATAGGTTTATGAGTAATAGTCACGTCTCATACAGACTTCGCAGAACAGGGATTAGTCTTCTCTCTCTTCTCCAAAATTCTCCCTCAAATCTCTCCACTCACTGCGACGATAGTCTTGTGACACTCTCGACTACAGTCTCTTTCCTTGACTCTTCCGTCTCTCCTATAACACCGCGACCCATAATGGTCGCCCGTGGGTGCTCATGCACGTGACGACGATGTGCTGACCGATCGCAGTCTCTCTCTTCCATCTGCACTCGAGGGCAGACCAGCCAACCACTCTCTGCCTCTTCCGTCTGGCTTGTAGCACTGCAACCCATAATGGTCGCCTGTGGGTGCTCATGCATGCAACAACGATGTGCTGACCGATCACGGTCTCTCTCTTCCATCTGGCACTTTTTCAGCATAACTACGTGTTCATATAGATAAATCTGACTGATCATAAATCGATCCTTGGTCTGCACGTGATTATCATGAGTGCTGTTTTCAACCCAAAATCATGTGAGTTTCAAAGTTCTCATAGCCTGAGTAAGCTCTATTTCAATTTTTAACCAATAAAATTTATTTAGATCATTTCCATTGTATTTTCAACAACCCAATTCCAAAGGCGATATCAGATTTCCTCATCAGTAAACAAAAAGCTCTGATCTAATTTCACTAGCTAGATTCACTCCAATTTCAATAAAAAAAAATATGTGTTTGTGTTTATGTGGATGTGTGTGTGTGTGTATACCTCTCTCTGTTACAGAGTGTACTCCTCTTTTAGACAATTTTTCATGCTTTTGTGGAATTAACTGATGTTTGAATAGTTGAGCCAGGTGGGATTAGCTTCAGTTCTTTGCATCTACAAATGAATGTAAGATGATTTAGTAATAAATCCAGTTTCTGATGGAGTCAACTTGGATCTGTAATAGTTTGATAATCTGTCAGAATTTTTTTAGATGAGGAATTATGATTATTATTATACACCTTACCATTTTGATGAGTGCACTCATTTAGCTCCTCATGCTTCTAAGCCTTCTTAAAGCATTGGTTAAAACATCTCTGGTTCCTTGGACGTTGAGGTTCAATCCCTGAACTGGGTGGTGCAGAAAAGTCATACTCTGATTCAGTGGAAGAAGGGAACAAGTTGCACACAGCTTTATGCTTTTCTTAAGAGGAAAATCAGGAAGAATCCTTGATCTGTCTGTTCTCAATCAGTGACATTGTAGTGATGCTACTTTCATAATGATGATAATGAACATTTTCAAATAATATAAATTCTACAAATTGGAAATTTTCTGACATCAAGCAATTGCTACCAAAAGTGATACTTAAGTAAATTGCATATTTTAGTTATTCATCACCAAAATGTGGGCAGAGATTGAGTAGGTAAGCAGCATTATTATTTTCTTTTTTTTTTTTCAAATTCTACATTGAATAAAAATGTACTCCTTGACAAATGACTTGTGACAATTTGCTTCAAAGATTCAAGAGAGATAACACCATAATCACTTTATAATGCCTCATACTCAAGTGGAGAATGAAATGTTTGATTTTGAAAGGGGTCATATTACCAATATTTTATTTATTTCACTATCATCACTGTCTAACTTTGATCAGCAGAGCCAACAGGATTTTATAATATCAAGAGAAATGTCTGCAAGATAAAATGTTAATGTTTATTTATTGTATAGAGTTGGAATATTTTTATTTCTGTTTCATGCATTTTGCTGATGGTTGATTTATTATATGGATTTCTCAACAAATACTGACATTAATATAATACTTATTTGCTAACTCTAATGAAAAAAAAAGAAAGTGAGTTTGTATCTATTTATTTTAGATATGGATGTGTGGTGGTTCTCTTGAGTTTGTTCCTTGTTCCAGAGTTGGGCATATATTCAGATCATCACATCCTTATGGATTTCCAAGTAAGTACTTCTTTTCAATTTATTTATTCTAACTTAAGGATCTAATCTCTAAAGAGTTTGGTAATGTTTGTTGTAGAAATTAAACAATGACACAGATAATTTTCATATACTGCAAAATTTGTAGTAGCAAATTCTGAGGTGTAATATCAATTTATTTTTGTTACTGATGAAAGAGAAGTCATCAGATATAAATTATATATTAAATTCACTTTGAATTATATAATAATTAAATTATAAATTAATTGGACTAGTTTTTTATGGTCTTGTCTTTACTTCAGATACAACTGAGACAGGTAATCTCTAATTTACCTGATATTATAAAAGCTTAAAAGAGAAATATCTATAATAATTACACACACACACACACACTCTGTGCTGAAATGTTTTCAGCTTAACTAAGAAGCTCTTAAAATTTCTGTTGTTTGTTCATTTCATCTGATTTTATGAAATGAGCTGGGATAAGAACTTTTCAACATCCACACCTATATTCCTATTCACTCTCTTAAGAAAATATGTCAAATTATATATATATATATATATATATATATATATATATATATATATATATATATATATATATATGTTGGGCTGTAAAATTGTATAATAACTGAAGAAACTGATAATATTATTTCTGTTACTGTTAATATGGGGTTATGGCCTCATCACATTGAAATGCCAGTTCCTATATGATCACCGAAGTTAAACAATATCAAGCTTGGTCTGTACCTAGATGGGTGATCGCTTGGGAGTACCAGGTGCTATAAACTTGGATGTGTATGTACTGTATGGCTTTGAATTGTTAATCAGAGAGCAGTTCCAATTCCAGTTATATTGTGTGCAAGTACCCTTGGGAAAGGTATGAATCCACCACTTCTCCCCACAGCTATGGGTTAATTAGTAAGAGTTGTATTACTAAAACTTTATCCCCCTTCCACCAAAAAAAATATGTACACAATATTTAAATTTTGCCATTAAATAACCCATAGATGTTGATATGCTGCTAAGTAAAAATAACCAACCTACTGTTAATGATTTTAATTCTTTGATGGAACATTGGTTAAAAACTGTATCTTTTTGCTATGAAACAATGCTAGACAGAATAATCATGTAAATGGGCTGAAATTAGATTTAGTAGACAAGAAAATTTTCTATGATGTCATTAAATTATGTAGAACCAATAGGCAAACTGAAAGCCTATGTTAACACACACTTGTCTGCCAATCATTACCCAATTGCTGGTAAAATAGAAAATGACTGATAATATGAGCTTCAGATTTTCATGAGATGCTACAATTATTTCACTGAATAAGTTATTCAGTCAAATAGTTGCAAGATTTTGTTTATGTGAATAAGCTTGAACAGATGGGAATCAGTATTTTGATACATTTACATTGAGCCAGTAGCAATCTGGGAGTAAGGTAGCTAACCTGATCTCAAAGAGTAGATGCTACATTTTCAGATATAAAAAAATTAAAGTGTGTCCTAATTATACCTTGTGAGTTTAACAAATCACCTATCTTGTCACTTATTTTTTTTAAATTATGACATTAGCAGAAGATAGAGAAATGGATCTCCTGCTCTTCTGCCTGCCAATCATATACAGTGTTCAAATAATTTTCTCCTTTTGAACTTGACAACCACATGCTTTCTAGTTTGTTTTCTCACACTCAGCATATTGCTGAGTTTAGATTTTTTCCTTCTATTACAAAAACTCACTTCACCAAGCTTAACAATTCTCTCAATTTATTTATTTCTATATTAATTACCTGTTTATACAGGTTAGAACAGACTAGTCTGGACTAACCTGTATAAATGGGTAATTTAATGACAGGCAGCAGTAAGTCTTAAGAGTTTATATTTTCTTTATATTTCTCCCCAATTTTCTATTTCCTTTCTTAATGAACCTTTCTTTTTTTCTCTTTTTCACTATTTCTATTTAAATCTGTAACAATGTCTATTTTTAAAGCATTTTACATTTTACATTTTTTTGCAATATTTTCTTTATATTTTCTTCAATTAGTCTATAAATATATTTCTATTAGTAGGTAAGTGTTTGAACTGATTTCTTTTCTTGCAAATGACAAATATGTTTGAAGTGAAGATGACCAAGAATTGTTTTTTTCTTCTGTTTTTTAACTTTGAAACTGACTTGTTATTGTTTCATATGATTTACATGACTTTTAATTAACTTTAATAGTTATTTCATCCACTTACAGGTTATAGCATAATTAATTTTTAATAATAAAAGCAATGAAACTAAAATACTCAACATAAGATTTAATGCAAAAATTGAAGAAAGAATTGTTATTAACTAGAATAATCAGAGTAGCACACTAATTCTTTTATCTGTTTTTACATCACAATATTTCAATTACTCAATCTTTTTTCATTTTATGTGTCTGTTGTATTTAGATGGATTTCTTGCATTATTTACTTTACTCAGACTCACAATGTTTCAAACTGAATCCTTTATTTCGTCCATGTGCCATGCCTCTTCTGGATGTCTCAGTTATTTCCCTTTAACTCAACTCTCCAAGGCCTGGTATTGAACTCACAACTGTTAGGGTCTAGTCACTGCATCTAACCAACGTTTTTATCCACTTGGCCATGTACCCTTGAGGACATCTGTGTATGAATTTTTGCGGACTTATAAACCTAATTTCTCAGCCATCATTTTTTTTCTGTTATTATTATTGCATTTTTTACCAGACCTTATATTTATTTATTTTTGTTGTTGTTCATTGCATTTCTCATCCTCTCTAATCCACAATACCACTTCTTGTGAGTTCTTGGAACTCTTTCTGACCCTACAATATACAGACTTATGTATGCAGAGATTCTGCATACATGACTCCTGGAGAATTGATACATATAGAAAGAGAAGCACATGCCCCTTCAGATTGAGGTTCAACATTGCAAATATAGCATATACCAAATATGGATAACCAAAGATAATACAGTAGCCAAAACATTATTAATAAAAATATTGTGATAAAGAAATTAGTACAAATGAATCCTTATATAACGGTAAAAACTGTTTCAAAATATTTGGATAAATTGTCAGTGTTTTAAAGATGTTACATATAGAATAGAATTGATGTCCATTACATTTTAAAGACTATTATTTTGTAAATAGTGTTTGTCTTTATATCTGTTTTTCTAGGTGTGCACATGCACACACATATCTACAGCTACAAATGCTCTAACTCTGATATTGATTACACTTCCCTCATAAATATGGCAAATTTTATAAGATAAAATATATGATGCAAAATAGATCATTATATATTCTAATTGCTTTGCCTGTGTGTATGCTGTTTATTTTTATTTTGTAAAAACACTTCATTTCTCTCAACAAGTATGGAAATTTACTTGACCTAACCCCCACCACCACCACCACTGAGTCAGTTTTTAACATGAGAACCTGAGTGTTTCAACTTGGGCCACTTGTCCAAGTTGATTTTAGCTGGTCACAGCTTGTCAACCATTATGCCATGTCAAAGTGCCCTCTCTCAACAAGTATGTCATTCAATGAAATCAAATAATAGAAATAAATAGACTTAAATCCACTTACTGTTTCTGCCTATGTTTTTAATCTACACTGTTATTTTTTCATTAATCCTTCTGGAGAATCAGCTTTCATGCTACTCTAATTTTCCCAAGCATCATAACATTTTCTTTAAACTTTCTCATACTTGTGTGTTAAGTGATTATTTTTAAGATATTTGAAAGGTTTTGATTTGAGGTTTAGAGTGGTGTTTTTTTTTTCTCTACTATTGAAAAGATTTATAAAGATTTTTTTTTTTTTTTAAAATATTACAAAAAAGAGATAAACACAGTTGAGGAATTATTTACATTATTTGGACTATTGTCCTAATCTTTATTGCCATATTCACAATGTTTTGGTCATTGTACCATCCAGCCTTCTTCAGGTGATTGGAATTTCAACCTGAAACCTTCATTTCTCTAGTTCCATATGCCATACCTCTTCAGAATGTCTCAGTTTTCTCCCTTTAACTCAACTCCCTAAGTTTTTGTTTACCACTGCTGTAGCCAGGTATTGAACTCACAACTGTTTGGACTTATAAACTTAATAAATGTTATTTTTTTACCAGAGCTCATATTGCAATTTTGTTAATATTATTGCTTTTTTCTAGCACTTATTACTGGTTCCTATATTGTATTTTTGGCTGGCTTAGATTTTTGTAGCCTAGCATATGTGCTGATTCCTTAATTTTTTGTATTTTTCAGTGATGTTCTCTATTATTTCAACCTCATCCCACAGGGGGCTGTGATCTCCCTTTCCCTTCATATGTGGTCAGCTACTGATTTTTCTATTTCTCTTCATGTTATGGCTTTACAATGTTCTTGCAGTTTTACCTTAAGTGGGGGTGGCCTGTTTCTCTTTACCACAGTTTCACAGGATGTTGTACACACAGTCCTTAGTCATATTCTCCTCTATTGGGGGTCTTACTCAGAAGAGGTGTCTGCAAAGTGTCAAACCACCTTTTGAAGGCCGTCCTAAAGATCTTTTGTATTTTCTTCAATAATCCCTTCCCATTAGGTAGGCAGACCGAAGCTGTTTTCTGAGTGTTGTTATCCTTTTTGTACCCTTCTATCCTAGTCAATACCAGCTGAGTGCCTCTGAGGAGTCAGTATTAAACAAGGGTCTCAACTTTGCCACGACCATCAGGTGGGTACCATACTTGGACATCATTGTGTGAATCTAGGAAATAGCCTTGAACATCCCTCAGGCTCAGGCAGATGAGCTAAGATGGGATGAAACAGATTCTGAATAAAGCCAAGCTGCCCAAGTCAAACATGATGAAACTGGAGAGGCTGGCAATCTATAGAGGAAGGAAAACATCATTGTACTACCAGCTGAAAAAGGCAATGCAATTGTGATGGACAAATTGGAATATACAGGAAAGCTAGAAAACCTTATTAGAAATGGTAGCTGCAGTAAAGAAAGATCCAACAATGAAAAGAGGACAAAAACTGTTGCAGATCCTAATCAAGAACAAGGACCACTTCCCACCTAAGACATACAGGCAGTTGTTGCATGTTACACCAAGCTGCCTCCCTAGAATTCACAAAGATGGTATTCCACTTAGGTCAATTGTTAGTTGCCAAGGTTCTGTGTGCCACTGTTTGAGTTGCTTCCGTGTAGATATAATTGACCCATATAGGAATATCACCTTCATATATCTGAAACTTCACCCTTTTCATGGAAGTAATCAATGCTCACATCCATCCAGCAAGATGGTGGGCCTAGATGTGGTGAATTTGTTCAACAAGATACTCATGGAGGAAGTACACTTGGTAGTCAGGGACAGACTGACCTCAGACTCATGCTTTGGACTCATTGCAATATGAGCTCTGGTAAAAAAATAATGCAATAATAACAACAAAATTGCAAAAAAAGTTACTGAGACATTAAGTTTATAAGTCCCAAAAATTCATACATTGATGTCCTCAAGTGGATAAAAACATTGGTTGGATCCAGTGACTTGACCCAAACAGTTGTGAGTTCAGTACCTGGCTATGGCAATAGTGAACAAAAACTTGGAGAGGTGAATTAAAAGGAGGTAACTGAGACATCCAGAAGAGGCATGACATGTGAAACTAGAGAAATCTACACCAATAGATTAAATGAAGAGTTCAGGTTGAAATTCCAATCACCTGAAGAAGGCTGGAGTGTACAATGACCAAAACATTGTAAATATGGCAATAAAGATTAGGACAAGTGTCTGAACAATGTAAATAATGTAAATAATTACAATACCTCATTTGAGAAATAATTAATGATGCTTTGTTTTAAACTAAAAAAAATAAAATAACAATAACTAATTACCTACCTTAAATTTTGTTTTTAACTTCTTCGATATGATTGATTTAATGTAAGATATGACCTATACAAATGTTACTCAGTGATAAAGTTGAGTTGTGATGAATAAACATTTGGGATTGAAGATTGGCTTTCAGATTTATTGACTTTTCATTACTCGGGTACATTTGTTAATTTTTTTTCTTTTTGATCTCAGGTAAAAAAGATTATCATGGAATCAACTCAATGCGATTGGCTGAAGTTTGGATGGATGAATATCGGCGCCTATTCTATATGCACAGACGGGATTTACTGGTAAAAAAGCAGTTTTTGTGAACTCTACTGGATTTCCTCAAAGTTAATTCTAATTACTACATTTTCAAGTTAAATACTCCTCAATGTTTGAATTTAGCCATATTGAGAATTTTTTCAGGTAATTCTAGTTGAATTTATTTTGCAAGTGAGTCATTTGATATTTGTTTTAAAATGAAACATCAACTTACTGATCAAAATGACTGGATATGACTTGAAACTGCATATGGTGGTGAGGACCCTCTTTGGGAGTGTGGAACTAATGTTTAGTTGCCATTGCCCCCAGGTTCACTCTGACCCAGACTGGTGGTACCTGTCAGGGTCCTAACTATGGGTTAAATAGAGTTTGTATCTACAAAATGTACATCTATGAAAGAAAATTGCCTACCAAATAAACATCTACGAAGCAGAACTGTCTACAAACTATTTACATACTATACAAACAACTATACACCCCCAAAAATATATCCTGTAAATAGATAGACTATAAAATTTAATGCTAACCAATCATATGACCATAAAATTTAATGCTAACCAATCATATGACCATAAAATTTAATGCTAACCAATCATATGACCATAAAATTTAATGCTAACCAATCATATGACCATAAAATTTAATGCTAACCAATCATATGACCATAAAATTTAATGCTAACCAATCATATGACCATAAAACAAGATTATTCACACACACTCAAATAACAAATTATCCACCTACAAAATTGAAACAATTGATCTAGGTGTGATATTAAACTGCACAAGACACAAATCTCCTAAAAATTAAAAAACAACCTAGTTTCCCAAACTAATTAGAGACCCTACAAATGGATCCAAAACAACTAAAAACTGTCAATTCACCCCAGTGAGGTTACCTGCTTGCCATGGATGGCAACCTGTGATGCCCTGGGACTGAGTCCAATCCAATTGGCTAGTCACATAGTGGCAAGGGTTAGTTGAGTTGAAAGAGAATGGTTGTGACACAGCTGTGAGTCTCTACACCACACTATACTTGGGTAACTATGCTGTCGGTGCAGCCCTGATGGATCAGGGCGAATGGGATTAGTTCTCCCTGATAGCATCCCTTAAGAAGGAACTCTGGGGCAACTGGTGAGCATGGATGGCGAAACAGTAAATTAATAATTTTATGGCAAATATTTATAAAAGAACCAAGAGAGGATATGAAAGCTCAGAAACTGAGAGTGAAGATGGAAAACCAGAAACAAAAAAATCCCCCACTTTCATCGTCATAGAATTGTTCCCCTTTATAATCCAAAAAGTTATGTTGGCCATGATAGACCCAAAATCTATCACAAAAATACAAATAACACAAATACAAATAACTTCTGATAGAAGTAAAAACTACAAAAGATGCAGAAATTCTGCTAAAGACAAAGTCAATTTGACAAAATGAAAGTAAAAACATACCCTAACCAATTCTTAAATTTCTCCAAGGGCGTTATAACAAGTACAGACCGCTTGTTATGCTCATCAGAAGAAATTAAAAATAATGCTTCATTAAAACATCAAGGCATAACAGACATGAAAAAGATACAAATACAGAGAAACAGAACACTAATAGACACCAACACATACATTCTGATCTTTAATAATTTCATATCACCAAAGGAGATTAGAATAGGTTATATGATAACCAAAGTAGAACCATACATCCCTAACCTCTGTAGATGTCACAACTGTCAAAGATTTGGCCATGTACAAAAACAATGTACAAGAACACCAATATGTTATAGATGTGGGGATTGTGTCAAAACCCCTTTGTGTCCAAACTGCAAGCAAGATCTCACCGCAGATTCTAAAGAATGCAAAAACTGGAAGAAGGAAAAACAATAAAAATTAAATACACTGAAAGCATCTCCTTCTAAGAAGCAAGAAAACACATAGAAGACTCCATACTACCAACATCATATCGAGGTATTACCAGGACAAGGAATCCCCTGAGGGAAATGCAGGAGAATCATTCAATGTGAAGACAGGAAGAAGAGCCCTTTATAAACAAATTTAAAAAAAAAAAAAAAAGCGTTGCTGAAGAGAAGCTTAATATGCATCAACTCATTGCCCTCCATTGAAACAAGTCCTACCCACTTCAACCTCAAACAAAACAAAAGAACATGTAACCACCAGAAAAACAACTTCAAAAAACTTAAACCAAAATACAAAAAGAACGAGAAGATTCCAAACAATCACAAGAGAAACTAAAGGACCACACAAAAAGTAATCCCACTCAACACAACCCCGAAGACACAGGAGAAATGGTAGTAGAGCAACAAAAGTTGAACCCACCTAGACCAAGAGAATGATCTACATCAAAACAAAGACCACGAAAAGAACCTAATGAAAAGCCAGACAAACAAAAACTCACTCAAAGAACAAAATGGAAGGATGAAGCCCCAGACAAAACTGAGAGCATATAAAGCATGGATACCCCAAAATAAACCCCGTTAAATAGAATATTGCAGTGTAATGTGAGAGGTGCAAAAATTAATTCCAATGAGATACAACACCTTGTTACAACATACAACCCAGCAATATTATGTCTCCAAGAAACTCACCTGAAAGAAAATGACACATTAGACCTTAAACACTACATGTCATACAAACATATCAATAAATAAGCAAATGAAGCCTCAGGTGGGTCATCAGTACCCATCAACAATAACATCCCTCACAGTGAAATAAATTTAAAAACAAATATACAAACAGTTGCAATCTCCACAACTTTACATAGCACCATCACTATTTGCTCAATATATATATATATATATATATATATATATATATATATATATATATACACCACCTAGTGATATCATTAATGAAATAGAAATAAACAACTTAATAACTACCTAAACCATTTATCCTGATGGGAGACTTCAACAGCCACGATGAATTATAGGGCAGTAAAGAAACAAATAAGAAAGGCTGAACCATAGAAACATTAATAAACCAGAAATGTCTTTTTGACGATAAATCATACACAAACCTACATCCAGTAACAGGTACATATTCTAACATAGACCTAACAATATGCAACCCTGCCATATACATAGACTAGACTTGGTGAAGCAATCAGGGTACATTTCTCGATCATATTAGAAAATCAGAACCCTAAACTAGAAGATAAAACACCATCTTGGAACCTCCAACTGGAAAGAATTTCAAAACTGATGTAAACATAGACTTGTTCCCAAAGCCAACACTGACAATGAAGACCATATAACATATTTCACTGACACTATTGCAAAAGAAAACACCAAAAAGCTCCATCTCTCACAAAATTAACAATCCATGGCAACAAATAATGGCAACAATGTTGGTGTAACAACATACACAAGCTTTGTCACAACTACAAATTAATTACTACAACAACTACTACTAAAAAATCACACACTCTTTTATAGACTGATGTAGTGTGCAGTATAGCAGGCACAATATAAGTGAAACACTTTCTGATCGAGTATGACAATCTTGCTCTTCCTAAATAGTGAATTTGTAGCATAAACAGTGTTAGGGACCATTTCCTCGTAGTCTAATTTTGTGACACTTTGTTCTTCGTTTCCAAGTCAAGGTTTCAAACTTTCAGTTGGAGACTTCTTCAGGCAGTGAATTATGGAATGCTGATGAAGCACTTGTTTCCCCTCTCTCTTTCTCTTGTTATATAGAAACTTTCAATTCTTCCACTTTGCAATTTTGTCAGGGCACTCTGCTCAATTTATCTAATAGGTGTGAGTCAGGATTCTCCGTGGCTGCCAATCTGATGGAGATTGACGAAGCGATCATCTCCTCTTGGTGTATCTCTGTCTCAGCTGCTACTGCTAATTCTCCTCCAATTTAACACATTTATGGACCTCTTTCCAACATCGATCTAGGATTCCAGGATTTTCCAAATATCCAATCAAAACTCTCTGCTGACAGTGTCCTGGGAAGCAATTTGCATGTCCAAATTTGGGGAACCATTCTGGAGAGTAGAGGTAGCAGGGTGTCGACTTGACCCACTTCTCCCTCCTTCTCTTATTTGTACCTTATACCAACACCCCTCAATGGCCATAGTCTGTTTTCTCTCACTCTCTCTTGTTCACCAATCAACTGGGTGCATGACTAGCACGTGTTTGTAAATTAAAATTATCTGTCTCAACTTCACATCATCAGAAATGTCCTTTGTCGTAAAAAGTTTATTGATGTTTTCCAGATTTCTCATCTTGGATAGTTATAATTTCTCTCCTTGTCTTCGGGGAAGGCTTTGGCCTAACTGTTATCTTACCAATTGATTGAATTCTTCATTCTTTGGACTTCTGCATTGTATCCAATGAGATCTCATTTCCACCCTCTGCCCCTATCAACAAGTGGCATAGAATCATTTCCTTACTCTATTCTTCTACTTGTAGCCATAAAATTATTATTTGTAACTGGCTTGGTGGTCTCTCTCCAAAAAAATGCCAGCCTCAAGGTCAGTGCGCTCCCCCTCATATCATCCCTTAGCACCCAGTTTAACAAGATGTCCAAGTAGACTTCAACATTATCTTCTAGAGAGGCCCTTTACTCACAAAATGAGAAAACAAAATAAAAGTGTACTTTCTTTTGTTTTTGGTATGTCCTTCAATCTATCTACTACCTTCTTTGTTTTTGTGTTCACTTTTGGTTTAATTTAAGCTTTTTTTCTTTCTTCAAATTATTAGCATTCTTACACAACTGGAGTGATACATTCTTTTAACAATATTTCTTAGAGTGAATTCATTCTGTTTGTAATTTTCGTGAATTTGGATTCAATAAAATATTAATATTTTGCTATTATCTCTTTGAACTATGATATTATTACTTGTTTTGAAAGAAATAATTTGATTTGGTTGTCAGTAATGTAATTAGGGAAACTCTTAGTTTTTGTTTTATGTTATGGAGTTTTTTTTTTTTTTTTTTTTTTTTTTTTTTTTTAAAGAATATTGTGTGAGACAATGAGATCCTGTTAGGAAAAAAAATTATTATTGCTAATTTATAATGATTGGATATTGAAATATTTTAATTTCAAGATAGCAGGAGTTTTATTTAAATTGTTCGGACTCATTTTTATTGCCCTATTCATGGTGGTTTAGCCATTGCACATTCTGACCTTCAGCTGATTGGAATTTCAAACTGAACCCTTTATTTTGGTAGCATGCTTCTTCCTGATGTCTCGGTTATCTCCCTTTAACTCAATTCTCTAAGTTTTTGTTCACTTTTTGCAGTAGCCAGGTATTGAGCTCACAACTCTTTGGGTCAAGTCATTGGAACAAACCAACACTTTTATCCACTGGGCCATGTGGCTTTGCCCGACATTGGTATTAGAATTTTTGGAACTTATAAACTTAATGTATCAGCAACCATTTTTTACCATTGCAATATTATGGTGTTCATTTCTATATTTGACCAGATTAGGCCACAAAAATCTCCTAAGCTGACCAAGCATAGAAATTCATGGCTCATGAATATTGCAATAAAGATGAGGACAACAGTCTGAACAATGTCAATAATTGTAATACCTCATCTCAGAAATATAAACAGATACAACAGGAGTTTTGCATGCGAGTTGCTTATATAGTGAAGGAGTAAATGTATTGTTAATGGATTTTGAGAATGTCTAGGAATAGAATATTTTGTTATTATTAAGCTAATTTAAGTAAGATTTTTTAATGTAATTTTGAGGTTTTCAATTTCTTCTTTATTGTTGGTTATTGAATGACCTATCAATGTCAGACTTAAATCAATGGAACAAAAAAAAATGCTACATATTTATTTTTTCAATGAGTATATGTAGATATAAAATGAAAAATGCAGTAGATAAATTTTTGAGAATATAGTGACTATATAGTAACACAATGAAGACTACATGCAGTAGAACTTATGCAACTAAATTACAAACCTTAACAGAACATTGCTATCTCAACATAAAAATATGTATGTACACACACAGGACGTGTTCCAAAACTTTGTTGATTTCAAGAAAGCATTTCATTGTGTATAGCATGATGGTCTTTGGCAAGTCCTTAGGGAATTCAGTGTAGATAACAGAATTATCCAAGTCATCCAGGCTCAATATAAAAATGCCACCAGCACAGTTCTTATGGGAAAACAAATGAGAGGATTCTTCTGGACAACTGTTGATGTGAGACAGGGATGCTTACTTTCACCCACATTGTTCAACCTATTTCTAGAGAGAATCATGCAACAAACCTTGAATGACCATGATTCTTCAATTCTCTATCGATGACAGACTTACGTTTTGCAGATGACATTGACCTCATAGCAGGTAGTAACAGTGAGCTCCAGCACTTGACCAATAAACTTTTTGAAAGAGCAGGAGCATATGGAATGGAAGTCAGCTCCAAGAAATCCAAAGTAACACTTGTGTCAATATTATCATGAATGGGAATTCACTGGAGGAAGTGTCCAGTTTTAAATACATAGGAGCAATCTTGTCTAAAGATGGAACCTGCAACTCAGAAATCTGCACAAGGATTGCTGCAGCCATGGCAGTGATGGCCAAATTGGCAAGAATATGGAGAAGCAAAATCAGCTTTCAAACAAAGTACAGGTTGTACAGGTCACTGGTAGTCTCCATTCTCTTATATGAATGTGAAATATAGACACTGTTAGTTGATACAAAGTGAATGATCCAAGTGTTTGAGAACAAATGCATGAGAAAACTCCTTGGCATCTTCTATTGGTAACAAAAAACAATGAGTTTGTGTGGAAAAGGGTTGAAAGTTTTGTGGGCCACCAGGAACCTCGTCTCGCCACTGTCAAAGGAGAAAAATGGTGTGAATTGGACACATTACAAGACACGACAGCCTGTGCCAAAACCATCATACAAGGCACTGTTGAAGGTAGATGTAGATGCGTATTTTCACCCACATTGACTATACCAGAAATACTGATGGCTGCCATTTGATAGACCGTTGTGGAGGAGATTTAATGTGGCTTCTGCATTTGGATTCCCCCTTACAATTACAAAAGTCAAGGGGATGATGATGATGATGGTGTGCGTGCACACACACACACACACACACGTACAAGATTACAAGAATACAAGAGTTTCTACTTTCATTTATTTTGTAATTATATGATCAGCCAAGAGAGGAAACTTTTCAATATGGTGTAACTGTATATTAGAGATATTTATACAAGCCTGTTTTTTTAAGCTTTTTTTTAACATGCTACAAGTCTATTTAGCAATGTAAACTTGTTATTCTCACTAGATTCATTGATTCCATTAGATTTTAGGTAATACAATACTTTGAAATAAAAGTATATTTTCTCTTGTTTATTCAGGTGAATTTTTTGAACATCCATTTGTCAAGAAAATTTTGAACATGTTATTAGAGATTATATCATGTTACAATTTTGAAGTGAGAGAGTAATAGTGAAATAATTTTCAAGTCTTATGGACACCAATGTGTGTCATGCTTTAGGCTAAATTTCCTCTGAGTTTTCATTTTCTTAATATCTTTACCTTTCTTTCACTTCAACATTCCTATTTTTTATATTAACTCAGCAAAAATTCAAGTTTAAATGTAAATATAGATATTCATGTACATATTTGGAAATAAACTACTTCTTCATTTCTACTCTAATTTAAAAACTGCAAGTCACAATTTATTATTAATTTTTCCTTTTTTGTTTCCAAATATTTCATTTCTTAGGGCAAAGACTATGGTGATATATCTGAACGAAAAGCTTTAAGACAAAACCTAAAATGTAAGAGTTTTAAATGGTACTTGGATAATGTTTATCCTGAAAAATTCATTCCTGATGAAAATGTTCATGCTTGGGGAATGGTAAGTTCTAGCTTTCTCTATCAAATCTATTTGATTGAAATTTTTCTTTTAAATGTCTTTCTTAATCATTGCTAAAATATTTTATAAACTGGATGACAATTTTTGGAAAACTACTTTTTCAAAACCATGGTAAAATTGTGTGTGTAAAAATATGTATATTTAAGCATGAAGTTTCTTTTATCTCATTGAATGGATTTTATTAGTGATTTGGTAGAGGATGTGGAATTTGTGTTCAAGATTATTCATATCCCAACTATGAATACCTGTGTCATCAGCATAGACATCTTATACTCATCACTACATTAACCTTGGGAGGGAAAAGCATGATTGCTATTTTTTATTGATAGATTCATTTGGGATGTGATATAGAATGCTTAAATGATCAGTGCCCATCTCTTCAAATCTGTGTTTGTAAATGTGCTGGGCATAGTCTACTAAAAGATTAAATAGACTTGGGCTCTCACTTCCTCCATGTCATATTCCGGATAAGGTTTGAAAATTTTCCAGATATGTAAGATCTTGTGGACTGATAAAGTTCCTCGGTCTAATATCGATGCATTCAGTGAACTTGGAGCTTGGAAGGCAGTTTCTAGTGGATGAGAAGAAAATGGAGTCTCTGTTGATGCGTGCTCATATACTGTTGTGTGGTCAACATAGCAGCAAGTATACAGTTTCCTATTAAAGAGGTATACAATTTCCTGGAATTGTTTGATGACATATATGCTATAATTACATCCCTTATCAGAACAAAAACTAAATATGGTTGTGAGGAGTTGACAAGAACTTTGTTAATATAATGTTCATTAATACTTTCACCATGATGGATTCAACTGAGATATCTCTGTATATGTGAGGCTCTTGAGGACTACTTTTTTGTTTCCATAATGCTTTAATGCATAATAAACACCACTTTTGGAGGATGCATTTCTGATATAAAATAGTGGAACTGATTGAATTCAGGGAGAAATTCAGGCATTTTTAAAAGTTCAGCTTCAATGTCATGTAATACTTTATTATTCCTTAGTTTTTTAATAGCTTTCTTAATTTCCTCATCAGTAGGTTCATTATTGTTTGTTTGGAGATAGACTTTGTAATGGTTGAGTTTTTATTGGTATATGTTCTATTTCTGCAGACATCTTGGGTTTAGTTTGATTTTTAGTTTCCAATAAATGTACCAAACTGGCCTTGCCATATGCAAAGTATCGGTGTTGCAAAAATGGTGGCACTTAACAAAATGAAAAGGGATGGTGATATAATTTACCTGAAAGCTAATGGTAAAAAAATTAATCAAAGATTGACCTCATCAGTTTGATTGAATCAAACAATTTCTTTAATATTGAACTACTTCAATATGTAAGTTTTAAAAATGTTAATATTACTTTTATTGCAAAGATGCATTTCATAAGAATATGCAGATTTTGATTTTCGAATGTTTAATATAACATCTATTGTATTTTACCAACTACAAAATTCTATTTTAATTAAATATTAAACAATATTACATTTTGTAATTTGCAAAACAAAGAAAAATATGTCTAGTTTTTTTCTTTGCAGTGTCAAAATAATGAAAATAAAGACTACATTTGTTAATTGAACTTTCAAGATACATGTGTCAAGGGTTCCTTCTTTCATTTATTTCTTTTTGTTTTTAGGTATCTTATAAAATTTATATTTTATTTTTATATCCTTGTGACATGCCAAGAATTTGAATTTTTTAATATAACTTAATGTTCTATTTTTGAAAACGTTCTTTGAAAATTATATGTAACAGTATAAAACACTTTTTGTTCAGCTCTCAGGTTTTATGCTTAATAAATCTTTTTAGGTTAGGAATCCAGCCACTAATTTATGCTTGGATACTCTTGGAGAAGATGAAAAAAAAAGTTTTCATATTGGTGTTTTCTCATGCCAGAATGGTATCAGTGCCAACCAGGTAAGTCTTCATTTCTAATAACTAATAAGTTTGTCACAGGACCAAACTAACAAAAGCTTCTCCTTAGATGTTTACACTATGAATTTTTTTTTATTTATTCCACATTATATGGTCCTCTGAGAGTTAAAACTATTATTATCTGTATGAAAAGAAGAAAAGAAACATTAATCTGCATTCATAAACACTCCTTTTATTTTTTTCCCTTTTTTTTCATTTTCCTTTCCCATTTCAATAAAAATATGCTGTGCCTTATGAAAAAGAAATGTTTATGTATGATGAAATGTAGCTTAGGATTCAATGTTGTTCTATACACACTTGCTTTCTGTGCTTTTGACATTAGATTGTCTTTTTTATGCTCATTTTTAATAAAATTAAATCTTAAAGGCTGAAAAATGAACAATTTAGGGTGGGTGAAATAGATGAATATGTTTCTTTAAGATTCAGTATGTTGATATTTAATAATAGGAAGTTTTAAAAATGAATGCCAATCATTTTTTATTGGGAATATAGCCATAAATGCATTTAAAAATATATTTATTTACTTTAACGGTAGGCTCATCTTAGTTGTTATACTCACATTTTGGCCATTATACCTTCTGGCTTTCTTCAGGTGTCTGTTTTCATACTAGGTAACCTCAGATTTTTTAATTTAAACTTATTTGATCAACAGGGATATAATGTTCTAATTCTGCTTTCCATGCTTAAGGAATATTTTACATCAGTTCTTTTCACCTTTTGTGTCCCTTTTTTTTATTTCTCCCACTGAACCAGATTGTGACTTTTCAGAACTACTACACATCAGCACACAACTACTACTGAATCAAACATTTTTTAATCAATGCTTTAATCTATTAGGCTATATGACTCTTGTTGAAAGTTAGTGGAAGAAAACAAGTGACAGTAAAACTGGTGAGTATTAACTGATATGAATTATCTCCCCTAAGCATGGAAAGCAGACAAAACAATGGATTGAATAAAGATTTTGGTTCAAAATTTTCTGAAGATTAGAGTATAATAACAGACTCCTGGAGGAATCTGGAGAGTATAACAACTAAGACAAGCAAATGCTGGTCTTAATAACAAGCTACATATTAATGATAATTCCTCATCTCAAAAATGACTATATAAATCATTAGTAATCTCATCAAAAAGCTTTTGCATTATTTTTATTTAATATATGAGAAGCAGTTATGATTTGTTTTCTCCTTGTATTCCAGGTCTTTTCATTAAGCTTAAAGAATCAGTTGAGACGAGAGGAGGGTTGCCTTGAGATTTACAAAATTGGTGATAAGCCAATGCTTTATTCTTGTGACAGTCATAAATCAAATCAACAATGGATATATTTCAAAGTATGTATATTTGAACTTTAAGAGATTCATAGTTAATATCAAACCCATCATCATCATCATCATAATAATGATGATGGTGTATCTGTAAAAGAAAATGTAAATGTTCTTTATTATACAACATTATATAACAGAAATTTAGTCTTACGATTTTAAATAACCTTGTAGTGTAAAAGATGCAAGATGTTAGACTGAGGATGAAAGACAGTGAAGGAAATGTTACTGAGGGAAGAGAACAATAAAAAGACAGGATTCAAGGAGATAGAAGATGATGATTTCAGTTTAAATTTTTGTAGATTATATTTGACAAGACAGCAAGAAGCTGGAAGAGAATTCTATAGATCAGAAGTGTGAGAAAAGAAACTATTAGAATAGAACTTATAGAAGGTTATATTTAGCAATTGCAACTGTAAGATGGTGAGACTGAGCTGACAATCAAGTTCTATACTTATTCATAAAGTCATGGTATCAAAGAGGAAATTTAATCAGAACAGTTATGAAAATATTTGTAGAAAAGGCACAAGAAAGCTATGGTGGAAAAAGGATTGAAACTATGATGCCAAGTTGGGATTGATATTGCAGTCTTTGAATTTTTAATTGAAGCATCAAACCAGATGTGATATGGCAACAATATTCAATGCAGGGATGAATTGTAGACTTATAAAAGTGAACTACAGATTCATGTGAGAAAAATTGTCTAACATGACATGGGCAATTGGCTCAATGATTCTAATTCATGTTAACAAACTGAGAAGGTGCAGAAGGTTCTTACTCCAGTTTACAACAGATTGAAGGTCATTTTCAAGATCGGCTGTCAATTTTATTTTATCAAATCTATCAGATTTACTTTTTAAGACAGAAATAAATAGTTGTCATAGCATAGATATGAAATCAAGAACTGATGACATTGGGATACTGATTAAACTTATGAACAAAGTAGGTCTGAGAATAGAGCCCTGAAGGATACTCAAGTTTAGACCTAGAACACTGACTGATCAAGACTACCTTCATTTCATAATTTGATAAGATATATTGAATCAAATAAAAAAAAATTCAACCAGAAACACCATAACCCTTCAATTTGTGAAGAAGACCAACATGCCAAACCCTGTCAAATACCTGAGTGATTTCGCCATTTATTACATTAACCTTACTGATTTATTCTTTGTAAGACTGCTTCATTGTAATATTAAGTATACTGCACCATTCATAAATTTATATATAAATTATTGTTATGCAGTAGGAGTTAACTGTAAGGAATTGTTATTGGAAGCTAAACCATAACTTGCTGGTAAGATTTGAGGCAAAGTTTATATTTTTCACAGTTTCAGTTTGACACTAGGCAGGGGTTAAGGATGGTGGTAGCTGTTTATCTTAACATGGAAAGGTTTTATTAGGGAAATCCCAGGACATTAAACTTATGACAACAAGTGGGAGTATTAGAAGAAAACACAAATTTTTAACGTAAATTTAAAATTAAAGTGGAAATTAAAAATGAACCCAAAAATAAATTTAAGAGTTATAGATAAGGGGATTAACAGAATGTGAATTATGTTTATAAATTATAATCAATATGAGTGGTTTTTGAGGGGGTAGAGGAGTAACTTAACATGGCTAAATAAGAAAAAATTCCACTATCTTTTGATCTACAAATACAGGATAGTTCAATGCCTGGTTTGTTGCTGGTACCATAGAAATTCTTTCAAATTTGGTTGTTGTATAAGTTGATAATTTTATAAATATTGTTGGTACAAGGGTAGCTAATCTTACTTGGAGGATCTTTTTTTTTTTTTTTTTTTAAAGTGCTTATTTTTTTTTTTTAAAGTGCTTTTTATTTTGGAAGTGCTTATTTATTAACTTTAGAAAATACTGTCAGATGTTAATATTTGACAGTTTGCAGAAGCAGGGGTTTGGACCATATAGTTTTCTTTTTTCTGTGTCTACGTTTCATTTCAGATATCTTGGTGTTGTCCATAAGGGTTAGGTAGCACAATTTATTTTTAAAACCACTTTTTTGGAGAACATTTTCATATATATATATATATATATATATATATATATATATATATATATATATATATATATATATTTTAGAATTATTTTTTGATAAAATATACTTTTAATGTATACTGTATTTATAGGGTAAAAATACTCAGTATCTGGGATAGTTGGTTGTCTCCAATGCAACTTCTGCAACAAAGCTGGCCCTAAGTGTAATGCCCTATATCCCTTTGGATCTTATTGGTATGGCCATGAATAGGGCCTTCATATACCATTGCCTAGGCCTGTGTACTGGAAAGGTCATTTCAGTCTCACCACCAAATGACTGAATTTGGATCAAACTGGCCGCTACCTTTTATCTCATGTGTTAAATGGATGTCTGCCTGCTATATATATATATATATATATATATATATATATAATACAATGTAATCAATAAATAATAATAGTAATAATAATAATACAATGTAATCAATAAATAATAATAGTAATAATAATAATACAATGTAATCAGTAAATAATAAACCACATCCACATTGTTGATCCTCCATCCATAAAGGAAATAAGCATAGTTCTGAAAAGGTGGTAATCTGATTGTGTCTGGACTGTAGTCAGGTTGAGGCAGAACCTCAAGTTTGCTCTTGGTGACATTAGTGTGTGCTGGAGCATTGTTATGTGGTTGTGGGCTTTCAAAGCATTGTACACTTGCTGCAGTTGTTGAGGTCAGTGTTCAATGTATGTTCATCTGGGATAATTTTAAAGTTCAACATCCCCTTGAAATTCCACCAAATACACAACAGTTTAAACTACCCTGGTTTGATAGCAAGTTCTGAAGCCTGGTTGGAACAAAGCCACTGATTTCTCTTATTAGGATTATGAAAATAGAACCATTTTGAGGATTTTCCAGCAGTTGTTTGCAAATGTTGAAACATCATTGAGCCCAATCATTGATCAGTTCATAAGGAACTTCTTCACAACATGTTCACAAAGCCAAGCTTATGAAGAGGTTAATTGATGGTACTTTGTGAAGGAGCAAGTTCTGCTGACAATGTACAAGTGCTTAGCTCTTGTTCAAGCATTTCAAGCAAGGCCTCATCTTGCACAAGGGAATGTCTCCCTCACCTTGGTCTGTCTTCAAGGCTGGTGTCACCTTTCTTGAAATATCTGAACCAGTTTTGTCACTTATGTTGGTTGATAGTTCCACACTCAGTCCTTTTTTCCAAGAAAAATAAAGAATAAAAAGAATAAATAATTAATGTTTATAAGTTATATATGGAAATAAAAGAATAAAAAATGTTTGCTATATATAAAAATAAAGAATAAACAATTCAGTAATGATTGGACAATAAGTTGTATCAAATTAATAGCATCACATGGTGATACAAGTTGCTAAAAATATATATATCTCAAGTTTATTGCTATTGAATAAACTAAGTAAAAAATGTTAAATTATACAGGTTGTGATGGGTTATTGTCACCATTTTATATTTTTAATTTTGCATATGGGCATTGTTTGTTTTGGATTTTGTAGAATGCACAGAATAGTAGAGTAGTTGGATACCATCCATGAGAAAAAGAGCAGTATTCACTCTACTAGAAATTTGGAAATGGTATACTGTATTACTTGGCATTCATGCTGGAAGCTCCAATATGAACATTTCAGAGTGTTTGGTTGTCAATCCAGGGAGAGTGCAGAGGATTTGGCAAGAGTTGGATGAGTCTCATGGTGATTATGAAGTGATGCTAATTTATAAACAAACAGATATTGTTAACAACAAATGTAAAGTCTTGGACGTTAGTAGCTGAAACTGGAACACTTTAGAGAAAGCACTTGTGGCAATGGCAAAAGTGAATGACAGATGAAATTAAATTCTCATGAAAAAGAATGACAATAGGTAATGCCAGGTGAAGACATTAGAAATAAATGTAAGCAATCAAAAGATGAATGACTCAAATGTACAGAGAGAGAAAAACTACAGAACCTAGACATAGCATGAATAAAACCATAAAAGAAAAATAGCAGAGGTTAAAAATTGTTATGTCAAACAGGATGTATAAGATGAATAGAAACAAAGTAGCAAAGTCAGGTCAGATTGCAATGGAGATACTGTTAGCCTTAGAGGATTTCAGGATCAATAAGATTATCAAATTATAAATGAAATATATATCAGAAATCTATTTTCATAGTAATGTTAAAGAAACCAGGTGTAATTGAAAGTGCATTCCAATGGACAGCCACATTGGTATAGAATAGAGCAGCTTGTAGCAGAATTATACCAAAAATATAGAAAATATCAGAATGGCTTTGTTCAAGGAATGCCATTCTATAATCAGAATGCTATTAAAGCAATCAGTACAAATGCAGAAAGACCTGTATGTATGCTTCATACATTGCCCAAAAATATACAATAAGGTACAACATAAACAAATACTTGACATATTAGAAAATCTTGCTTAGATATTGAGTAATCTGTAACCCTTACTGGGAACAAATAGTGTGGATAGAGAATAGGTTCAATTAATACATATAAATATAAAGAATAAGGCAAAATGTGTGTTTTCTCACATGATTTGTTTAACCTATATACTGATCTTAAGAAAACTAGAAGACCTACCAGGTTTTATTATTGGCTGACAATTTTAACAATATAAGGTATGTGGATGATACTGTATTCATGACAGACTTGGGAAACATTGAAAGAACTCTTAGACAAGGTAATAAAGGAAAGAAAGAAGAAAGGACTATTAACAGTAAGAAATTGGATGCATGCTTGTTGGATGCATAATGTAAGCTAAATATTGAGAACATTAAAATGGAACCGGTGCAAAACTTTATATGGGTAGTGTAGTAACTGAAGACAGATAAAGTGACACAGAAATCTGAAGCATATAGGAATAATGAAAGATGCCTTTCAGAAACAAAACAAGGAAAAGAGTACTAAACTACTATGTCATATCTAATCTCTTATATAGAAGTGAATGGTGGGCATTTTCTTCAGAGATGGAGATACTTGAAGTGACAGATGTGGTTCCACCAAAAAATGCTGAGAATACCATGGACTAAATATGTGAGCAATGAGAAAGTTTTAAGGATAAGCTAAAAGTAGATTGGTAATTACAACTAGAATGATAACTGAATTTTCTGAGACAGATAATGAGAAAAGATGGTTTGGAGACTTTGATACTGAAAGAACATTGAATATATGAGATGCAGGAGGAACAAGTAACTGACTTAACAAGTATGTGTGGATGGATGACAAACAAAAAAGAGATAATAAAGGGACAAAAGTTATAGTAACAAAATCAGGAAGTTGTGGAGATCCATATTTGCCTACATCCAGAAAAAACTGGTAATGAAAAAACCAAGCACCATTGATATTAATTATTAAAAGAAAAGTATATTATCACTTGTTATTTTTTCTAGTCAGAGGAGATTAAGTAGTTGAGCACTGTGGATTATCTTATTTTTGTTTTCAGATTATATTCTTTAAATAGTTGTAATCATTAAAACAGTTTTAACCATCTTGATAAAAATGCTTTATTTTTCATTTAGTTAATTACATTAAATGTTCATAGAAAATTTACTAGTGAATCGGACTTCTGTCAATAAAACAATTAATCATAGAAGAAATTACAAAAGTAAAATAGAAAAAAATATATATTTTCTTTTTTTTTTTTCTTTTTTTTTAAATAATATTTTTTTTCTTTTCAGTCCAATGGTACATTAGTCCATATTAAGACCGGTGCTTGCCTTGACAGCACAAGGAATGGACAGCATGTCAGCACCAAGAAATGCTCCAAATCAGATACACAGAAATGGGCTTTTGAACATTACTTGGATATATGAACCCAAAACAAAACTGATTTAAGACTTGAATTTAAAAATATCAAACAAAATTACAAAAAATGTTTGTTTGTTTTCAGGTTGTTACTATATTGTAAAATAATACTATCTTTTCTAATGATAACTATTGAACTCTCTTACATCATAAGAGAAGAACACACTAAAAATGATTAATATTGTAAATCAAGTTAAAAGAAATATTCATAGCAAGCAATGATGCAGTTATTTTTAAAACAAACCATTGCTTTTGCATATGGCATTTACCAAATATACACTTCAGGGTTCATTTGTATTTTTTTCTGATAAAATTTTGAGTAATCTCATCAGTAAATTGTACCATTGCTTGCTACTTCAAAATTTTAAACTTGATTTAATACCATTCTGGTTGGTGTATTTATTCCATAATTTATGTTATCATCATCTAAAATCTCTTTCTTTTTTTGCCTTGTAAACACTGAAAAACAAATCAACTTCACACTTTATTGTTACTCTAATTTCAAAATATAAATAAAACAAAATAAGAGTAAAAATTGAAAAAATATTTCATCAGACTTTTACATTTACGATAGTTTTCTGCATTTTATTATTTAATATAAATCTGGATAACAAACAAAAAATAATTTTCCTTTACTCCAATGAAGCTTGACATTGTTTTTCAGCCAAAAGAATCCAAGGTAAATAACAGTTTAAAAAAAGTGTTATTTCAACAAGAATCTAATTTCTTACAATTTCAAATAATTTTTTAATAATGAAATAATTCAGCCTGTTTGAATTCATTTTCAAAATAAATTTGAAAATAATTAATGACTGAAATATAGAGTTAAATTACATTTTTACAATAAGGAATTATGAAAATAGTATTAACTATCTATAAAATATAAGCTTATTTCAGTTTGAGATAATATTATTTTTGATACATTCGTAGTGAACTGTTCATAAAATTAACTGACTGCTTTAGGTAATTCGGACAATTTCTTTTTCTCATATTCTTTTACACTCAATAACCCTTTGCAGCTTAGTGATTTTATTGCTTTGTTTGGGGTGAAATTATTAAAAAAGGTTTTTTCATTTTCTGTCTAAGATAAATCAGTAAATTGCAAAATCAGTAATAAATTTTCAATCCTGCTGTTTTCTGCTTAAAATTTACTGTAAATGTGACAAATTAGCAGTTTTAAAACTTGAATCAGTAGATACTTCTATATAAATAAATTTTATTATTCATGTCAGACTAATCCTAATAATATGAAAAGAAAAGAATAACTTTTTTTCTGTAAACAATGATTTTAAATAGTCACATAAATAATGTTGTGACACTAAAAATACTCACTAACATTTACAAATATATTGAGATATATTGTATTTTTTATTCTTTTTATTTTCTTTTTTGTGGCATTTATGTTTTTGGTTGGTGTTTGGTGTCATTCTCTTAATATTTGGTAACACAATTGTTTGTATTGATAAGAATTGGAATTATTTTCCCTGTAGAAAACTGAATATCTAAATTACTCACCATTTTCTGCAAATAGTAACTGTGACATGGTTAAAAACTGCTATTAATTTTTGCTTTTCATCTTCTATTTTTGGATTGTTCAAATCAGTCTCTCCATTTTATGAATGGTTCACAAGTTTTTCTAGGAAATGATTAAAAAATTCTATTTAACTTTAATTTTTAAAAAATAATTTCCTCATGATCCAGAAAATTTCAAGATCTTGTTTGCTTATTTACATGCTAATCTTAGCTAATAGTCATGTTGGCTGAATTGAAAAAAAGAAAATGGCTACTCTGAGCTGCTATTACTCTTTCATATTTTACTAATATATTATTACATAAATAAGAAAGCCATAAGGAATAAATTTAATCTGTTATTAAAATGCAAAGTAAAATTTAAATGTTTTCTTTATCAGTTTCCATTTCTTGAAATAATGCTAGTGAAACAATTTTTTATTGAAAACTGTTCATTGAAGACACTTTTATATATTAAAAACATAAAGGAGATACTGAATATTTTCCAAGTTTTTTTTTTCTTTATTGTAAACATAGCATAAGAAAGTCAATTTTTATTTAACATAACAGATTTAAATTTTCAAGTAAATTATTATATTGAGGTTGTTTGAACGCTTCAAATTTTATTTTTATTTTTTAACAAAAGCATTGTCATTAAATGTAGATAATACACTTATATTTTTTTTTATGTACAAAAGGCTGTGTTTTATGAAACATGACTTTTTTCCACAAGAAAGTTACCATTGTCATTCATTAATTAAATGAAAGCAATTCATTTATGGGTTAAACTTTTTTTTTTTTTCTTACCACTTTAAGGTGTAACTAATTTGGTAAATAAAATGAATTTATACAAATATACAATTACCTATAGCTTTAAATTCAAATGTATTTTACAGGTGCTTTTGTCTGAATTTTTCTTTTAAAAAGGAAATTAGTAAATATGAGATTACTCAGATTAACTTTCAATTAATATATTCTAGTTGACATGAAACGAGTAATGAACATTCACAACACAAATAGAGTGGATTGGCATTAGCAATCTGAAGGTTTAAACTTTTGCTTACTTTTTCTATCATTGATTTATAGTTTAATGAGGCATTTACTTACATTGTTTTGTGATTGAAAACAGTTTATCTTCATGTGTATTTGGTATATGTCTTTATACTGAAAACTTGAGATTTTTTTCTTCTAGCCTTAGAAATGGTAGTGGGGAAACACATCAAAAGAAAGGATCTTTTATTTGGTAAAAAAGCTCAATGAAAAATAGTTCAAACAAATGTTTGAGGTAACATTTAATTTATATGGGAAAACAAAGACAGATGACACAAGCTAAATTTAAAAACAGACAACACACAGAAAGTAAGTTAATTAAACAAATTAAGTGCATTGTGTGCTAAATATGTAAAAAATAATCAATGCAAATGAAATACACCTTTTTACAATAGAAAATTACAATACTGCATAACGTCCTAAGAAGGTAAACAGCATAAAAATGAAATGAAGAAAGGAGAAAATACTCCTCTGAATAGCTTTCTAAGGATAGGTAGAATTTTTGAAGCAATCACATCAGCCAAAGAATTTTCTTTGATATGGGAGCGACTTTGATGTTTCTTTCAATTCTCATCTGGTGGTAGAAAATTTCTTCTGTATTGTTTTTCCTTCCTGGACTGGGATGACCTGGTTTCAGGCAGCAGCTGTTAGTTGACTAGTGCCAGCCGTCCTCTGGTGGCAGTCACTGGTGTACCACTAGCGGTCAGCCGGTGGTCATATTGCTGAGATGAACATGCTGGTGATCTGACAGTGGCTACCAGTGGTAAACACTAGTGGCATGCCACCCAATGGCATGTAGGGTTGGAGGGAAACCTTTTGACTGGTCCCAATTGAAAAACAAACACCGTTATTCTCCCACAAATCAAAAATTTCCAAAAATAATTTTGAAATTCAAAAGTTTAAAGCAGGTGATAGATGCTCAAGTAGCTTAAATTTCTTATAAAAGTAAATATTTTTTCTATTATAATAACTTTTCTTGTTAAAAGAATTTTAATTTGTGTTATTTCAGTATAAATTTCTGAGAATCTTTAAGATAACTGTAGTTAAAGCAACAAAGATAATGATATTAGAGAAAAAAAAAATCTCCCTACACACAAGCCACCAATCTGCCACTGGGTGACATGCTACTAGCATTTGGTGATAGTATGAGAAACCTATTTGGGAATTTATCGTTCAATGAAAAAATCTTTAATAAGAATAAAGAACTATATGAAAAGGCCCTCCAAAAAAGTGGTTTCAAAAGTAAACTGTCTTACGCAACCCCCATTACTAATACCAATACACAAATAGTGGAATATAGGTGTAAAAATAGGAAAAGAAAAATCACTTGGTTCAACCTCCTCTTCTGCAAACTGTCAAGTATGAACATTGAACAGTACTTCCTAAACTTAATTACTAAAGACTTTAACAAAAAAAACCCCCTCTAAATAAGATATTCAACAGGAAATCATTCAAAATTACCAACTGCACTAACATGTACCAAGTTATTAATTCCCATAACAATTACATTTTAAGTAAATTCCATGGGAAAAAAAATCTAAATCTAACATGGAAAGCCCATGTAATTGTAGATTTAAGGAAAACTGCCTAGTAGGGTAGTATACCAGGCAACTATTATCCCTAAAAATATACAACAAACCATAATTACATCAGCATTTCTGCAAGAGAATTTGAAAAGAGAATCAATTTACATAGACATTCATTCTCCAATCCAAAATTAAAATACCAAACAGCACTTTTGGAAAAATTTTGAGAATTGAAGGAAAAGGGTCTGAATCCTCAAATAAATTGGAAAATTTTAGGTTTCATGAACACCCCCCAATAGTTTTAAGGGTAGGTGCAAGCTATGTTTAGAAGAAAAAAAATCAGGATAATAAAATATAAAGATGAATACAAACTATTAAATCAACGGAGAGAACTAATCACAAAATGTAGACATACAAAAAAAATTCCAAATTACATAAGAATGAATACATGTGCATATCTATGGGGGGTGTATGTGTATGTATAGACATGTAAGTGTACATATATGTATGTATGAAGATATGTATGCATATAATTGTGTTGCACAGCATGATTTATTCCATTGGGTGCTCGGGATTACCCATGATCTATAAATATATAATGTAACAGAGAGAGTTTGGGAAACACACACACACACATATTTTTTTTATTGAAATTGGAGTGATTCTAGGTAGTGAAATTAGATCAGAGCATTTTGTTTACTGATGAAGAAATCTGATCTCGCATTTGGAATTGGGTCATTAGAAAAGACAATGAAAAACTTTTGTCGGTTAAAATTGAAATAGAGCTTACTCAGTCTATGAGAACTTTGAAACTCACATGGCTTTGGGTTGACAGCAACACTCATGATAATCGTGTGTGGACCAAGGGTTGATATGTGATCAGCTAGGCTTATCTATATAAACATGCACAGAAATCTAATCAAAGAGTGGTTGGCTGGTCTTTTATATATCGAGTGCAGTTGAGCTGGAGAGAGAGGTCGGCGATTGGGAGTGATGTCAGAGAATTGGAACCAAACGCCTGCTAACATATTTTGTTGATATAAGAAGTGAATTACTTTGCTGACATCTGACTACTACTGCTACTATTATTGCTACCATGAAGATTACTACTATTACTTACCACTGGAAACGGAAACGTTGAACAAGCTACAATAATCAAGAGACGCATATCATTCTGAGATGATTACACAAGCTAATAACAACCCACTCTCTGTCTAGAAACCAATATATGAGTTTTTACATAAATTATTTTCTTTTCTGTAAACCATTTCTTTTCTATACTATTCTTTCTGCTATATAAAAGACATTAACAATTCAACAATTGAATAGTTGTTTGTTCGGCTTACTGCAGATATATATTTTTTTGTGGTGCATTCTAAATTTCTTAGTACAGACTCAACGGTCGTGTCTACATCTTCAATCGACCGTGAATGGATGGACATCACTTCTGCTTTCTGGATCAAACCAAATACAACGTCGACAGGAAGCAGAATTAAACCAGCGGATCGGTCGAATGATCTACGGATGCTCAGAGACCTATGGCCACTCCCTTAAGTTCGGTTAAGATCGAGTAGGCACCTCAATCCAGAGAGTAAGACGTTGGAGGTTGAGAGGCTGGGGCAAAATTGGTTAGGATAACACGACTAATTTACACAAATTATAAAGGCTTAAGTTAAAATCACCCATCACTTATTAATAATATTGGACAGATGCATACAAAAAATTTTACTGTGAATCTCAGAAAAAAAACATTCTGGGCTTGAATAAGAAATGCAAGATAGTAGGAATTGATATTAAACTGCGAACAACAATCATTCTGGACATAAAGAATGTCCAACAACAGATTGCTTCCTCCAGGATAAAATATCATACACCCCTACCAATCTTATTCTTGAGTTAATTTTCTTTTGTTTCTTTTTTTTAGTGTAAAAAAATACAGATGGTCTATTAATCATATGCTCTCTTCTCAGTGGATCATTTTCTATAATTATCATTAACATTTCCGCCTGGAAAAACATGATTTCAAAACCCATGCCAAATTCACTATAATTGAGAGAATAGAAAAGTTCAGAGCAGATAATATTAGAAAGATTTTAGAGTCCCATGAAAATAAGTGGATACAGCGTCTAAAAACACAATATCCAGCCGGGCTAAATCATAAATTTAACAATATATAGTATTAATATAAACTCAACAAATCAAAACCTACCCACATTTCTCACCCACACAAGACAGACAGACATTACGGAGGTGTGGAGGCCTCACACTTATACACACACCCCACGAATATACACACTTACACACACATATCACTCCCTAATGAGCCAAATGATAACACACACCCACAGCAAACACACGCTTACACATATCACACTCACTCAAACCCTAAGAACCAAATAACACACACACAAACACTAAACAGAGACACATCCCCTCACCAGGTCCAATAAAACTGTCAAACTGACCAGAGAATTCAGAATAGCATGTATCTATCCAGCTCTTATCTCAAATAACAACTTAAAAGAGACTGTTTGACCAACACAAGGAATGTTAAAAGATTCATGTTAAAAAAAAGATAAAAAAAAAAAAAAAAAAAACAAATGAAAACTACAGACAAAAGTTCATTTTCTCCATCAAGACATTCATTTCTGTAGTTTACTGCTACCAGCAAGCAGAAATATTTTTCTCTTGATGATGGCCATTTTGGTCGAAACTAGTCGAGGAATCTAAATGAAATAATAAAAAAAAAAAACGAAAGAATATTAATCTACAACCCAGTGTGTCTAAAGATTTTAATTTTTTTTTTTATTTTTTTTATATATATATATATATATATATATATATATATATATATATATATATATATTATATATAAAAAAAAAATTTTAACAATAAATATGATATGAATATTTATTTTGAAAATAGCCATCATTTTCAACATCAGTGTTTTATCAATAGAAAATATAAAATAAAATAAATGGTTTTAAAATTCAAATTATTTATATATCCTTTAGATAGATAAACATTATTGTTACAAAAGCTAGAATACCAATCAAAAAGGATAAAAATGGAATTTAAATCGGTATTAATATATCGATATATCATGTTATAATATATATTTATTTAAAAAATATATTTAAAAACTATATTATTTTGAATCAAATAATTATATAATATATATATATAAAATATTAGGAAAATAAAAAAATACCAATTTAAAAAAGAAAATTTAAAGTTAAGTTAAAAAATATAAAATTAATGAGGAAAAAAAAATGGCATGTTATTCAATTTTGACTTCAGGAAATATTAATAAAAATTGCTAGTTATTTAATTAATCCGGTCTTAGATTTAAAATGGTTTTCAAAAACAATTATGTTTATCTGTTCTTTAAAAGGCATTCGTAAAAAACAATATAACTGGAAAAAAAAATCCCAGACATATTTTAATATTTATTAACATTTTTCGAAACAAAATATTTAAACCTGATCAAGATATTCTCCTTAATTTCTAAACACAGTCACAAAAATTGTTTTATTTTTCCTTATTTAAACGTAAAACATAAATTATTTTAAAAAATAAACTTGAAAGAAAGTTTGAAATTAAAATATTTTTTATTCATTAAATATAAGAAATATATAAAAATCATTTTATAAATAAAATAAATAGGTATATAAAATATAACGTTCAAAAATATCATTAAAAAACAATAAAAAAACAAAAATAAAAATTGGAAAAATAAAAATTTCTTAATATGAAGTAGAATAAAAAAAATATATAATAAAACGGATATTCAACAATCAAGAAAATTTTTTGGTATTAATATGTTTAAACCTAAATTTAGGATACAAAAGTTTTTCAATGATAAACAATACATATATATAGAAAAAAAATGAATATCATAAATTGAGAAATTTTTAAAATATTACACACAATAACACACACATACACAAAATAAATACATATATATATATATATATATATATATATATATATATATATATAAATAATATATATATATATAATAAATATGATATATATATATATTTTTTAGAAATGAAAACAATTTAGACATCTGAAAAATAACTAAAAAAAAAAAAATAAAAACCATTATCAAAATTTTAAAATTTTCAAAATTGATATGTTGCATGTAATAAAACAATTTTTTCAAATAAATCAACAACAAATCCATATATATGATTTTTTAAATAATTGAAAGTTAAAATGAATGAATTAAAATATATACCTAACATACATATATAAATATCTATATGGATTTGTGAGATTATATGATATTTAGAAAGATAAAAGTCGTTTTGAATTGAAATAAAAAAATTATTATTTTATTTACATTTTTTCAGTAATTTTAACAATTTTTTTTTTTTAAATTTAAATATATAAATTTCTATATACATATTTTTGAGGTATATAAATATATAAACTTATTTAAATAATTTTATTTTACATTTTTATTACATTTATATATCATAAATATATATATATATATATATAATACGATTTTATGATATATTCTTTTAGAAATATTTATAAATTAATACAAAATATTCACAAAAATCAATTATATTTAAATATATATATATATTATATAAATAACTTTCAATAATATATATATATTATATATAAATTTATGGAATAGAAAATGTTTGATATATTTGATAAAGGAAATTATCTTAAAATCAATTATTTATATAGATTTTGGATTTCGATCCAATATTCCTATAAAATATATATAATATATATAATTGTAAAATGTTTATATATATATATATTCTGAAATATCACAAAATATTAAAATTTTTACAAATTTTTTATTATTATTTATAAAATAAAAAATATTGACAATATCTATCATTTTCACCAAGGAAAATCAGGAAATTCAATTTTCATTATTAATCAACGGAAAAGATTTATATTTTTTTTTATTATATATATTTATATATATATATATATTATTTTTAATTTAATATATTATTTAATTTTTTTTTAAATTGAATTCAATTTAAAATAATATAAATTTTATTTATTTATTTTTTAATTTTAATCAATGTTAAATTTTATTGATTTTTGGTTGATTTTAAATTATTATTATAAATAATTTATTATTTTTTTATTTTGAATTTCAGAAATTTCTATATATTTATTATAGTAAAATTAATTTTATCTATATGATTGAATATTTTTTTTTCCCATTTAGATTCATAATTTTGTCCATTTTTTTAAATATCAAAATTAACATCAACTTACTATATAGATTTTTTGTTTGTAAATTTTTAAACAATTTACCTAAATATAAACAATTGATTATAAATTCAGGACCATTTTTTCAATTTTTGAAAATTAGTTTTTATATTTATAAAATGAATTTAATTTGTTTTGATTTTTTAGATTTGAATGATAAAAATTAACCTGGATTTTCCGGTTGAATTTAAAAGGGAAGAATAAATTGTGAATTTTGTTTGTAAAAGGCATTGCTTATTGTTATTTTGATCAAATATGGGCAAATAATTACGTTGGTTATTGAATCAATAAATAAAACATCAATTGAAATAAATTTATTTAAAAAAAATTTTTTTTCCCAAATTTTCAAAATTTATGAAAGAAAAAAATAAAATCAATGGAGAAATTATTTAGCGTAAAAAACATTTAATAAAAAAGCATTTTTAAAAAAGCAAAAAAACAACACAATAAATATAAAAAAACATAACATTAAAATAAAAGGAAATTGAACAAACATCTAAAAAAAAACCCTGAAAATGCGACTATGAAATGGAACAGAATAATTTTAGGAAAAAATAAGAAACTAATACGGCAGAAAAATATTTAAACAATGCAGAATTCAAAATATAACGGATCATGGTTTTTAAAATTTATTTGAATTGTTTGCAGATGGATGTCTCGACATATTTTTTAATGTTTTTCATTAGTTTTTTGAAAAATATAAATTATATATTATGTAAATTATATATATATATAATTTAAATAATGATCCAAAAATATTTACTTATTGTGCGACATTGTTTGTAATTATTATCAATATAATATTTTTATATAAGAAAAATTTTAGAAAATAAAATATTTATATATATATATATATATAAACTATATTTATATAATTTAATGGGTATTTAAAATTATGAATTATTTACAAAGGTTAAAAGCAAGGTTGTTTGTTTTAATAAGAAATCAAATAAATTTTGGATAATTTTTTAATATATTTTTTCCGTTTATATTTTATTTAATGAATAAATATTTGTTTTATATATTAATGCCGCATTAGATGTTATATTACGTAGTTTATTCGTTTTAAAAATAAGTTAACCGCCATAGAAAGAATAGATGTTGTTTTGTTTTTTCATTCATAACGGATGGAGGTTTTTGTATATTATTTGAATTGTTTGCAAAAATGGATTTATTAATTTATTTAAATCATTAACCTTTGCATTTGTTTTGTGTGAATAATTCATGAATTTGTAAATTGATTGCACGTTTATCGTAATTTAAATAACTGATCCAAGTTATAACTTTTGGATAATAAGTGCGACATTACTGTAATTATTGAACAATATATAGTTCATGCCACTTTGACAGAAAAAATTTACCAGTAAAAAATTCGTTCATCACCATATTTTTATATGAACGCACAACATTTTAAAAAAATTTAAAATCAAACTCAGCGTTGTGATGAACGAATTTTCCAAAAACAATAACTCATTTTCAATAGCATTTTCGGATACAACAATACATATATTTTCGTTGTCCTCTTATTACTAAGAGAAAAAAACAAGAACAACATCTATTCTATACCTGAAGATGTCTGTAGGAACAGACGAAAGCTTGTAGTAAAAATAAGAACTAATACGGCAGAAATTTATAGAAACAAGGATCATTTCATTCATAACGGATTCGGAGGTTTTTTGTATATTATTTGAATTGTTTGCGACGATGGATTTCTCGCCAATTAAATCATATTTTATGTTTTAAAAAGGTTTGTAAATTTTTGTTAATTTACATACAAAACCAAGCTGTTTTGGCTTGTTTTCAAACAACGCTTGTTTAAAATTTAAAACTATTTAGAAACATTAGAAATTCAAAGAAATTGTTGAAAATCGATATGTAATCGATCAAAATATATTGATTATAACTAGTGGGAAAAGTTTTTGAAAGTTATATTACAAATTTATATTTTACAAAGGTTTGTAATGTTTAGTAATTTATATCCAAAACCAATTGTTTTTTTTTTTTAACGTTTTCAACGCTTGTTTCAAAATTTAAATAACTCTTTGGAAAAATTAGAAATTCAATGAAATTATTGAAAATCGATATGTAATCGATCAAAATATATTGATTATAACTAGTTTCAAAAGTTTTGACAATGTTATATTACAAATTTTATGTTTTACAAAGGTTTGTAATGTTTAGTAATTTACATGCAAAACCAAGCTGTTTTGGCTACTTTTTCTACCTTTTCAATGCTTGTTTCAAAATTTAAATAACTATTTGGAAACATTAGAAATTCAATGAAATTATTGAAAATCGATATGTAATCGATCAAAATATATTGATTATAACTAGTTTCAAAAGATTTGACAATGTTATATTACAAATTTTATGTTTGGCAAAGGTTTTAAATATACAGTAATTTACATGCAAAACCAAGCTGTTTTGGCTACTTTTTCAACGTTTTCAACGCTTGTTTCAAAATTTTAATAACTCTTTGGAAACATTAGAAATTCAATGAAATTATTGAAAATCGATATGTAATCGATCAAAATATATTGATTATAACTAGTTTCAAAAGTTTTGACAAAGTTATATTACAAATTTTATGTTTTATTTGAGTGTCAAAATATATTTTAATTTACATGCAAAAACAAGCTGTTTTGCCTATTTTTTCAACGTTTTCAACGCTTGTTTGAAAAAATTTAAATAACTCTTTGAAAACATTAGAATTAATGAAATTATTGAAAATCGATATGTAATCGATCAAAATATATTGATAATAACTAGTTTCAAAAGTTTTGACAAAGTTATATTACAAATTTTATGTTTGGCAAAGGTTTCAAATATACAGTAATTTACATGCAAAACCAAGCTGTTTTGGCTATTTTTTCAACGTTTTCGACGCTTGTTTCAAAATTTGATTGATGAAACTAGTTAAAATCAATACATTTTGATTGATTGTATATCGATTTTCAA
>CAHIKZ030002877.1:2500-5000 GCA_903632075.3 Acanthosepion pharaonis
AACAATCATTTTTTGTTTTCAGGAAAAAGAAAACATTGACCAGTTTATTTTTAGAGAAGGGTTTTAAGGGAAGCAATCTTTGTAATTAAAGTGCTCAGTATAAGGACATAGGCCATTAATAGCAACAAAAAAAATTATATTTTCAACCGAGCTTTCTTAAATTGGCATTTTATAGTTATGTTAATAACTTGACAGTTCATATTCAAAAAATCTTAAAGAGTATGTTCTTTCAAGAAGGGGTTCAAAATTGTGTCCCCTTCAATGCTGCATCTATTTCTAATACAAGTATCCATTATAACATATATATTACTTACATTGTTCGCACTGTTGTCCTCATTTTTATTGCCATATTCACAACGTTTCGGCCATTATATGCTCTAGACTTCTTCAGTTGATTGGAATTTCAATATGACAATAAAGATGAGGACAACAGTCCAAATAATGTAAATTATTACAATACCTCATCTCAGAAATATAGACACACACATAAACAAAATCAATTATGGCATCTCTACAAATATTCTTAAATGTCTATAATTGGTAATAGAAACCATTGGTTTATACCAACGGCTTCCCCATACTTCATTCTCCAATTCACTCGTGTGGTCATGTGTGACATCATGAGATGGGGTGCCATTTTCGCTAGGAAGGTCTTATTTGTAACGTGTTTATTGTTCCTAGAAATCATCTGTAAAACAATGACAGACTATCATCACTGTCTTATCCATATATTGCTTAATATGTTGTAATTGAATCTTTGATAATGGCTTATGTCCGTAAAAGCTTAGGATTGTATTAAAAAAAAATATGGATCAATATTGTGAATTTTCTTCGCTATTTGATAATGTTATTAAACTTATCAGACATTAGTTTGAAAAAAATTACATAAAATAAATAGACAACACTTGTCTATATTATTTAATGAAACGTATGAATGAAAGATGCTGCTAATTAAATAGCGGCATTAGAATTATATATATATATATAGTGAATATATATATATATATATATATATATATATATATATATTTTATATGGGATACAGCAGATAAGGTACTTTTATTTAGTTTGAACATATTCAATTTTGCAAGGATCTAATAATTTTTCTTATTTTGGGATAATAAATTTATAAAAACTGTCCGAATGTTCTTTTATCCAAGTGCTTTCAGAATACATTTAGCCATTTTCATGATAAAATATTTTAACTTTAAATGTATAGCTTGTCGCTGGGATAAAAAAGAACATTCGAGAGTTTTATACAATTTATCATCTGAAAAAGAAAAAAAAATTATTAGATTGCATGTTGAAATTGTATAAAACAAAAATAAAAGCACCTTGTCTGTCGTATTCAATGAAATGTGCATGAAAGAAGGATTGCAGCCTAAATACACAAATATATATATATATATATATATATATATACACACACACACATGTCCCACATAATGATAAGTCTACAAGGTAAGCCAAAAATACTGCCCACATTTGACAAACTGTCACCTGTGTGGTGCTAGTGAATTGAAACAAGAGGCAATGGTGTTTTCAGCTAATGTCCTACCATGTGTAAGCTATTTATACCGCACACTGTAGGCAAGTGGTAAAGGTGTCTTCATCTAGCTAATATCTTACAATTATATGGAAGGTATTTTATTTTTAGAAAATGATGTTACACAAGGTCTAATGCCAGGAGCCACTCAAGATAGAAGGTTACAGTGTAAGAGGCAGGGTTGAGACGGATATGTGGGGAAGATAACGGTTAATCCTAGACTTGAACAGGTAAAGATTGTAGTAATTGAGGAAATATCCTCTTGGGTAGTCTGTTCTACGGAGCAGTGGTTCGTGAAAAGAAGTTGTTGGGAATTGTAATGGGTGAACATCATTGTTAAAAAATAAGTAATGAATAACAAGAGGTTTAAATCAGTACATTTGTTTTTGTTTTTTAAATATTTACATGAATTCTATCAATATTTTCATGTTTATTTGTTCTGTGTGAGGTTTCTGTATTAGTACCCCAGTGGCATGAAGACTGAAATAAACACCAAGATTACTTAAACACCAAATGACAAGAAAATAATACTGACAACTCATTTTAACAGATATTTACTAAAGATACGCAAAAACATCTTGAAATAATTAAGAGTAAATTTATTCAATAAAAGAAAAAGAAAAAGAAAAATCGACATTGACTTCAATCACCGCCTCCAGAGGATTTCAGAATCTTCTGCAATTCTTCTAGTTGTTCTTATTCTTCAAGTTGGTGAATGCGACCATCAACCTTGCCTTCATTTCATCTTTGGTATGACAATGAGTTTTTTTGGTCTCTCGCTCAACAGCGCCCAACACATAAAAATCAAGGGGGGTTAGAGTTAGATGGCCAGGTGTAACATGTGAGGTTGTCGCAGAAATTGTCTGACAGCCATGACTGGGTTCTCCTGCTTGTATGGCATGGTGCAGAGTCCTCTTGGCAGACAAAGAGTCTTCCAGTAGCCACTCTTGACCC
>CAHIKZ030002877.1:10000-40000 GCA_903632075.3 Acanthosepion pharaonis
ACGCATGTTGACAAAACAGGGGAACTACTCACGAGCACGCACCCAAACCCCACACAACTTAGGAAGTGCGTGTATGTGTATACTGGTTCCATGTAGCTTAGGAAGTGTGTGTGTGTGTGTGTGTGTGTGTGTGTGTGTGTGTGTATGTACTGATTCCTTGTGGTGGGATGGTGTGTATGTGTGTATGTGTGTGTGTGCGTGTATATGTACAAATAAGTTTACTAATTCCTCGTAGGGAAGACAGTATATGTATGGAGGGGAATATATGACGATATATACACGCATGCTGACAGAAACATGTAAAAATGAAAACAGATCCAAGAACACATAGGGGTCAGTAAAACATTAAAAGATAAAATGCCGATAACTAATTCATCATTTCGCTTGGACTAACCATAATTGTTTAATGACCCTTCGCGCAGAACTCTTTATTGCCAATTCAAGAAAGAAATTTGGATTACTAACACAAAAACAGAAAATGTCTCATATCGTGAATATTTAACATTGAAAAGCATAAGGAAAAAATTAATTATTTTTAATAATATGTGGAAATCTCCACTTTTACCTGAAGACGGTCGTGAGACCAGAAACACGTGTCGTGAAATTATGTAAAACAAAGCATAATATTTTTTTCTAAATAAATCCACATTACAACCAAAAACGTTTGCAGCACCTCTCTTCTCTTCTTTTTAATATACATTTCTCTCGTTGGAACCACAACCTCTTTCTTTTATATATTGCACATTTCATTGAATGAGACAAGGTGCTTTGATTTATTTTATTTTTTATACAATTTCTCATGTGATTTAATAATTTTTTCTTTTCAGATGATAAATTATATAAAAGCTATTCCACTGTTCTTTTCATCCAAGCGCTTTTGGCTATACATTTAGCCATTTTAAAGGTTGAAATATATTAAATGTTAACAAGAAATAGATTGTATGTATTTATATGTTTTCAATTTTCAAAACATGGTCAAGATACTGTGTCCATGTTCATAGTTGATATTATTGTATTGTGTTTTTTTTTTTTTGTTTTTATTAATGACTCATTATTTTTAGCCTTTTTTGCATATAGGTGATGCTATTATATTAGTGTTGTCAACAAGTATGTTACAAATAATGTCCAGTAGGTCCCCATGAATATTTAAATGTGATCTAATTGAGCTAATGACAGAAAGGTGTAGAGTGAGTCTGCGTGTCAAATATGTTGTAGTGTGGCCTATATAATTATTTACAAATTTTGATTGATCAGGAATACAATTCCTTAATGGGCATTTAAATTCATGAATAATAGTTACCCTATTTAATTTTGTTCTATATATATATATATATATATATATATATATATATATATATGAGAGAGAAGGCGGGGACAGTGGGGCAATGGATAGTAGATTGGATTGAGCAATCGGAGAGCCGAATTTTAATTCCAGTCGAATCCATTACATTCACTTACGTACTAATACCCTTGGGAAAGGTATGAATCCTCTTCTTCTCCCTTCATCTATGGCTAAATAACAGGACAAACCGAGTTCTATAACCTTGGATGGCAACTGGACAAGGAGAAGGACAACTCCAAATTCAAAACCTGCATATTTAAATGAGATCGAATTAATCTATGTATTATTAAATGACATGAGAAATTGTATAACAAAATAAGGCACCTTGTCTTTCATTCAATGAAATGTGCATGAAAGAAGGATTGCTGCATATATTTGGATATATACTTTGTGTGCATGTGTATATATACACATACACACAAGTGTGTGCGGACATAGGAATCAACAGGGCAGGTTTCATGCTGCAATACAATTTTTAAGTCTTATTTTAAACATGTATTTACATGCATTCGTGTTCAGTATGTTTTCAAAATAATACACCAGATTGTGTAGTTGGTGTTGAAATAGTGCCCCCTTGTATGAATGATGAATCTAACAAGGCATCAACATCTTTCAAATGTTCACTTCAATTAGATTAGCCGGTGGGGAAATCAGTCGACGTGTTTGTTTGCATATCTGAGAGAGAGAGACACATGATTTCTCTCAAAGATAAGACATACACATTACACAAAGTGAACCTTCATGAAAGGAATAGAGCAAATCCCAAAGAGACATTCATATAAGACAGTGCATGTGTGTGTGTCTATATATATATATATATATATATAGATATATATATATGAAATAAATTTATTTTTTTCATATAGTTTTAGGCCTGTCCATTTTTTTTTGTTTAATATACACCATTTATCCCTGTTTAAATATAAAAGAAAATATTTATCTCTATTTATTTTATATAAAGGGTGTTCCAATAACTTGGACAGATTTTAAACATTTAAAACTGGTACAAGTTATTGGAACACAAAATTTCATAACTGAATCAATTAAGTTGTCAGATCCTCATGCGTCGAAAACGACGGGAGAGTTCATTATTATATATATATATATATATATATATATATGAAATGGACAAAGTCCGACAATTATACTAAGACATTTTTATGTTTATACATTCTTTTTTTATAGGTACAAATATTTAAGTAAATGCTCTATTTATGATAAGTCAATATTAAACAACATTTACTGGCCTGAATGTCTTCGAGAAATTTTCACAGAAAATATTTGTCCTCCGACAGGATTCGAACCTTTATCCTATATGGAGTTGCCATTTTAGCTTGATTACTTTAACCGGGTTGGCTATTTAATGCCGTTTGGTTAGCAAGCTCAAATTTACTGTCTTCATGGAAGATTGATGTTTAATGGACTCCTCTGTAGCCAAATTGGTTAAAGCATGTCAAGCTAAATGACGGTTCCATATATATATATATACACACATACATATATATATATATATATATATATATATATATATATATATATATATACACACATCCACATATGTAGATGTATTTATATATGTGTGTGTATGTATGTTTTGGTATGTATGTACTCATATATCTCTATATGGGTGTGTATGTATGTATGTATAGTTAGATGGATAGATTATTTTTTATATGTTTATATTTGATTTGTAACCTGTAGTTGATATTAATTTTGTCAAATTTTCTCAATTACACAGCAGCCCTTTCAGTAAATGTCCTTAAATTTTAGTTTCCCCCCACCTTTTTTTTTTTCCTCTCCTCCCTCCTTATTCTGATCTTTAACATTAGATCGTCTATCATGTGTGTATGTCACCACGAAATGTATCTTTAATGTATTAGACATCCGACAACATTCATATTTCCCCCTTCTACTCAACTCTATAAAACCCCTCTCTGTTAAGTTTTAATCTCCCACCTTCTCTCGTCTGTTACCCTTTTCTTTAGTTCTAACATTCGTCCCACACTCTCATACTTACACTCTCTCTAAATTCTATTTTTATTTCCGGAGTTGTTTTTTTCCGTTTTTGAATTTGTAGGTCTGATGAATTGGATCGTATTTATGATTCCAATGGAATAAATTATGACCATGGAATATTAGTGTTTAAGCCTATTATATATATATATATATATATATATATATATATATATATATATATACATCAGGAAACCTAACAAACAAATCAAAAAGTAGAAAAACTAATTAAAAAGAAATCTACTTACATGATAAACAGCAATCATTTCATTTTTAACTATTGTGCTACCATCCTCAAACATAAGACAGTTTTCCTGAGGGCTGAATGTACGTGCTTGCCTTGAAAGCCACATTTCAAAGAAGCCAGATTTTATCAATATGAGTTGATCATCTTGAGAAAGGTCAAGAAAACCTTTAGGGGGGATAAAAAAAACAAAAAGAAATGTGATTAAATTGATTATCAGTAAAATAAATGACAGTTATTTATGACCAAAAATATACAATGACACAGTGCAAGGCAAATGAAAATAGATGGGAAGAACAAAAAAAATGAACCATGAATAAAAAAATACATCAAATTATACAAATATTTCTGCAAATTTGAATTTTTACATAGCTTAGATTAGCTTTTATTTTAACCATTGATATTTTTAAATCTTTTAACTTGAAACAATTATGGACGTTTGTAGCATGATTACTACATTATATAAAGGTAATCATTCTGGACTGATTTAAAAAGCTTACAGATTATGTGATATTCTTGCTTCCTGCCCACACCCATCCTATCAGAAATATGATCTTAAATTTTTTTTTTTTAAACTGTTAACACTGCATTTTAACGGGATACATACAACAAAAAAAGCTTTGCAAGATACAATTTTTTTCTTTCAATCTCTCAGTCCACATAAGAGAAGAAAAAAAGATTCCTATAATCCTGATCTTACAGCATGAAATTTAGCACGATTCTAGTTGTGGTAAACTTGAATTTTCTGTTAGTGTTATAAATTGGACAAAGTCATTTATGCTAACATTAAGAAATACTATAAATTTTATGCCTACAATTCATAACCAGCTTGAATAATTCAGAATGAATAAAACCCTGGGAAATACATTTTAAATTTTCTGCATGAAATTTTAAAAAGCAAAAAAAATACTGCTAACAATGTTAACATTTTGCAATATAAACTTCAATCCTAAATAATGCAGCAAGGATTCTTTTACAAAAATCTTTTAACAATCTGCATTTATTAAATTTAATTATAAATAAAAGAAAGAAACATAAAGAATCAAGATATGGGAATGTTTTCATTTGTTTAATTTCAATGGCAATTCTTACATGAGCAATTTTTAACAGGTCTGTTCCACTGATTATAAGCATTATTTCATATTTTTAAGCCTTAAACAGCAGGAAAAGATTACATGGACATACATACTAAACAGGTTAAAAAGGGGCACAGGGCAAGAAGTACCTGCACATTTATTTTTTACTTTAATGATATACAAAAAACTACTATAAAATGATATCTTAATTAGTTCAGATTATGAAGAAAAATGGGAAATAAAACAAAGTGTTCCTAAAATTAATTTTTTTTTTATTATATTTTTTTTATATTCCTGGAAGTATTCTAAGTGGTCACCATTTTTTGCCGCTTTTTTCTCTTTGAGAAGTAAGCATGCAGACATAGTGCTGTCTTTGGCTTCTTCCAGTTTTATTTTCAGGCAAATACACAGGAAATAATGTAACCATATTAATCACAGTGTTACCAATTAGTCATTTAGACAAATCCTGAATTAATGATACCTATATCACTGGAAAAAGTTTAAACTCATCTATTGATATCACTGAATCTCCAATGAAATATCAACTGATGATGCTTGACGTTTAAGGGTTCAACTAATAAACATGTTAAAGTAAAATACCTGTTTAGCATTAAAGGCAGATTATTTAAGAAACATTTATTCTTATTGGACATTTAACTGCTAAATTGTTAACGAAACACTTATTAAATGGGGAATCTTGACTTACCTGGAACCCGTTTTGCAAACTCAACAATGCTTTGAATTGATGGAGTGATAAGACTGGCTAAGTTTTCCCACATCATTAACCGATGAGTCTTCACCTCTTCCTCAGTTAGCTGAAGTGATGTGGATATGGATACAGAATCTAACTGTAAACAATATTAACATCACATCAGTTTATACAATAAAACTAAGAATTTAGAATTCAGTCAGCAATAAAAATGATAAAGAAATTATTTTCAAAAGAATTTTCTTTAGCACTTATAAATAAGTACTTAGTATAACTCAGGGTCAGAAGGATAACAATAAAGTCAGTATAAAATAATACAGATCATTAACCTAAAATAACATTGGACTAACAATGACAGCCAGGTTTGCTTGACAGTTTAAGGCAACATGACAAAGTTGGGAATATCAATTAGAAATACTTTTACCAAAATCATTTTTCTATTACTAATCAATAGCAGCGATAAGAATATTTTTAAAATTAAGAGTTATTTCCCTTGGCAAATTGTCTTTCAACTTGTTTTATCACTACTTTTTTTTTTTTTTTTCAAATAATTAGAAATCTTAATATATTGAAGTCATTTAACCATGATTATACACGGTTTTTTAAGTCATTTAACCATGATTATACACGGTTTTTTAAGTCATTTAACCATGATTATACACGGCTTTTTAAGTCATTTAACCATGATTATACACGGTTTTAAGTCATTTAACCATGATTATACACGGCTATTGGTAAAAAAACAAAAACCCTGGAATCTGTGAGCAGAATACAAATTTTGGCCTAAAGAGCCATAGATACATCTATTCTCCACTCCCAATTAATGACTAAATAGTAGGGTAAACTTTGTAGTCTTCAGTCAGTCTAGGAGAAAGACAACTCTAAATTCAAAACTGTAAGGGAAAGCAATGGAAATCTACTCTACTATCCTTCCCAAGATGTCATGGCAATTCACAAATAAAGAAAAAGGACTTTATGTAGATAATAATGATCTCCACAATGAAGGAAGAGGACAAAAAAATGAAAAAAAAAAAATCTCTCATCAGGATAGATGATAGTGACTTACCAATGAAACAGATTTACGCTGCTGCATTTTCAGTTTGTCTTCAGTCAGAGCACAATTTGCCAAATGAGCTTGAGAGACATTCAAAATAGTATCATAAATTTCCAACTGTTTACTTTCAATTGAAGTCTGATCCTGGCTCGAGTCAGCCACTCCAATACGTTGGTCATCTAAACTTTTGCTGCGTTTAGGTACCCTACCATATCTTACAGCTACAATGATAAAAGAAAACAAACATTTGCATAAAACATATTTAAGTATATCATTTGCATAACAAACTGATTTTTGCATATATACAATTGCATTTAATATTTTAATTTATGATAAATGAACACCAAAGACACAAGTAAAACTTTAAACAAATAATTTATAAATGTGCACCATTTTTTTCTGTAGCCATAATGATATTGTACAAAATTATTTTCCCATGTCTAATAAATCTGGGAAGTGTCAATTTCCTTTTCTTACTTTTTTTTTTTTTTAAATATTATGTTTACTTATTACAAGCCCTACAATTTTCTTTTTTAAACTCTCAACTTGTCATAAACAAAAGATGCTAGTGGTACCAACTTATTTTGACTCCACCCCACACCAAAATAAGCCTTCATAAGAAATTTGTACCCACTTGCACTTATTAGGCACAGAAGAATATTCTCCGAAAAAGAAAGAAAATGAAGAGGGGAAATCATCCATATAGCCAAGCACAGTGGGAACCTCACTGTAGATCAATTGTTAGCAGGTTTATTTTAAAGCAAACTATTACTACCAATATGAATTTGATCCTCACTATCTAGGATTATGGCTGATATTGTAACCTTGTGCCAGCTCATCTTAGTAAATACTGATACCTCACTGTGGTGTAATGGGTGGCAAGGTAAGTCTTGTAAAAGAAAATTCAATTCTTACATTTGTGATTTTGTGCCAGGCTAAACTAAGCTTAGTAAATATCAATAACCAAACATCAACAATTCCATTTCATATCCACATAGAAAAACAAAGTGTCATATTCATCATGTAAAAAAACAAAAAAAAATTAGTTAAATTTAATAAAGAAAGTAAATTAGTTCTGATGAATTATATGTTTTGAGGGGATCTTAAAGAATCAAATCCAAATATTAAGCTGGACTAATTTACTATAACTGGGTAAGGACCTGTACTCACCTACTATACTCAAAATGTCTAGTAAAAATGAAAAGAAAGTAATAAGTTACTTCCTTGGTCAAAATTTAAAATTCCTCTTGAAAAAAAAAAAAAAAAAAAAAAAAAAAAAAAAAAATGGCCAAACCCAATAGGCCATATATCATTAACATAACAATACATTTGCTGGCCATCTTATCAAGAAAATAGTTTTTGAGAAGTAGATCATTAAAATTCAATCAAGTGGCTAGCTGGCCATATGCTTTCTGGAAAAAAAGAAATCCTTAAGAACACATATTAATGGCCAGATCATAATGATAATTAATTGGTGACAAGCCAGCAGGTTGAGTTCTCTTTATCTGAGTATGCAGTGTAGTTTGAGAGAACCTGATAAAGCTGCCAGAGAGAAAAGACAAAGAGGTGTGAAGATCAACTAAGGTGCATGCTAAATACAATCAGAACAGCAATATGATAAAAGAAAGTAGCAGTCACAGATGCAAAAAAATAAATAAATAAAACACCAAATTAACATCCTGACCTTTGAAAAGGCAGATAAATGAACAAACTTGTTTTTTTTTTAAAATCATTCAAGATCTCACAAGCAAGGCAATAAAGCCACTAAGACACTAGAGGGTATTGGGAGTGAAGGAAAATAAGAAAAAAAAGTGTAATAAAAAGAGTAGGATTCATGGAGACAGATTATGATAACTGATGCTGCACTTACATTTTTGAAGATCGTAGTTGACGGGAAAGCAAGAAGCCTGAAGAGAGTTTCACGTGCAAAAAGTACAAGACTACTAGAATAGAATGTATGTTTTCACTTAGCAATTTTAAAAGTATAATCATGAGACCCAACTGCCAATCAAGTTCTTCTATGTGCCATATCTCTTCAAGACATTGCTGATCATGGCTCTCCACAACTTCCTGTCCTTTGTAGCTCTTAGTGAAGTTTGTCTTTTTGCTATATCTTCTAATACTTGCTCTTGTCAACTCATTTACACAAGCTCATTAGATAAGTTATGCATTGCTTTCCTCCGTCTCTCATGCCTTCGATATGTCCCGTGAGTGACAAAATTTTCCGAGCCCTCTTCTCTTGGTACACGCCCAAGAAATTTCAATTAACTGATGCTACATATAAGTGTCCTTTTTGTTTCCATTTTCTCTAAAACTTTGTTGTTGCTCACATGCTCAGTCCATGGTATCCTCAGCATCCTTCTGTAGAACCACATTTCTGTTAACTAAAGTCTCTTCTCTCAATCTGTCTAGCATTCACCACCATAAAGGAGTGTCAATATCGTATAACAGTTCAGTATGCTTTTCTTTGTTTTCAATGTTTCTTAATACTTTGCTTAGCTTATGGAAGGCACCTTTCACTCTCCCAATGTGCCTTTGAATTTTGGTTTTGCATTTTCTGCCCTCTGTTAAAACACTTCCTAATGTTTTTGCATTATTTAATTTTGGTCCAGAGCAGTCTCCTTGTCATCTGTGATGAAACGGTCCAGCATTCACTGTCATATGGGAGGACTGATATATAACATTTTGGCACTCTTTTCTTGGTTTCTGTTGTCGTAAGTCTCCTTTTCATCTGTAAGGAAATTGTTCAGCATTCACTGTCTTATAGGAGGATTGATATTACATAGCAGTTCAGAACTCTTTTTTTTGTATCTCCCGAAATTTTTGCATTAATACTTAGCTTAACTTCTGAAAGGCATCTTTGGCAATTCAGTGCACCTTCTCATTTCAGTATCACATTTTCTGGTTTTTTACAATCCCCAAAGTTAAGCAATGTCAAGCCTAGTCAGTACCCTAGATAAGTGTCCTTTTGGTAATACCAGGTTTGTAAGCAACTATCTATTGTTCTGGGCACCCTAGCTATGGAGCAAGACAGATTAGTTACCCATGAACCATCTACATTTACCAGCTATGTTAGGATACAGAATGCAACCCTAATGACCTTCAACACTTGATGCAGAACCGTGATGATTGGTGTGAAACTCATGAACGTCTGATACTTATTTAATTTTCTTTAGTGGCATATCAACACCCTTATGGGTTATTTAATGCTGAAACCTAAATATTTTTAACAATTTTATGGCTTCAACTACCGAAAAAACTGCTGGTTATCTTTTTATATAAACATGTATAGGTTGTCATTTTGCGGTAAAATGTATTGGCCATCTTCACTTTATAAAAATGTATTGTTGGCCAACTTTTATAAAATGTATTGCTGGTCAACTTGCTATAAAATGTATTGCTGGTCAACTTATGTAAACAGGTATTGTGAGTACTTAACTACAAAAAATGTATTTTATACTTTGATAGTATTTTTTGTTTTCTGGGGTAGTTCACTATTTGCCCATAGCTAATGTCCAGGATAACTTGACCGAATAAATAAATAATTTTGGCATCTCAATTTTTGATTTGCCATGTTGGGCAGTTCCTTTTTTTTTTCTTGTTGTAACCAATCTAGCATTACACTTAAATTCCTGAAGTCAACGTGTCAAAGAGGAGGTGCATCAGAACAAATCTCATTGAAATATTTATAGAAAACGCACACTCAACATTGTTACTGTATGAATAAAATATGCTACTTTACAGCTCTTATCCAACAGATGAAACTTTGCCAGCCTCTCACTAATATATCACTATTACCATGGCAAAAGTTACAATCCTTTCTTTGCGTCCTGGGTATGACAGTAACCACATCTGTGTCCAGGGTAAAGACGAGAAACTGCGTCCAGCAGTAAGGCCTCTGATGAGGAGATTTTGAGGAGTGTGGTGTTCCCAGGTCCACCCTGAACTGTGGTGGTTGCACCTGTTGGGGTCCCAGCTATGGGCAAGTTGTTGACCCAGAAACTGAAGTAAAAAGCATTATGAAAGTCTAAAAAATAGGTTTCAATACCAGAAATACTTTATGAAAAAAACTATTACCAGAAATAAATTTTGAAGAAAAAAAACTATTACCAGCAATATATTTTGAAAAAAAAAAAAAAAAAAAAAAAAAAAAATTAACAGCAATACATTTTTAAAATAATATTACCAGAAAAAAAAAAAAAAAAAAAAAAAAGCTGTCGGCATTAAATGACCCATTGAAGTTGATATGCCGTAAAACTAAACAAACCAAACAATCCTTTGTTTCCACCAGCCTAGACATTCACAGCTAGGATCTGTCATGCCATATTCATCTGTGAGGAGATTATCCAGCAATCACTTCCATATAGGAAGACTGATATTATATAACCTTTCAGCACCCTTTTCTTTGTTTCTGTTGCCTCAAGTCTCTTCTTCATCTGTAAGGAGATTGTCAAGCATTCACTGCCATAGAGGAAGACTGATATTATATAACCTTTCAGCAACCTTTTCTTTGTTTCTGTTGCTTCAAGTCTCTTCTTCATCTGTGAGGAAATTGTTCAGCATTCACTGTCTTATAGGAGTATCACTGGAGATAGCTATGGAAACAAGGTTTATTCTTTCATTTGTATTTACCCTCATTATGGGCATTATTATATCTATGTTACAATAACCCAGTAATTTATGGAAAGAGCGAAATGGCTGAAAGAAAAAAACAAAACAATTCTACTAACCATCAACTAAAAGAAAAAAAAAAAAAATTCTACTAACCATCAACTAAAAGAAAAGGAAATTCTCCCCTTTCACACATAGATAAAAAAAAAAAAAATCATCAAATAGTTGGAAGGCGTGGGGAAATCCATCATGAATTGTTGCCACTTTAATTTGCTGAAAGGTAAGTCCAAAATTAACTCTCCTTGTTGGTCACTTCAGAAAGAGACAAGAGGAAGGAAGGGGGGAAGGACTGCAGCAGCAGCAGTATATGTAATACACACACACACACATATATATATATATATATATATATATATATATATATATATATTAGTAAGTGTAAGGATCCAGTTAAATAAAATAAAAAAAAAAAAAAAAACAAACATTTAAAGCACAAAAGCTACATTCAAGCAAGAGTTTCAAAAAGTGCCAAAGGAAGAAAAGAAAAAGGAGCATAGCCTTTATCAAAGGGAACTAAAGTTACTCAGAAATTTTTTTATTATTTATTTAATATATACACACTATTCACAATAACTGACTTGACTACTGAAAAGAACAATTTTTTTTCTTTTTTTAAGTCAGGCTTTACACGAAACCAAACGGAATTCTAACACTGAAGATTAAGACATTTTGGACTGGATTAAAAAACTAACTTTCTAAAAAGTACCCAATTCACAAAACAAGAGCTGATATCATATTTATTTAAGGTAAGATTTTACTTAAATTTTCAATTATACTTTAGCTCTGTATAAGAAATCTCTAAAAATCATGTATAACACTTTTATAATCTGATATAACACTTTTTTTTTTTAAAAAGCAGATCAAAGTGTCTAAGACTTTGTCCATACAATTAACTATCGTCACATAGAAGTAAAAAATTAAGATTTCTAAAAATCTTTGAAAAGTAACTCCTTTGCCGGAAAAAAAAACAAAAAACAAAAAACAAAACTACAATATTTAATTTTGTAATTAAACTAGTTTATATATATATATATATATATATATATATATATATATATGTTTAATGAAAAAAAACAAAACAAAAAAAACAGACAACCTTAAGGGACCATTGATTATATTTTATTTCCCCAGGAAAGTGATTTTTTTTCTGATTTCTCACATCACCCGAGGAACCCAAAAAAACATCCCTTTCCTGGAAAAATAAAAAATATAATCAAGGGACCCTTAAGGTTGTCTGTTTTTTAATTATACTAATATTTGATCTGTTTTTACATTGAGCTCTCTGGATTATCCATATAGATTATGAAACATTTCATTACCTAACTATATATATTTTATTTGAAACATCTAAGTCTTTCATTCCTAAAATTAACAACCATTGTTGTCAGGAAGAAAGTAATCATTTTATTTTTTCAAATGATTAAAAGCAAAAAAAAAAAAAAAAAAAAAATAAAAAAAAAAAAAATAAAACACTGTTCCAAATATAAAATAAAAAAAATGTCTATATTTAACTAATTAATATCAAGTAATTTTGTTTTGTTAAGTCTCATCTCTGGTCTTTTGAACAGGTGTAGGGATTGTTGTTCCCTGTTTAGGAATGGTTTTCAGTTTCCTTTTAAGGCTTTCTCATTTTCTTTCACTCTCAGTAGCCCCTTGTGTCTTTAGTGGCATTATCCCCTTGCTTGGGGTGAACAGATGAAAATATTTCACAATGTTTATATTCTTTTGAATAATTCTGTACGCTGTGCCTGTTACATTGACAACGACCCCATAAGTAGATATTTCATATCTCATTCAGAGTATTAAAAAAAAAAAAAAAAAAAAAAAAAAAAATAAAATGAAAGGTGTATGAACATGTGGTGTGTGGTCCCAAATGAGAGCAAGGTATCCCCTGCCCTCGGTAGGTTAATATTTTTTTTTTTTTTCTTAATATCAAACAACTTGATACTGTCCGAACAGACATTGTATATATCACATTAACATCAATTTGTCCTATGTCAATCTATGATATGGTTTCAGGCAACCCCAAAAGTACTGCACACTGGGGTCATCTCTTCAGTCTGATATCATCCAGAAGTCATCTTCCTGACATATGAGGAGATTCAAACCTGGATCTTACAATCAAAAATGCCCTAATCACTCAGTCATGAACTATTAGTTTACTAAAAGTAGTAAAAATATAAAAAGAAGAAAATCAGTAAAAAAAAAAAAAAAAAAAATGATGATGATAATAATAATAATAATAATAATAATAATGGGGATGATATTGATAATAGTTAATAATAATGATGATATAATAGATAATAATAATGACATTAATAATGATGATATTGATAATAAATAATGGCGATATTGATAATAAAATAATGATATTGATAATAAATGATATTGATAATAATGACATTCATAATAGATAATGATGATATTGATAATAATGACATTCATAATAATAATGATATTAATAAATGATATTGATAAATGATATTGATAATAATGACATTCATAATAATAATGATATTGATAATAGATAATAAATGATATTGATAATAATGATGACATTCATAATAATAATGATATTGATAATAGATAATGATGATATTGATAATAATATTAACAATGATATTGATAATAGATAATGGTATTAATAAGGATGATGATATTGATGATAATAATAATAATAATGGTATTAATAATGATAATGATAAATAATAATGTTGATATAATAAAATGATATTGATAATAAAAAATGATGATGATGATATTATTGAATAAATGATAATAATAATAATGAGTCTATTGGATTGGCTGAAAAAGGTTCCCATAGACTTAATGAAGGGACTCCTGGTAGTCCATGCCTTATACAAATACAAAAAAAAAAAAAAAATGTACCCACAAGTACAGCTCATACATTATGAAGAGATTTATCTATGTAAAATGTGTTTGGTCTTTGTTTTCTATTCTTTTTTGTTTTTATGATCAGTGGAAAATGTCATTTCTGACCTTAGGTCTCTGGTTGGGACCCAGAAAGAAATGCACATACAAAAGGGAATAATAATGATGATAATAATAATAATAATTATCATCATTCAGTAATAAAAGAAACCAACAAATTGAAAATAGAATTTCAAGTGGATAATGAAGTGCAGGTAAACCATAATGTACTTATGACAGGGGCAAAGAGCCTAATAATAAAAAAAAAAAAAAAAAAAAAAAGCAATTGACCAAATGCAGAAACAGTGGCAAATATGCCAATATTCTGCCCGTTCCAAATAAGCTGATTTAGACAAATCCCATCCCCATCAGTAGCGCAGAATTAAACCTGAAAGTAAAAAGGTTTTATTTTTGCTGAACAGGACCAATGGTTGATAACTAGAAATTACCAAGGAAACCTACTGAAAATTGTGTCAACCTGAAATTCAGAGTCTGTGATGGTATCTAGAAACCATCTTGTATCAGGATTTGCATAGTATGAGCACTCACTAAATACAACCTGATACAAGATGGTCGATCGTTTCTGGATATTTATCACAGTATCTGCATTTTGAGTTAACATAATTTTTCGGTATGTAACTTTTTGTAGTTTCTGGTTATGAAGCATTGACGTATGTAACAGAATAAAACCTTCAGTTTCAACTTTTAACTCTGCACTACATAACCAGTGATGGGTATGGGGTTCATCCACATCAACTTTGTTCTTTACAAAGCGAAATTTGGACCATGAAGAGGCGTGTCTCACCATCATTTCTGTATCTGGTCCAGTGTTTTTGCTTTCTTTTCTTAAGGTTTTTGACGCTGCAGTTGATGTATTATGTTTTACTTGCATTCCTTCACCCATGTGAAATTTCTTCTATGTCATCATCATCATAATAATCAGAATACTACTACTAATAATAATATAATAAACTATAAACTACCAGATCTTTTCTGGACAGACTTCATATATAATATATGAATATTTTTTTTTTTTTTTTTCGTTTTGTATGGAGGTGGGGGGCATTAAAATTAACAAGCTATTCCTTGCCCCAGTTAACAGCAGATTTTAGACCACTTTTCACAGTTTTATATTTAGTGAGTGCTCATACCATGCAACCTGATACAAGATGGTTTCTAGATAATTATCACAGACTCTGAATTTCGGGTTGACACAATTTTTCAGTAGGTTTCCTTGGTAATTTCTAGTTAGCAAACATTGGTCCTGTTCAGCAAAAATAAAACCTTTTACTTTCAGGTTTAATTCTGCGCTACTGATGGGAATGGGATTTGTCTAAATCAGCTCATTTGGAACGGGCAGAATATTGGCATATTTGCCACTGTTTCTGCATTTGGTCAATTGCTTTTTTTGTGAAATTTCTTCTACGTCATCATCATAATAATCAGAATACTAATACTACTAATAATAATAATATAATAAACTATTAAACTACCAGATCTTTTCTGGACAGTCTTCATAAATATCAATTTGGCTAATTAACAGATATTTTAATATTTCATCCCTGCCACTCTGATAAGGAGAACAAAAATGTTTTTAATATCATCAAACACAAAGGGATTAAAAAAAAAACTAAAAACAAAAAAAAAACATGAACATTGACTTCATTCGGATGAAGCCACACATCAATTGAAAAGCAAATAGATCGAAATAAAAAAAAAACAAAAAAAAACGATTAAGATAATTATATATATATATATATATATATATATATATATATATATGTATATAGGATAGATAGGATAGAGACTCTCTCTCATACATAGATATTCTTACCAATATCTGCTGTATTATGAAAAAAGATTCTTAGTAGGATGTTCTCCAAATATTGATTTGATATGGTCAAATTGGCAGCTAGTCTCAAAAATGCCCTACTGGGGTAAGGAAAAAAAATCTCTTTCGTACCTTGACTTTCTGAATTTAAAGCGCCAATACTAGATGCTCGATTAGATTTTTGAGAAATTAGATTAGACCAAGAACTTTTCAGGACCTCTATGTAATATTTCCCCTTTTTTATGGACAAACCTAAACTCTAGCACGATTATTTTTATCTGTATACCCTCCATTACTAAAGGAGGCTGGTAAAATGGTCAGCTCACTATATCACTTCACGAGGAATGGCTTGTTAATTTTAACGCCTCATTTGAGAGATCCCTTTCACCACCATGGCTGATGCTAACCTCCAGGAGAATGGCTAGTTGCGCATTCTTGGGAATATTCAACTCACATGGAGTGAAGAGATTATATTGAATTAACAGCTAGGTCTGTGGCTCGGAAAGTTGTTTCACTGCATTGTGAAAGACAATTTTTGTCTCCAGAGTTTATCGTACATTTTTATATGTCCACCATTTTTCCATGCTTTAAATATTGCTGCCACATGTGATCTGGTGCCTCTGCTAAGCATTTAGAGATTCTTGATAAAATCCAAAGAAAAATCTGCAATCTTATTGGGCCTAACATAGCATCTTGGCTTCAGTGACTTTCCTACTGATAAAATGTATCTTCCTTGTGCCTTTTTTATAAATACTTTCATGGTAATTATTTGGATGAACTTTCCTCTATGGTACCAAGACATTATGGATTTAAGTGCAGTACTAGATTGGCGGCAAGGTCTTGTGGTTTTCTAGTTGAAATGGCTTGATGCAATCGAGTGTTCTATACTAACAGTTTTTTTCTCTCCGGTATTATATCCACGGCCTTATAGAATGGCAGCAAGGTCTCCATTTTACAGTTGAAATGGCTAGATGTAACCGTAAGTTCTATGCTAACAGTTTCTTCTCTCGCAGTATTACATCCACGGCCTTATAGATTGGCAAAGGTCTCATCATTTTACACTTGAAATGGCTAGATGTAACCGTAAGTTCTATGACTAACTTTTTCTTCTCTCGGTATTACATCACGGCCTTATAGATTGGCGGCAATGTCTTTTTACATGAAAAATGTAACCGTAAGTTCTATGAAACTTTCTCTCTCTTTTAATTATTACATCCTGACCTTATAGATTTGACAAGGTCTCATCATTTTACAGTTAAAATAGCTAGATGTAACCGTAAGTTCTATGCTAACAGTTTCTTTTCTCTGCTATTACACTTATAGATTCGAAAGGTCTCATCATTTTACAGTTGAAATGGCTAGATGTATCCTAGTTTCTGTACTAACACTTTCTTCTCTCTCATAGTATTACATCCGGCCTTATAGATTGGCGGCAAGGTCTCATCATTTTACAGTTGAAATGGCTAGATGTAACCCAAATTTCTATGCTAACAGTTTCTTCTCTTCTATTTTACGGCCTTATGTCTCATCATTTTACAGTTAAATGGCCTTATAAGATTGTTCTATGCTAAGGTTTCTTCTCTTTACCAGTTATTACATCCGCCCTTATGATTAACGTAAGTTCATTTTACAGTTGAAATGCTAGATGTAAGTTCAAATTCTTCTTCTCTCTCTGGGTATTACATACGGCCTTATAGATTGGACGGCAAGGTCTCATCATTTACAGTTGAAATGCCTAGATGTAACTGTAAGTTCTATGCTAACACTTTCTTCTATCACATTTCTCGCTTGCTGAACTTTCTTCCAGCTTCTTGCTCAACAGTCCAAACTTTAAATGCTATTTCAGTCATTATCTCAGTATCTGTCTATATTTCCGAGATGAGGTATCACAATACACTATTTACATTATTCAGACTTTTGCTCTCATCTTTGTCGCCATATTCATTACAATGTTTCAGCCACTATATGCTCCAGTCTTCTTCAGGTGGCTGGAATCTCGAAATGAACCCTTTCTTTTGCTCACTGGGAATACTGTTCCAAATTCAGGCCATGTTTTAATGGATGTCAGTTATTAGTTATCTCCTGTTAATTCCAAGTTCTCCACTGCCTCTTTGGGTCCTGTCCTGGATCTAATTTTATGCCTTTATCCACTGTGTTAAGAAACATGGCACAGTGGATAAATATAATATATATGAGTTCAATACCGGTTAAGGCAGGGGAGTGTGTCATAGGGAAAATTAACAGGAGATAACTGATAACTGACATCGATTAATCATGGCACATGGAACCAGAACAGTCTACTTTTATAGCGAATAAAGGGTTCAGCCCGACATTCAACCACCTGAAGAAGACCGGAGGCTTCTAACAGCTGAAACTTTATATATAAATATATATATAAAGATGAGGACAATAATCAAGACAAATGTAAACAATATACAGATCCCTTATCTATCTTAATTATTTATCATCTTGCTTGAGGGTGGATATATATATATATATATAATGAGGGCAAAGGACCTGAAATCCTTGTTTAAAAGAATACGGCTAAAAGCCCACTTCAGGACAATAACCACACATCTTCCATAATCGAAACATTAAAAGAGACGGACTCAACATTCACCCCACAAAACATGAACGACACTATACAGACATTTGAAATGGTAGTAACAAATGGCATAAAGAAAACAATAGCACGTAAGCAGCCATGTAAGAATATCATTGAAGGAGAATGAGTGCCCCTTGACATGCTGATGTATAGAGATGGCTTAATCATAACACTGGCTGACAAAGGGGCGATACAATGATCTGGGGAATCAAGAATACATTAAAGCCAACAAAAAAAAAAAAAAAAAAAAAAAAAAAAGACCCACAGATTCTCTTCCTGAATACCAAAAAGAATTAACTAGCTTACTAAACATGATGCTTTGCAACAAACTAATCGACAAGGGACCATGCACAACACTTGCAATCTCAAACATCACACCTGCTCATTTTCTATCTCCTTCCCAAAATATACAAAAGCAACAACCCAGGAAAGCCGGTCATTTCATCATTCAACTGCCACACGACCAAAATTTCCAAATACATAGACCATTATATTCAGCCCCTAGCTAAGGAAGTAAAATCCTACATCAGAGACACAACAGACTTACTAAACAAAATTAATCACATACAAATACTGCCAGAAAATGCTATTCTAGTGACTATGGACATAAGATCACTCTATTCAAGCATTAAACACATCAAAGGACTAACCGCCCCTTAAGGAAGCACTTACCAAAAGAAGAAAACAAGCCCCCCTCCACAGAAGTTATCATAAAACTCATGGAGCATATTCTTACATTGAATACTTTCAACTTCAATGGAGCACACTACCTGCAAGTAAGAGGCTGTGCCATGGGCACCACTGCAGCTCCGTCATATGCTATAATCTTCATGGGAAAAATTGAGGAGACCCATATCTATCCTCTCATTGGTAGCGACTACGTATTCTATGCAAGATATATTGATCACATATTCTTTGTATACATGGGTAGTGATAACAAACTCATTCAATTCCTCATGACACAGTACACAACTCAATTTAGTTTGACTACGAAAATTCCTAAAAACAGAAAACTACAAAATCACCAACACCCACAACTATCTATACTTTAAGTCTTCCCACCCTAAACACCTCTAGGAGAACCTTCCCTATTCACAGGCACTTAGAAGAATATGTTCCAACAATGAAGAAATAAACACTCAAAATCTCCAGCATCAATTCACAACACGTGGCTATAAACAATACCTAATCAGGGAACATATAAATAAACCAATTTTCACACTTTGAGAAGACACCCTAATGTGCAAGATTAAAAATAAATCCAGTCACATCCTTCTAATAACCACTTTCAACCACACTCTTTCTCCACTGTCTCCAATAATCAAAAGTCACTGGGAAATACATTTCAAACCAGACATAAAAAATTGTTTGAGTAACCCGACCTTCTAGCATGTCGTAGACCTAAGAACCTAAAGGAAATCATAGGTAGTAACCACATTTCAGAGGAGACGGTTATCTGTAATAAACCCAAAACAAAGGGATTTTTCTGACCATGTAACAACAAAACGAGCTTATGCTGTAACCACATTAGACACACAAATTCATTCGCTAGCTCAGTCACTAAATCTACAGTTAAATATTGTATATTTTGAAAGTAGAAGTCATAACATAATTTACCTCCTAGAATGCACATTATACCAGAAACAATATGTGGGAAAATCTGAATGGCCCTTTCACTACAGAATTAATAATTACTGCAATTGAATTAAGTCGGCTCCCCCACGAAAGATTATTACCTATAAGAACAATATGATTTCTGTCTTGAAAAACATTATTTTAAAAGTCATGTCAGATTCACTATAACTGAGAAAACAAAAGTTCAGAGCAGATAACATTATAAAAAAATGTTAGAGGACAATGAAGATAAATGGATCCTGCGCCTCAAAACACTCCATCCAGATAGGCTTAATCACAAATTTATTAACATAGATAGAATTAATATATAACCCCACAAATCAGGTCCTCATTCTTTTCTGTAGTTTACTGCTACTAACAAACAGAAAACTTTTTTGTCTCCTGATGATGACCATGCTGGCCAAAACCCGTGGGTTTTTATAAGGAGCTAATATTTATTTAAATAGCACGAAGGTAAAGTTTAGATTGGTATTTTAATTGAGATTGAAATATACTACCCCATTATTGATGATAAAATTATTTAAATGAGAATAACCGTTGATAATTGTGTGGCTTGCATTATTAGAAATATTCATAGAAATATGATTTAATTTTTTTTCTTACTCGGTTTACTAAACAGGTTGTTGATTTTTTAAAAACGGAAAATAATTGAGTTGAAATAATTCACTAAGATTGTACCTGGACGAGGAAAGGGAAGAAGAAGGAAGGGAAGAAGAGAGGTCGAGAAATACAAAAAAGACGGTCATTAACAAAAACACGAGTCAGAAAAAGATATCTTAGCTAGCATGTTGACGAATTTTTTAAAGACAATTGGAAGAATAAATTAGAAATAATAAGAAGAAAGAAAGGAAAAAGACATGATATCAAAACGACTTTTGATGGAAGCCAGATATCAGTCAAAGCACCTAGGAACTTTTTGCATGGAAAGACACCTTATCAATTTGGATAAAGAGAAATTTTGGGAACAATGAAACAATCTTAATCAGAGAAAAAAGTGTCTTTTTGGGTTGAGGGGAGTGACGGTGGAGCGGTATACAGGCTCTGACCTGTTAAAAATTAGAACCCACAATAATAAAGTGGAGACATTTTTCAATGTAGATAATTAAAATTTTTGACTATCAGGAAAAACAAAAAGAGGTAAAAAGAGGAACAATTGCTTTTGGCTCACAGAGGGCGCCAAGCGGAAAAAAAGATCCTTTCTGAGGTCAAGTCTAATTAGCGGCGGGCTGTTTGACAAAGTCCAGGTGAGAAAGGCCAAGATGGTCATTTTTTAAATGCGTCTGAAAAAAAAAAAAGGAAAAATTAGATTTTGTTTTTTTAGAACAAGAACGATATAAGCCCGCCCGATTGATTGCAGGAAACGCCCAATCAGGATCTCATTAGCGAAAACGGTCCGCGTGGCTGCAGAAAAGAAAAGAAAGAAATGCTCAACCAGAATCCCATTGGCGAAAGCGGTCACGTGGCTGCGGAAAAAGAAAAAAAGAAATGCTCGATCAGAATCTCATTAGTGAAAGCGGTCACCTGACATACGAGGAGACCCGAGAGAGATGGATATCGCGCCTCCCACCAAAAGCACTATGAGGAAGTAGGGGTGAAAACAATAGCGATAATGGAAATCAAAAATAATCGACTTTTGGAATTATCGAGAAAACCCTGGCATGACAGACCCCCCAGTTTGTTGCGGGTAATAAAAAGCAGGACTGATCGATGAAATCAGTGGGTTGGAGTTGAGAGTTGCAGCTGGACGCGGGCAGGGAAAAGAGCCTGAACAACGGGCATCAGGCCCGACTCACCGCCTTTGCGGGCAAAAAGAATCCTCGAAACAAGAAATCCTTCAGCCCAAGTCGAAGACAAGTTCAGCCTTGACGACGAGAGAAAGATCACCTCCATGACAGAGAGTTGCGGCTGAGTTGCGGCAAGAGATCCTTCAGCCCAAGTCGAAGACAAAGAGAACTCCCAGCCTAAGTCGACGAAGAAGAAGAAATACAACTCAAGTCGGAGAAGAATCAACTGCGAATGATCGATAGAAATTAGCCCCAGTGTCGAACCAAACCACACTCCGACATACACAATTCTAAAGAGTAGGCAATTCGAAATCTTTAGGTTTGTGTGATAGAAGCTTGGTGCCATAGTCCACAGGCGGGTCGGAAATGAGAACAATTTTACTTTTTATGTAGCGGACATTAAGATATAAAGGGTTGTTACCCATTTTTTCATCAGCAATCTTTTTGTCTCGTGAGTTTATTTTCTCTTTTTATTTGTGTTTGCCACCCCGTCGGACTCAACTTGTATTTAATCCCTGCTGGTCCCGTCTGTCTAAGATCTAAACACAGCGTGGGTAGACAGACCGGAGATCGGGTACAGTTGCTTTAGTGACCAGGTATTGAAGCTTAGTCCGGAAAGGCGAGGCTGGTGATCATCTGACCAAGGGTTGGGCGGCGCTTTGGACCCAGGGGGGAGCGACCAGGAGGGCGATCACCGTTGGCGCCCGTAGAATCAAAGGATCCGACCCTGGGCCAGGTGTGTAACCGTCTGGTGGGTACATAAAAACAATCACGAGTTTACTTAATGAACAAAAATCAAACAGATAGATGTCAACCTAATGCAATAAGATAAAAGTTTTAGTAGAATAAAAAGATTACTAAATATAAAATGGATTACTCTTTCAATGTACTGTCTATGAATTTTTCCAATTGACTGTTTCATAGAAAATACCCAAAACTCCACGGAATTTCAAATTAATTTCTTCATAGATTGTTTAAACATTTAGATATTTATCAAACCCTTAACCCCTCAAATATACGTTAAAGTAGCGTGAATTAACAGCGATCTAAAATTTGAATGAAACTTGTCGTGTAATGGATTGGGGTTGTTTAGCTTCTTTTCCTTTAATGTCGTTCTTCTCCTTCACCCCTTAGCTATCTATATCTAGAGACGAGACACGTTAAATTTGAGCAACATCCTCAACAACCCGACACACTGGGGTTAAAAATAGGAAATTGAAATGATACATATGACACAATCATATCCTCTCCCACCTCACTTCATTAATTTTATTATACTTGATGAGGTCCGTCAAAAACGTGTGAATTTCTTTTCATTTAGCTTTTGGAAGTAAAAGTCTGATGATCAGAACCCTGTTAAAGGGTTATGGTGAAATAACTTATTACATGGAATCTTAACGTGGTCTGTTTTTATTCAAACAAAAAAAAAAAAAAAAATATATATATATATATATATATATATATATATATACATACAGTTGTATATTTAGGCAGTAATCCTTCCTTTATGCATGTTTCATTACATCGGTTACACAACCACATGCTTATCCAGACGTCTTACGTTACACCTATCTGATCACAGCTCCATTAGAACCCATTTAAACACACACACAAATTTAACAGACTCCATTAGAAACATACTAGCAGAAAACACAAATATATTAACTGCATCCACCTTCAAAAAAGACTAAAAATAATGGAAGCTTTAATAATAAAAAAGAAAAAGCCAACTCTTAACAATATTAACTACAAACAAAGCCACAATGTGCTAACCGTATTTGGAAATTAAAAACATCCCTACCACACACTAAGATATACAAAGAACGCACACACATAATCAAGCTGAAAAATCGCATCATCCTTGATAATGGCTAAAGGCATAGCCAAAAGTGGTCGGAAATATAAAACATTTGGACGGTTCTTACACACCAGAAAAGAAAGCTCTTGTTCGAACACAAGAAAAATTAAATACGCTTAACCGAATTAACCGTGTCTGTCATTTTTAAGGAAACATGCATGCATATATATATATATATATATAATCCAACTATTCTTTTCTGAGTGTCCCAGCCTGCTAGGGTGACTAGCCAATTCCTGCTGGGTTTTTTTTGACCGATTCATTTTCTACAGCTTAACAAATTTGCAGGTTATTTAAAGCCAGAGCATATTTTTAGAGTGTAACAATAATATTGATTTAGTGATGCAAGTCTTACTAATTAAGGGAGAATTTGATAAGAAAAAAAAAAAGAAAGAAAGGAAAAAGAATTATAAAGTGTATATATAGTTGGGATTAATTATATATTATAATCAATATATAAACTGATCCCTCACTTTCTGGCTTCGGTAGTTTCTATACATTTATATTCCAGAGAATTTAAATAAATCTAAAAGCCGTGCCTGTGTAGCTAATCAATATTTCAGTGATTGATTCTTTTTCTACAGCTTATTAACTCTTTGCAGGTTTTTTAAAACTAGAACAGATTGTAAGAATTTTAGGGGGCTGGGAATAATGATTGTAAGAATTTTTGGTAGATATTCATAATTTACTGATACAAGTCTTACTAATTGATGCATGACTTGTGGGAGAAGATGTCGATTCATAATTTTTCCAATGCTAATTGAAAACATTAATTACCCCCCTCACTTATGTACTACTTGCAGAAGTGAATCTAACAAGCCCAACCGGAATTGGAACACTGCTTTTATTATGTTGTGGCCTCCAGTCTTCATCAGGTGATGGTCAATCACAGTAACCATAAAGGAATTTTGTGGTGAACACTTTATTAAATCAAGAGGGTGGGATGTTCTCATTCTGCTGAAAACGTCTAGGAATATCTCATCTAATTCTTATTTAGTACTGCTCAGTTATTGCTCACCATGTTTCCACTGAGAGCAAGTCCTAGAAGATTAAAGTGTTAGTTTGTGAGTTTGGCAATGTAATGGTTGCAACTCGAGGTGACGGAGATGTGGTTCTACAGAAGGCTGCTAATGTTGGCCATGTTCACCATAGTCTATGAATATAGAATACAGCGCAGTACGTAATCTGTTCAATGAAACCACGTTAAAGATTAACACTCACGAGTCAGACACTCTACTGAATCTGATGAAATATATTCTGTGCATAAATAATTTTGTATTCAAGAAACCCAGACAAAAAAAAAAAAACATTTTTTTTTTTTTTTTTCTCATTACAGGAGACCAGACTTGATATATCCGAAGAAAAGAACAAAAACAAAAAATGTTGTATATAAACTCCAGCCTTGCAGAAGCGCTGTGAAGTGGATGCCGATCATCATTCCTATTATTATTGTTATGATACTTATGTTTGTTGAGTCATTGGAAATGCAGCTGTTATCTATATCTACAGCTTTGTGTTAAAGAATACCACGTTTCATTATTTCATCACAGTGCTGGCCGTTTTTGACTTTATCTGCTCTTTTCTCGGCTCCCCACTGGAAATAATAGAATTTTATAATCCAATGGAATATCCTTCAAACGGACTCTGCAAGTGGCAACGATTCCTTACCTTCTGCTGCAGCATTGGCTCCATATTCGTTCTGCTCCTCATCTCTATTGAACGCTATCGAAAAGTTTGCCGTCCACAGAGCTACCAGTTAAACTTACAGCATGCAAAGTATCTCACAATTGGAGCCTGCTTTTTCTCGGTACTATTTGCCACCCCAATTACGATCTTCTCTCAAAACAGGTTAATACAGCTGAAGGGGACTGGAAACCTAACTGGTTGTGACTGCCGCCTGAGTAACAGCTACAGCATCCTCCCCTTGTTTTATTTCATCTTCCTTTTGATCTTTGCCACCATTACTCTTGCGACTATGTTAATACTCTCTGACCTCCTATGGCAAATGGCAAAACACTTTCTCAAGTTGGATTTTGTACCAACAGAGTTTAAATAAAGACTGAAGCAGGAGGAAGATCTCTGGCCAGGCGTCAACTCAGTCGTACCAATCACACAGTCATATTGGTTACTGTTCTTTTTACCATCAGCTTCTTCCCGACGCTGCTTTTAGCATCTTCGCTGATCAACTTATGGCCAACATGAGTTACAGAGAGCAGCTCATCTTCTTAATGTTCATTCGGATGTATATTCTCAATAGCTCGTTTAATTTTTTTTTTTTTCTGGCACTTAAGTAATTTCAGAAACGCTTTTGTCAAACTGTTTTGGCAGATTCTTTGCATATCACCAAAAGACATACAAAGCTCGTCTAAAGAGACATCTTGAAATGTGTTTTCGGCAAACATAGATCTTTTTACTCGTAATAAGAGAGTGTCAAAAGAAATGTTTTTTCCTTCACACCACTATTATTTTAACTACCTTCACTCCTCAGCAATGTTTGTTTTAAAAAGCAAGATTGGAATTGTAATAAAACCTAGACATATGGAAGTGAAATTATATATTCTTTTTCTTCTTAAGAATTTACAACACAATTTATCTGTTAGATAGTTTACTTATAAGAATAATTTTATATTTACAACATTCTAAAAACTAATAGAATTGTATTAAAATTAATGCAATGCAATATTTATCATTTACCAATTTATAAAGAAACATGAAATCAATTTTTTTTTTTTGTTCATGAATTTATAAGCATTTATGAAATTGTTAAATTATACCAACCAACTATGGTGAAATCTTATTTTATAAAGTTTGAATGAACTGGAAATTAGCCAATGTTTTGCCAACCATTCCAATAAACAATCTAATAAATAGTGTTTATTTTTTTGTCAATTCAAGAACAAAGAAATGTAGAAATTTATTTTTCATATTTGAATGATTTACAATAATAATAATGTTATATTTACAACATTCTGAAAACTCATACAATTAAAACTAATGCAATATTTATCATTTACCAATTTATAAAAAAACACATGAAATCAATTTCTGATTCATAAATTTATAAACATTTAATTTATTAAAATATGTGAAGCAACTATAAGTAAATTTTTATTTACAATTTTATAAAGTTTGAATCAATTGGCATTTAGTCAATGTTTTTTGCCAACCATTCAATAAAATTAAAATAGTATAAATAATCAATCAAATAAATAGTTGTCTGTTTCTGAGATGAGGTATTATCTACATTATTTACATTATTCAGTGTAGTGTGTAACTCAACAATTCAACTGATGATAGCAGGTAGGCTTAAAGAAACTCGGTGACCCACATCCAACCTTCTCACGAAAGTCTCCTCTCATTTGAAACAGCAGAAACGAGCCTGCTTTTATACAGCTGCGGACCGACATCCGATTTCCATGCGAATCACGGCAATATGGTTTCCGTTAACTGACCCGAGACCGCTCGGCATAAAGCGAGCGCCGCCATTTTGGTTTTATTTTACAGTTGAAGGACCAGAGTTTACATACTGCGCGCAGATTCGAGCAGCGTTTTTCGGTGACCATTTCACAATTTTCTCTCCACTCCCCATGATCTCAGGGGATCGACAAACAGGATGGGGATTTGGCAATCGTCAAAATCGAAGTCCCTCTCCGGGGGATAACACAAGGTCATCCTAACAAACGGTTCTCTCCTGTGGTTTGAGGTCGGTAATCACTGCAGGGTTAACTAAAGGTAGATTGAACGGTCCTACTCCCAGACTCGAATCGCTTTCACCAACGATCTTCGGTAGCGGTAGTGATCAACTCTCAAGTTGACAGTCTTTAATGTGACAGGCATTTATCAACTCTCAAGGGTGCGGGCCGATAACCTCCAAAACTAACCTGGCCATGGGCCTGTAGGATCAATCTCTATTTGACTGGGTTTTTGGCTTGTAAAACGATGTCTCCTTTTCAATCGCTCTCAGTCACTTCTAGTTTGAAAGCGGGTTTAAAAGCAATTATCTTGAAAATGATATTTGTCGGTACATCTCAAACAAATTGGATGGTGAAATGTTATCGCCGGGTGAGTTTATTACCAGTAAACTGATTTGATACTGTACAGCCCTTCCCTGGCTGCGATGGTCTCGATGGTTCTGTGGTTCCAAACACACTATGCCCGTTTCGGTAACATTATACGCTAAAGTGATTCTCCGTTCCCAGTTTGTCCGCAAATTCTTTAAAATGGGGATATACTGGTCCCGCCAGTATCGTTATCCGTCAGTATTTCCATGGGTGGGCCTCGCTCAGGAAAACATTCTCAACAGAAAAATGTTTCATCTCCTCGGCGTCTTGTCTATATGGCGGCATGACGCCAAACCTGGAGGGAAACAAAATCAAAAATTTGTAAAAATTCTCACCATTGTAGTGAGTTATGTCATTTTCAGTCTGAATTCCAGTTGCTCTTCACGCTCAGTTCTCCTCTTATATAGTATAGCGGTGCGGATATATCGACTGACAGGTTGTGCAGGCCTTCTGTGTGTGTTGCGCTTTTCTCTGGACACCTTTGGTTTGGACTAACCTGAAAGTTACAGAGTTCGTTTCCGCCGGATGTCGCGTGATAATGCGTATTGGCAACTCTTTGGTCCTCATCCAATCGTCTCCTCCCCTGCACACGGTTTATCTAGTGCGGTTCTCCTCTCTTGAGCAGTTCGTCCCCACCTGTGTCGGCTTAGTGGTGAGGAATCTGCACAGTTCTGACAGGACTGTTGGTTTCCTATCTAACGGTCGAAATCCATATTCGTCCACCAACGATGTAAAAGTCTGTCTCGCCTGATTACTATCTCATATATATATATATGTGTATATATATATATATATCAGGTGTCTAAAAATCATGAAATCATCAATAATCATACCAAGATTTTAATCGCCTCCACTGGATAACCAAGATTCCTCCTTTAGCGCCGCGCCGAGTTCAACAATTCAACTGGTGCCTGGCATCGTGAAAGAAACCGAAGCCAGTACGCATCTTGAAGGCATTCCTTTTCGTTTAAACAGCAGGAAACAGAGCCTGCTTTCCACAGACTGTGATCCGACCACCACTCATGCACCAGTCTCCTCCGACGGGACCCAGTTTTTCTCTATAACATCTCTGCTAGTATGCGACAGAGAGGGATCTTTGATGTTATCATCCCATCCATTGGTTTGCGGTTGCCAGGCGGCAGCGAATGCAACTGCCACCCTGAACCATCCACACACTGGGAAGTGTCCAACAAGTTTCCCTGCTGAAAATCTGGCGCGCCAGGTCACACATCAGGGCTTCGATTTGACTTCCTCGTTTCCATCGGAGGGTGCCATTTTCTTCCCAGACCTGCAAGCCAAGAACTCTTGCTCCATCTCTCAGTCGCACCGGATCCTTACACGCAAACCGTAATCGAAAAGTGTTGTCTTACGTGATGCAGAGGCCAAACTTTCATTAATGAAAGATATCATCAACGTATGTGGCGGCTTTCAATTGTGCGGTCTTCGCGATGCGATAAGCGTCTATAACGGTTTCATGATGGTGGCGCTACATTTTAGCCCAAATCCCTAGCCGCGTAAAGACAGAAGCGTTAGCCTTTGAAAATAACCGTTTGAAATGGCCTGGCGCTTCGTCGATGTGAATCTGAATATCGTTCCACAGATCCAGGCGACACATTGACTCCCTGCCGCCGCCGTTCTCAACTTATGTGCGCACACTTCTGCATCGGCAGTGAAAAGCATCCACAAGTCGTTCAATTCAGCGGTAATCAGTGCGGACGCACCTTCTGTTTCTGCTCCTGCACGACTGCCATCAAGGAATCAGACCCTTTAGGGTCCCAGTCTTTCCTGAAGTGCGGAATCAACCAGCCGTTCACAATCCTGCTGAAGCTCTTTCGTATTTTCTTCTGATGCTGTCTGGAACTTTGTACTCAGCGACCTTGTTCTTGGCTGAGACTGGCAGATCTTTTGGGCCCATTTCCACCTGGCAGTCCACTCTCTCGTCGGAATTGAAGGAGACGTCAGAAATCCGGCTCACTAACGCAAAGGGCTGCACACCTTTCTTCTTTCACCCAGTTCCACATTTCCGGCTGGCGTGATCATCATGCCTCTAACGCTCGGATCGCATCAATCCCAAGTAGCAGGTCGTACCCAAGGGCCTTTGACGTGCCACCAAGACGTCGACTTTGGCATGACTCCCTCCGTCTGTTAGGGCGGACTGAGTCCACACCACAACAGGCCGGGACACC
>CAHIKZ030002877.1:45000-97500 GCA_903632075.3 Acanthosepion pharaonis
TACCGATTAAATCGGAGAAATTTTCATATATATATATATATATATATATATAATAAAATCCCATGGGGGAACTACAACTGAAGGGCATTTACTGAAAGGGCCGCTGTGTAATTAAGAAAATTTGACAAAATTAATATCAACTACAGGTTACAAATCAAATATAAACAATAAATATAACAATTATCTAATCTAGCAAGGACCTATATTTTTTTGTTCAAAGACACATGCGAATACACACATATAGGCGTGTAGCCACTTACATACACATATACCCATGTACACAGATATATATATATATATATATATATATATAATAAAATCCCATCTATTTTAAATGCAACGTTTTTAAGTAAAAAAAAAAAAACATAATCCCTGAATATGAACGGTGTCCAGCACTGCATGAACCAGATATTTTTATTAAAATTTAAATTATGTAATAGTCTCAAACCAGCACCTGATGATTGTATTGTGCATGAAACTGAGTCATGCTACTGATGAGGAAATAAATAAAAAAAAACATATCTATATAATAAATGCCAATCCCCTAGAGTCTATAGCCCAATATATCATACCATTTTGGAATCTGGCTGACTCCATGGGTAAATCAAAAACTTTCCGGGCTGGATCTGAACCCACAATCCTGAAATTGTGTGTGTGTGTGTGTGTGTGTATATATATATATATCTAAAATTTCCAAGAGGATAGAATCCAGGTAGAAATCAAAAATATATATATATATATATATATATATATATATTTAAATATTTGAAACGGTACAAATAGGTTAAACGGAATTAAAAACTAGAAATGTAGTAAGGCCATGATAAGTTTAAAATAAAACACACACCAGTCGACCAGTGTGTGTTTTATTTTAAACTTATCATGGCCTACAATACTACATTTCTAGTTTTTAATGCCTTATATATATATATATATATATATATATATATATATATATATATATATATATATATATATATATATAAGTGCCTTAAATTGAACAGAAGTCAACATCTTAATACTAAAAAAGGTTGAGGGTGGGGAACATGTTAGTAACCTTTCATTCAACATGAAAGTTGACCATTTTTCCTAATACAAGGTAATTTCAAATAAATAGACTTAGCCTGACCATACATAGGAGAATTTAAAATTTTAGATGAAAAACATGCATAAGAACTTCCTCAGAATAATCATTATCCAAAAGGTTTGGTTTATTTTACGGCATATCAACCTCAATGCTGACAAAATTTTTATTTCTGGTAATATTTTTTTCTTCTAAAATGTATAGCTGGTAATAATATTTTATAAATTATTTCTGGTATTAAAACCTATTTTTACACTTTCATAGTGTTTTGACCGCAGTATCGGGCTTAACTATTTTGCTGGAACCCTAACAGGTGCTACCACCCCGGGTCAGGATGGACACAGGAACACCAGCAATTAAGAGGTGGTTCCACGTTCCTCAAAATCTCCTGATCAGAGGCCTTGCTGCTGGATGTAGTTTATCGTCTTACCCAGGACGGCATCATCCAAGAGGACGTATTTTATCCAGCACCCACACACACACACGTGTATGTGTGTGTGTCAAAATTTCTCAGAATTAACCTGTAGAAAAAGACAATATGTATTAAAGAAAAAAGACAATAGCCACATTTTAGCTCAATGTGGACTTTTTAAGCAAAAAAAAAAAAAAAAAAAAAGAAAAACTTTATTGAAACAAAGTATCTATAAACAGCAAATAAAATGTTAGCAACAAGAAGAATTTAGAAATGCCATTGTATATTCATAATGGTCAACTGGAAAATTATGTCAATTACTATATGTTTGAAGAAAATATTTTCACGTGTAGAAATATTGTTTGTATTGTTGTGTTGTCGGGTTCAACCATTTTCTTTTGATTTCTTGACATATTTGTTGTGTACATTGGCTTACTATTCAATGGCCGCACTATCAAGGATTTTCCTTCGGAGTTGATTATTTTCTTTTTTTATGAGTGTAGAATTTATAAAATCAAAATTGTGGTTGAATTTATTTCTATGTATGAATAGTTAAATTGTTATTTATGAGATTTCTTTTGTGTTCCTAGATGCATTTTTTTAAATTTCTGCATGTTTCTCCCGTGTATTGTGAGGAACAGTTTTGGCAATTTATTTTATTATTGTTATAGTTGTTTCAGAATCTAATTGTATCCATAATAGTTTTGGAAATGTTTGTGATTATTTTGAAATTATTTAGATGGGATAGGTTGTCCTGGAGAGTGGACATGACAGAGTTGGTTGGTAGTCTCTGTTCTCATAATTTATTATTATAGATGATGTTATTTTGTTGGGGTTGTATATTTTGTATGCCTTTCTTCTTTCACTGTGGATGAAATGATATGGGCATTGTAGTTTTTGAATGTGTTTTCTATGTATGTTTCTTCTTTAGGTAAATATTGGGGGCTGCAGATTCTTAATGTTTCAAATAGAAAGCTATAATAATTCAAATTTAATTTTAGAAAAGTGGTTTGAGTAAAAGTTGACCAGGTCATTTTTGTGGGTAGCTTTTCTTGAAATATCAAAATTAAGTTTGTTATTGTTTCTGTGTAACATGATATCTAGGAAAGGAAGAATGTAGTTGGTTTCTATTGCAAAGGTATAGTCTATAATAGTTGTCAACCAATGCTGAACCCGGTGTTTGTTGTTTATAGATACTTTTTTCAATAAATCAATTTTGTATTTTGTCTTGAAACCATGTTGGCTAAAATTACAGTTTTCCTATTGTCTTTTTTACCTTTATACATATATATTTCTAGGAAAGTGATGGATTTCTATTTATTAATTTTATTACTTAAACATTATTTTTGATCAAGGGCATGTAATGTTTTGGAGATGCCTCGGGCCAACTCTTTGGTTGTATGTCTCAAGGAGTCTATAGGACCTAGTAGTGTGAAATATGAGGAAAAGGAAGGCATTTTAAATATGTAAAAACAGATGAAACATGAAATAAATACTTCACTCAAATTAAATATAAATTTTTATTTCACTTTTTGATTGGATGACCCCTGATATGGATCTCAGAAAAAAAAAAAAAAGCAACTGGAAATTTTATCAAAAACATTGGGATAAAATTGATATTTAAAAAAGTAATCTTTTTCATATATATATATATATATATATATATATATATATATATATATATATATATATATGTGTGTGTGTGTGTGTGTGTGTGTACACACACACACACACAAAGTGAAATGTCTACAATAAATGTTTATAAAAAACTATTTTCCCCGCCGTACCAATTCTGGTATGTTCAACTGCCATTTGGTGGCCTACACCAGAGCCCCTGTTCCATACAAAGAAAATGTTTCAAAAGAAAGAAAAAAAAAAGACAAAGAGCCTTTGTTCTATATTTATATATTACTCAGAGATGTTCATAACTAATTAAAATTTGTCATCTGTAATTTTGTTAGAGAAAACTAAAGAAAAAAAGTTTAGAACATTTTATTGTGGAATCTTTTAGTCATTTCCTGTCTTGGTTGTTAAATGAAACTGACATCACACAAGGAATTAGGCTTTAAAACTTAATTAGGACAAAACTTCAGACAAACACCAAAATTTATCCCACATTATATATACATACACTTATATATATATATATATATATATACATTTATATATAAGAAAATGTGGAAAATTTCTGCTTTGTCATGTTTATACATTGTTAAAACATATCCTGTACATTGGGATAGATACGGACAATCTTAGATATGAACAGATCATGAGAGAATGAGAGAGTCAGAACGAGAGAGAGAGAGAGAGATTGAGTGAATGAGATGGATAAGATATATATATATATATATATATATATATATATATATATATATAGCATGAAACAGCCTGTCACTTCTAAGTGTTGACTTCTATGTTCACTTTTATATTTACACACGCTCTATCTCTGATATTGAGCACTTTATCCCATAAATATAGCACACCTTAAGACTATATGTAAGTTTTTCCTGAAAATTTATCTCTAGATGTTTAAAAAGCAAACTATAAAATCTTAAATCTCCACATAACAAAAAATATTAAATTTTAAGATGACAAATTATGAAGGGCATCTAAAAAGTAAGGAACAAACTTGTTTTGTTTTTTTTTACTTTTAAAATCATTCCCCATCTCACAAGCAAGGCAATAAAGCCTCTAAGACACAAGAGGGTATTATGAGTGAAGGAAAACGAGAAAAAAAGTGTAATAAAAAGAGTAGGATTCATGGAGACAGATTATGATAACTGATGCTGCATTTACATTTTTGAAGATCGTAGTTGACGGGAAAGCAAGAAGCCTGAAGAGAGTTTCACGTGCAAAAAGTACAAGACTACTAGAATAGAATGTATGTTTTCACTTAACAATTTTAAAAGTATAATCATGAGACCCAACTGCCAATCAAGTTCTTCTATGTGCCATATCTCTTCAAGACATTGCTGATCATGGCTCTCCACAACTTCCTGTCCTTTGTAGCTCTTAGTGAAGTTTGTCTTTTTGCTATATCTTCTAATCCCCACTGTCAACCCATTTACACAAGCTCATTAGATAAGTTATGCATTGCTTTCCTCCGTCTCTCAATATGAGAGATGTCCCGTGAGTGACAAAATTTTCCGAGCCCTCTTCTCTTGGTACGTGCCCTAGAAATTTCAATTAACTGATGCTACATATAAGTGTCCTTTTTGTTTCCATTTTCTCTAAAACTTTGTTGTTGCTCACATGCTCAGTCCATGGTATCCTCAGCATCCTTCTGTAGAACCACATTTCTGTTACCTAAAGTCTCTTCTCTCAATCTGTCTAGCATTCACCACCATAAAGGAGTGTCAATATCTTATAACAGTTCAGTATGCTTTTCTTTGTTTTCAATGTTTCTTAATACTTTGCTTAGCTTCTGGAAGGCACCTTTCACTCTCCCAATGTGCCTTTGAATTTTGGTTTTTCATTTTCTGCCCTCTGTTGAAACATTTCCTAATGTTTTTGCATTATTTAATTTTGGTCCAGAGCAGTCTCCTTGTCATCTGTGATGAAACTGTCCAGCATTCACTGTCATATGGGAGGACTGATATATAACATTTTGGCACTCTTTTCTTGGTTTCTGTTGTCGTAAGTCTCCTTTTCATCTGTAAGGAAATTGTTCAGCATTCACCGTCTTATAGGAGGATTGATATTACATAGCAGTTCAGAACTCTTTTTTTTGTATCTACCGAAATTTTTGCATTAATACTTAGCTTAACTTCTGAAAGGCATCTTTGGCAATTCCAGTGCACCTTCTCATTTCAGTATCACATTTTCTGGTTCTTGTACAATCCCCAAAGTTAAGCAATGTCAAGCCTAGTCAGTACCTAGATAAGTGTCCTTTTGGTAATACCAGGTTTTGTAAGCAACTATCTATTGTTCTGGGCACCTAGCTATGGAGCAAGACAGATTAGTTACCCATGAACCATCTACATTTACCAGCTATGTTAGGATACAGAATGCAACCTAATGACCTTCAACACTTGATGCAGAACCGTGATGATTGGTGTGAAACTCATGAACGTCTCAGATACTTATTTAATTTTCTTTAGTGGCATATCAACACCCTTATGGGTTATTTAATGCTGAAACCTAAATATTTTTAACAATTTTATGGCTTCAACTACAAATAAAACTGCTGGTTATCTTTTTATATAAACATGTATCTATCGGTTGTCATTTTGCGGTAAAAATGTATTGGCCATCTTGCTATAAAATGTATTGTTGGTCATCTTGCTATAAAATGCATTGTTGGTCATCTTGCTATAAAATGTATTGCTTGTCAACTTATGTAAACATGTATTGTGAGTACTTAACTGCAAAAAATGTATTTTTATATTTTGATAGTGTTTTGTTTTCTGGGGTAGTTCACTATTTGCCTATAGCTAATGTCCAGGATAACTTGACCGAATAAATAAATAATTTTGGCATCTCCAATTTTTGATTTGCCATGTTGGGCAGTTTCCTTTTTTTTTTCTTGCTGTAACCAATCTAGCACTACACTTAAATTCCTGAAGTCAACGTGTCAAAGAGGAGAGTGCATCAGAACAAATCTCATTGAAATATTTATAGAAAACGCACACTCAACATTGTTACTGTATGAATAAAATATGCTACTTTACAGCTCTTATCCAACAGATGAAACTTTGCCAGCCTCTCACTAATATATCACTATTACCATGGCAAAAGTTACAATCCTTTCTTTGCGTCCTGGGTATGACAGTAAACTACATCTGTGTCCAGGGTAAGACGAGAAACTGCGTCCAGCAGTAAGGCCTCTGATGAGGAGATTTTGAGGAGTGTGGTGTTCCCAGGTCCACCCTGAACTGTGGTGGTTGCACCTGTTGGGGTCCCAGCTATGGGCAAGTTGTTGACCCAGAAACTGAAGTAAAAAGCATTATGAAAGTCTAAAAAATAGGTTTCAATACCAGAAATACTTTGTGAAAAAAACTATTACCAGAAATAAATTTTTGAAGAAAAAAAAACTATTACCAGCAATATATTTTTGAAAAAAAAAAAAAAAAAAATTAACAACAATACATTTTAAAATAATATTACCAGAAAAAAAAAAAAAAGAGCTGTCGGCATTAAATGACCCATTGAAGTTGATATGCCGTAAAACTAAACAAACCAAACAATCCTTTGTTTCCACCAGCCTAGACATTCACAACTATGATCTGTCATGCCATATTCAAAGTGGCAAACCGTCCCCATTCCGTTTCATAAAAAACAAAGTTCCACTCAGACAGTTTCTTACCCAGAACTTTGGGACAAACTTCCGAGAGAATGCTTTCCTAACACTACAATCTTGGTCTCCTTAAGTCCAGAGTCAATTGGTATGTATCCAATTTGTCCTCATAACTACCTCATTGCCCACTACCTTACATTCTTACTCCTCTTCCAATCCCTCACAATCCCTGTTGTCATCCATTTACATAAGCTATCTAGGTAGGTTATTCGTTATTTTCTTCTCGATTTCAATATACCCTGTGAATGACAAATTCTCAAAGCCTTCCTTCCTTATATTTTTCAGAAATTCCAGCTGTCTCTTTCTAATTGTAAGGATAAAGTGTCTTTCTGGTTCAAACTTTCCTTAAGACATCCACATTTTCAAGGGTTCTACAAATGGTATTCTTAGCATCATTCTGTCACCTATTCATCTGTGAATATATTGTCTAGCATTCACTGTCTCATATGAGAATTGATTTTCTATAGCAGTTCAGCAGTTCTGTTGCTTCCAGTTTTCCCTTCACCTGTTTGAAATTATCCAGCAATCACTCCCATATAGTAAGACTGATATTATAAAACCATTCAGCACCCTGTTCTTTGTTTCTGTTGCCTCAAGTTTCCTCTTCATCTGTGAGGAGATGATCCAGCATTCACTGCCATATATGAGGACTGATATTATATAACCGTTCAGCACCCTTTTCTTTGTTTCTGTTGCCTCAAGTCTCATCTTCATCTGTGAGGAAATTGTTCAGCATTCACTGTCTTATAGGAGTATCACGGGAAATAGCTATGGAAGCGAGGTTTATTCTTCCATTTGTATTTACCCCCATTATGAGCATTATTATATCTATGTTACATTAACCCAGTAATTTATGGACAGAGTGGAATGGCTGAAAGGAAAAGCAATGACAAACATGCTTTGTTCTCAAAGACACTTTGATACCACTAAGACATATGTAAAACTATATATATATATATATATATATATATATATATATATATATATATATATATATATATATACACACACACGTGTCCTGTGCAGAGAAAATATATCATATCTACACAGTCAAACTGAGTGAAAAGATAGGGCCTTACATATAAGATGGAGATACTTCTGTGTTTCTGGAGAAGCTATGTTCAAGACTCCAGATTCAAGTGGATCCAATGCATCTACTATATACAAAGCCAGACATATTCCATGAAGAGCACACAGCAAGTCATGAGTTTTCCCAAACTGAAGTACTGTGAGCCAGAGTTTCTTTATCTGTAGAGGATACATTCCCAAAGGGAAACAGTATCATGGACTTTTAAGCTGCTGTGGGAGGCAAATTTAACCTCTGCCGGGGCCCTTTTTAAAAGACAACCTCTTGATTTGGCTCCTGCAAACCCACTGAATGACTGGCCACTTTAATCATTATATGAAGTAACGTCTCTAAGCGGCCATCACATAAAGGAGATAATCGACTTGTGCATCCCGATAGTAGGATTGATATTACATAGCAGTTCAGAAATCTTTATTTTTGGCACCTACTGAAATTTTTGCATCTGTTAATGCTTTGCTTAACCTATGGAAGCAATGCACCTTTTCATTTCAGTATCCCATTTTCTGGTTCTTGTACAATCAACACAGTTAAGCAACATCAAGCTGAGTCAGTACCTAGATGGGTGTCCTTTTGGGAATACCAGGTTTTATAAACTTGAATGTATGGATGATGTAATGGATAATGGCTTCCAATTCCAATAAGGTTCAGGATATCAACTTACATGCAAATACCTTTGGGAAAGATATAAATCTACTTCTTGTTACCCCAGATATGGGTTAATTAGTAAGACTTGTATCACTAAAGCAGTATTATCTCCCAAAAAATCTTACATTCCAAAGATATTTTCTGGCTTTAAATAACCTGCAAAGGGTTGAAAAGTCGTAAGAAACAAACAATCAATGAAATACTGATTTGCTACACAGGCATGTCTTTTAGATTTATTTACGTTCTCTGGAATAGAAATGTATAGAAACTACATTGGACACAAAGTGAGGGATCAGTTTATATATTGATTTCAATATAGAATTGGTCCCCCACTTTATATCCACATTATAATTTCTTGTTTGTCGATAAGCCGTAGAAAACGAATCAATCAATAAAATACTGATTAGCTACACAGGCAGGTCTTTTAGATTTGTTTACATTCTCTAGAATACGAATGTATAGAAACTAGCGTGGCCACAAAGTGAGGGATCAGTTTATATAATAATTGTAAAATAGAATTGGTCCCCCACTTTATATACACATTATAATTTGTTTATCAAATTCTGATTAGGCATGAATCCATCTCATCTCCCTGCGATTGGTTCATTAGTAAGAATCACTAAAGCATTATTATCACCAAAACGTTCTTGCAATCTAAAAATATTTTCTGGCTTTGAATAACCTGCAAATGGTTGATAATGAATGAATGAATGAATCTATGAAATATGGATTAGTTACACATACTTGTCTCTTAGATTTATTTATGTTCTCTGGAATATAAATCCACTAGACTTATAACCTGTCTTTGATCGGGTATTTCATTACTGGGAATTTTTGCCGTTCAATGGGAGCAGTTTAAGTTTAAAGTCAGCCCAATTGAGAAAAAAAAAAAAAAAAAAAAAAAAAAAAAAATCAATATTAGTAACAGCATTTGGGTGCAACTGAGGCACATCCCCAAATGGGGAGTTAACAATTTGAATGGGTGAGGGGGGGGGCTGAAAAGGAAACCGTATAATAATAAATATTAATATTGTAATAATTTAAACTTTATTTTTATTATAGTTTTTATGAAAGATATATATCCAAGAACAGAATAAATAATAAAATGTTGCTGCGAGTTACAATGGACAGGAAGTAGTGGAGAGCCATTATTGCCAACAATTTGGACTCAAAACTGGCACTGAAGAATTATCTATCAAACAAAAAAAATTTCATCAAAATCGTATGAAAACTGTGGAAATGCATAAACAACATCCGATCACCCACACACACACGCATTTTGAGAATTATAGATATAGATACAAACTACCATGGCCACAAAGTGAGGGGTCAGTTCATATATTGATTGTATTATAGAAATGATACTCCACTTTATATCCACACCATAATTTCTTTGTTTTATTTTTTTTATATTCTGATCAGGTACGAATGCACCTCTTCTCACCCCCCCCCCAGCTATGGGTTAATTAGTAAGGATTGTACCATTAAACTATTATTATGTAAAATTCTTACAATCTAAAAATGTTTTCTGGCTTTAAATAACCTACAGAAAGTTGATAAACCACAATAAACAAATCAATCAAAGATTACTACCCGGTTGATTAAATTTCTGCAACCGCTTCATTCCGATGCTTCCGCTCCATAGATCACAATGTGAGCTGTTCCTCTTCCTGATGATCATACATTTTGTTTTTTTACAGTTAGTCTTTTCTTCCTGCTTTCCTTTGTTACCTTGACTTGGCATCCTTGCAGTTTCCTTTCTGGGGCTGCTATAATACAGCATCATCAGCTTCTGATTCTATCTAAAAGCTGGAGATAAATTATCATAATGCTGGAATTTGGGTTCTTCAGTCAATTGCTGTGGAACCCAATGTTAGACTTGTGTGCTTGGTATGTAAAAATTTTATTACACCTCAGTGCTTGTCTATTGTTTTATGATAGTAGCCATCTTTGTTATAATGTCATCTGCCCATGTATGCCTTCAATGGGGCATTCAAGGCGGTTCCAGCTGTTGTGAGAATATTGCAACCCACCCCCACCCCCTGCTATGTTGTGACTGCAGTTTTTACAAAGTTTTAAATTCAAGCTGAGTCATGACCATTTGTACCTTATCTTTTTGGACATGAGATGCTAAAAACAAGTGTTACATTGTTGTGGTCTTTTTTTTTTCATAAAATTATCAAATTTGTAAATTTAATTATCCAAATTTTTTTTTTTTTTTTTTTTTAGGCACATATGATATCAGTTTATATTTATATATATATATATATATATATATATATATATATATATATATATATATATATATATATATATATATATATATATATATATATATACTGTATAATAATAATTGTCACAGAATTCTTGAGTTTAAAAGTAAAAAGATAAACAGAAATTTTCCCCACCACAACCTAACATGATCAGCTAAAAGAAAAAAAATTCTCCCATCCCACAACTAAAAAAAACAAATTCACTCTGCCATCATCAACTAAAAAAAATATTCCCCTAACCATCAAGAAAAAGAAAAAAAATTCTCCAACAATTTACCATCATCAAGAAAAAAAAAATTCTAACCATCAACTAAAAGAAAAGGAAATGATTCTACTAACCATCAACTAAAAGAAAAGGAAATTCTCCCCTTTCACACATAGATAAAAAAAAAAAAAAAAATCATCAAATAGATGGAAGGTGTGGGGAAATCCATCATGAGTTGTTGCTACTTTATTTTGCTGAAAGGAAAGTCCAAAATTAACTCTCCTTGTTGGTCACTTCAGAAAGATAAGAGACAAGAGGAGGGAAGTGGGGAAAGGACTGCAGCAGCAGCAGCAGTATATGTAATACACACACACACATTATATATATATATATATATATATATATATATATATATATCAGTAAGTGTAAGGATCCAGTTAAATAAAAAAAAACAAACATTTAAAGCACAAAAGCTACATTCAAGCGAGAGTTTCAAAAAGTGCCAAAGGAAGAAAAGAAAAAGAAGCATAGCCTATATCAAAGGGAACTAAAGTTACTCAGAAATTTTTTTTATTATTTATTTAATATATACACACTATTCACAACAACTGACTGTTGTCTACTGAAAAGAACAATTTTTTTTCTTTTTTTAAGTCAGGCTTTACACGAAACCAAACGGAATTCTAACACTGAAGATTAAGACATTTTGGACTGGATTAAAAAACTAACTTTCTAAAAAGTACCCAATTCACAAAACAAGAGCTGATATCATATTTATTTAAGGTAAGATTTTACTTAAATTTTCAATTATACTTTAGCTCTGTATAAGAAATCTCTAAAAATCATGTATAATATAACACTTTTTTTTTTTTAAAAAAAAAGCAGATCAAAGTGTCTAAGACTTTTTATGTCCATACAATTAACTATCGTCACATAGAAGTAAAAAATTATGATTTCTAAAAATCTTTGAAAGGTAACTCCTTTGACAGAAAAAACAAAAATTAAACTAGTTGTTATATATATAACAACTAGTTTAATTACAAAATATTGTAGTTTTGTTATATATATATATATATATATATATATATATATATATATATATATATATATATATAAAAAAAAACAAAAAAAACAGACAACCTTAAAGGGACCATTGATTATATTTTATTTCCCCAGGAAAGTGATTTTTTTTTCTGATTTCTCAGATCACTTGAGAAACCTGAAAAAACATCCCTTTCCTGGAAAAATAAAATATAATCAAGGGACCCTTAAGGTTGTCTGTTTTTAAATTATACTAATATTTGATCTGTTTTTACATTGAGCTCTCTGGATTATCCATATAGATTATGAAACATTTCATTACCTAACTATATAAAATTTATTTGAAACATCCAAGTCTTTCATTCCTAAAATTAACAACTGTTGTTGTCAGGAAGAGTATTCATTTTATTTTTTCAAATGATTAAAAGCAAAAAAAAAAAAAAAAAAAAAAAAAAAAAAAATATATATCTAAGGAAAACACTGTTCCAAATATAAAATAAAAAAAAATGTCTATATTTAACTAATTAATATCAAGTAATTTTGTTTCGTTAGGTCTCACCTCTGGTCTTTTGAACAGGAAAGGAGTTTATCTGTTGTTCCCTGCTTAGGAATGGTTTTCAGTTTTCTTTTAAGGCTTTCTCATTTTCTTTCACTCTCAGTAGCCCCTTGTGTCTTTAGTGGCATTATCCCCTTGCTTGGGGTTAACAGATGAAAAAATTTCACAATGTTTATATTCTTTTGAATAATTCTGTACGCTGTGCCTGTTACATTGACAACGACCCCATAAGTAGATATTTCGCATCTCATTCAGAGTATTAAAAAAAAAAAAAAAAAAAAATGAAAGGTGTATGGATATACAGTGTGTGTGGTCCCAAATGAGAGTAAGGTATCCCCTGCCCTCGGTAGGTTAATAAATTTTTTTTTTTTTTTTTTTTTAATATCAAACAACTTGATACTGTCCGAACAGACATTGTATATATCACATTAACATCAATTTGTCCTATGTCAATCTATGATATGGTTTTCAGGCAATTCCCAAAAGTACTGCACACTGGGGTCATCTCTTCAGTCTGATATCATCCAGAAGTCATCTTCCTGACATAGGAGGAGATTCAAACCTGGATCTTACAATCAAAATGCCCTAATCACTCAGTCATGAACTATTAGTTTACTAAAAAGTAGTAAAAATATAAAAAGAGAAGAAAATCAGTAAAAAAAAAAAAAAAAAAAAAAAAATGATGATGATAATAATAATAATAATAATAATAAGGATGATATTGATAATAGTTAATAATAATGATGATATAATAGATAATAATAATGATATTAACAATAATGATATTGATAATAGATAACAATATTGATAATGATATTTATCATAAATAATGATATTGATAATAATGATGATGACATTCATAACAATAATAATGATAGTGATAATAGATAATGATGATTGTTAACATTATTATCACTATCATCATTATCTACTATCACTATCATCATTATTATTGTTATGAATGTCATCATCATTATTATCAATATCATTATTATAAATATCATCATTATTTATCAATATTGTTATCAATTTCATTATTATCTATTATCAATATCATCATTGTTAATATTATCATTATGATGATATTGATAATATTAACAATGGTATTAATAATGATAATGATATTGATAAATAATAATGTTGATATAATAATATTGATAATAATACAAAATGATGATAATGATGATATTATTGAATAAATGATAATAATAATAATAATGAGTCTATTGGATTGACTGAAAAATGTTCCCATAGACTCAATGAAGGGACTCCTGGTAGTCCATGCCTTATACAAATACAAAAAAAAAAAAAAAATTTACTCACAAGTACAGCTCATACATTACAAAGAAATTTATCTATGTAAAATGTGTTTGATCTTTGTTTTTGTTTTGTTTTATGATCAGTGGAAAATGTCATTTCTGACCTTAGGTCTCTGGTTGGGACTCGGAATAAATTCACATACAAAAGAAATCCAAGGGAATAATAATAATGATAATAATAATAATTATCATCATTCAGTAATAAAAGAAACCAACAAATTGAAAATGGAATTTCAAGTGGATAATGAAGTGCAGGTAAACCATAATGTACTTATGACAGGGGCAAAGAGCCTAATAAAAAAAAAATTAAAAAAATAAAAAAAGAAAAAAAGCAATTGACCAAATGCAGAAACAGTGGCAAATATGCCAATATTCTGCCCGTTCCAAATAAGCTGATTTAGACAAATACCGCCCTCATTAGAATTAAACCTGAAAGTAAAAAGGTTTTATTTTTGCTGAACAGGACCAATGTTTGATAACTAGAAATTACCAAGGAAACCTACTGAAAAATTGTGTCAACCCGAAATTCAGAGTCTGTGATAATTATCTAGAAACCATCTTGTATCAGGTTGCATAGTATGAGCACTCACTAAATACAACCTGATACAAGATGGTCGATCGTTTCTGGATATTTATCACAGTATCTGCATTTTGAGTTAACATAATTTTTCAGTATGTGAGCTTTGTAGTTTCTAGTTATGAAGCATTGGACTTGTGCAGCAAGAATAAAACCTTCAGTTTCAGCTTTTAACTCTGCACTACATAGCCAGTGATGGGTATGGGGTTTGTCTACATCAGCTTGTTTGGTACAGGCAGAATTTGGACCATGAAGAGGCGTGTCTCACCATCATTTCTGTATCTGGTCCAGTGTTTTTGCTTTCTTTCTTAAGGTTTTTGACGCTGCAGTTGATGTATTATGTTTTACTTGCATTCCTTCACCCATGTGAAATTTCTTCTACATCATCATCATAATAATCAGAATACTACTACTAATAATAATATAATAAACTATAAACTACCAGATCTTTTCTGGACAGACTTCATATATAATATATGAATATCTTTTTTTTTTTTTTTTCGTTTTGTATGGAGGTGGGGGCATTAAAATTAACAAGCTATTCCTTGCCCCAGTTAACAGCAGATTTTAGACCACTTTTCACAGTTTTATATTTAGTGAGTGCTCATACCATGCAACCTGATACAAGATGGTTTCTAGATAATTATCACAGACTCTGAATTTCGGGTTGACACAATTTTTCAGTAGGTTTCCTTGGTAATTTCTAGTTATCAAACATTGGTCCTGTTCAGCAAAAATAAAACCTTTTTACTTTCAGGTTTAATTCTAATGAGGGCGGTATTTGTCTAAATCAGCTTATTTGGAACGGGCAGAATATTGGCATATTTGCCACTGTTTCTGCATTTGGTCAATTGCTTTTTTTGTGAAATTTCTTCTACGTCATCATCATAATAATCAGAATACTAATACTAATAATAATAATAATATAATAAACTATTAAACTACCAGATCTTTTCTGGACAGTCTTCATAAATATCAATTTGGCTAATTAACAGATATTTTAATATTTCATCCCTGCCACTCTGATAAGGAGAACAAAAATGTTTTTAATATCATCAAACACAAAGGGATTAAAAAAAAAAAAAAAAAAAAAAAAAAAAAAAAAAACAACAGGAACACTCACTGCATTCTGATGAAGCCACACATCAATTGAAAAGCAAATATATCGAAATAAAAAAAAACAAAAACAATTAAGATAATTAGCCTGACTGACATATATATATATATATATATATATATATTATATGAGAGAGAGAGAGAGACTCTCGCTCATACATAGATATTCTTACCAATATCTGCTGTATTATGGAAAAGATTCTTAGTAGGATGTTCTCCAAATATTGATTTGATATGGTCAAATTGGCAGCTAGTCTCAAAAATGCCCTACTGGGGTAAGGAAAAAAAAATCTCTTTGGTACCTTGACTTTACGAATTTAAGCGCAATACTAGATGCTCGATTAGATTTTGAGAAATTAGATTAGACCAAGAACTTTTCAGGACCTCTATGTAATATTTCCCCTTTTTTATGGACAAACCTAAACTCTAGCCTGATTATTTTTATCTGTATACCCTCCATTACTAAAGGAGGCTGGTAAAATGGTCAGCTCACTATGTCACTTCACGAGGAATGGCTTGTTAATTTTAACGCCTCCAAAACTGCTTTCTATCAATCATTTGAGAGATCCCTTTCATCAGCATGGCTGATGCTAACCTCCAGGAGAATGGCTAGTTGCGCATTCTTGGGAATATTCAACTCACATGGAGTGAAGAGATTATATTGAATTAACAGCTAGGTCTGTGGCTCGGAAAGTTGTTTCACTGCATTGTGCAAGACAATTTTTGTCTCCAGAGTTTATCATACATCTTTATATGTCCACCATTTTTCCATGCTTTAAATATTGCTGCCACATGTGATCTGGTGCCTCTGCATTTAGAGATTCTTGATAATACCCAAAGAAAAATCTGCAATCTTATTGGGCCTAACATGGCATCTTGGCTTCAGTGACTTTCCTACTGACAAAATGTATCTTCCTTGTGCCTTTTTTATAAATACTTTCATGGTAATTATTCTGATGAACTTTCCTCTATGGTACCGAGACTTTATGGATTTAAGTGCAGTACTAGATTGGCGGCAAAGTCTTGTGGTTTTCTAGTTGAAATGGCTTGATGCAATCGAGTGTTCTATACTAACAGTTTTTTTTCTCTCTCACGGTATTATATCCACGGCCTTATAGAATGGCAGCAAGGTCTCATCATTTTACAGTTGAAATGGCTAGATGTAACCGTAAGTTCTATGCTAACACTTTCTTCTCTCTCTGACGGTATTACATCCCGGCCTTATAGATTGGCGGCAAGGTCTCATCATTTTACAGTTGTTGAAATGGCTAGATGTAACCGTAAGTTCTATGCTAACACTTTCTTCTCTCTCACGCTATTACATCCACGGCCTTATAGATTGGCGCCAAGATCTCATCATTTTACAGTTGAAATGGCTAGATGTAACCGTAAGTTCTATGCTAACAGTTTCTTCTCTCTGACGGTATTACATCCACGGCCTTATAGATTGGCGCCAAGGTCTCATCATTTTACAGTTGAAATGGCTAGATGTAACCGTAAGTTCTATGCTAATAGTTTCTTCTCTCTCACGGTATTACATCCACGGCCTTATAGATTGGCGCCAAGGTCTCATCATTTTACAGTTGAAATGGCTAGATGTAACCGTAAGTTCTATGCTAATAGTTTCTTCTCTCTCACGGTATTACATCCACGGCCTTTTAGATTGGTGGCAAGGTCTCATCATTTTACAGTTGAAATGGCTAGATGTAACCGTAAGTTCTATGCTAACACTTTCTTCTATCACATTTCTCGCTTGCTGAACTTTCTTCCAGCTTGCTCAACAGTCAAAAAAATAAAAATGCTATGTCAGTCATTATCTCAGTATCTGTCTATATTTCTGAGATGAGGTATTATGTACACTATTTACATTATTCAGACTTTTGTCCTCATCTTTGTCGCCATATTTATTACAATGTTTCAGCCACTACATGCTCCGGTCTTCTTCAGGTGGTTGGAATGTCGAAATGAACCCATTATTCCGCTCACTGGGATAGACTGTTCTAGTTCCACGTGCCATGTTTAATGGATGTCAGTTATCAGTTATCTCCTGTTAATTTTTCCGTTTTTTCCACTGCCTTAACTGGGTATTGAACTCACACTGAGTCCTGTCACTGGATCTAACTAACGCCTTTATCCACTGTGCCAAGAACACATGGCACAGTGGATAAAGGCGTTAGAGTGTGAGTTCAATACCTGGTTAAGGCAGTGGAGAACTTGGAGAGGGGAATTAACAGGCGATAACTGACAAATGACATCCATTAAACACGACACATGAAACTAGAACAGTCTACCCCAGTGAGTGAAATAAAGGGTTCAGTTCAACATTCCAACCACCTGAAGAAGGCTGGAGCATACAATGGCTGAAACGTAATAAATATGATGACAAAGATGAGGACAATAGTCCAAACGATGTAAACAGTGTACAGTCCTTATCTGTCTTAATTATTTATCGACTTGCTTGGGGCGAATATGATTATATATATATTATATATAAGGACTTGAGGGCAAAGGACCTGAAATCCTTTAAAAGAATACGGCTAAAAGCCCACGTCGGGGACAATATCTATCATATATATCACACATCTTCCATAATCGAAACATTAAAAGAGACGGATTCAACATTCACCCCACAAAACATGAACAACACGATACAGACATTTGAAATGGCAGTAATTTGCAGGTTATTTAAAGCCAGAGCATATTTTTAGAGTGTAACAATAATATTGATTTAGTGATGCAAGTCTTACTAATTAAGGGAGAATTTGATAAGAAAAAAAAAGAAAAAAGAATTATAATGCGGATATAAAGTGGGGGACCAATTCTATATTAAAATCAATATATAAAATGATCCCTCAATTTGTGGCCAAGGTAGTTTCTATACATTTATATTCCAGAGAATGTAAATAAATCTAAAAGCCATGCCTGTGTAGCTAATCAGTATTTCATTGATTGATTGATTCATTTTCTATGGCTTATCAGCAAAAAAAAAAAAAAAAAAATAAAGATGTCACATATTGTCTGGTGCCATATATTTGGGGGGGGAGGCAGGGGAGGAGAAGAGGTGGATTCATACCCAATCAGAATTTGATAAACAAATAAAAAATTATGATGTGGATACAAACTGGGGGATCAATTCTATATTACAGTCAATATATAAACTGACCCCTCACTTTGTGGCCACTGTAGTTTCTGTACATTTATATTCCAGAGAATGGTAATAAATCTAAAATCCATGCCTGTGTAGCTAATCAATATTTCAGTGATTGATTCTTTTTCTATAGCTTATTAACTCTTTGCAGGTTTTTTAAAACCAGAACAGATTGTAAGAATTTTAGGGGGCTGGGAATAATGATTGTAAGAATTTTTGGTAGATATTCATAATTTACTGATACAAGTCTTACTAATTGATGCATGACTGGTGGGAGAAGATGTCGATTCATAATTTTTCCAATGCTAATTGAAAACATTAATTCCCCCCCCACCACCACTTATGTACTACTTGCAGAAGTGAATCTAACAAACCCAACCGGAATTGGAACACTGCTTTTATTATGTTGTGGCCTCCAGTCTTCATCAGGTGATGGTCAATCACAGTAACCATAAAGGAATTTTGTGGTGAACACTTTATTAAATCAAGAGGGTGGGGTGTTCTCATTCTGCTGAATACGTCTAGGAATATCTCATCTAATTCTTATTTAGTACTGCTCAGTTATTGCTCATCATGTTTCCACTGCATGCAAGTCCTAGAAGATTAAAGGGTTGGTTTGTGAGTTTGGCAATGTAGTGATTGCAACTCGAGGTGACGGAGATGTGGTTCTACAGAAGGCTGCTAATGTTGACCATGTTCACCATAGCCTATGAATATAGAATACAGCGCAGTACGTAATCTGTTCAATGAAACCACGTTAAAGATTAACACTCACAAGTCAGACATCTACTGAATCTGATGAAATCACCAATACCACCAGCAGCTGTTCTGTAATTCTTCAGTCTTCCATATCAAAGGCTGGCAGTGAGTATTCGGGGGAAAAAACATGGCCACCTTTATACATGTCGCATTGAATATTTTGAGCCTTCTGATTGGTTAACCCTTCTATTGGTGAACTATAAAATGAGTCAGCTCATTTTGGCTGGCTCACTAGTACACCAGGGTACCCAAAAATTCAAAACAGCTATGGATAGCGTGTGAGCAATGATGAGGTCTTGGAGAGGATGCAAACAAGGAGGAGGCTTGTACTTAACATCAGGAAGAGGCAGCTGAAGTTTCAGGGACACATAATGAGAAAGGAGGGCCTGGAGAATCTGATACTCACAGGTCAAATAGAGGGAATGAGAGACAAGGGAAAGCAATGAATGATATACTTGGTGGGCATGAGCGGGTGGATGACGTAACATGGTCTGGGGGAGGTGGCAGAGGAACAAAACTTATTGAGAGCCACAAGGGATGGGTTAGTGGAGAGCCATGTTCGCCTATGTCCTGATAGGTTATGGCACATAAAAAGAAAGAAATAAGTGATTACGAGTTTAATTGATGGACAAGGCAGTGCATCGTTTAACTTAGTGGAAACAGAAAGAGCTATAACTGAGCAGTAATAAAAATAAAGAACTAGACTAGTTATTCTTGAACATTGGTAGCTGAATGAGAACAATTTACAAAAGTAGACTGAATAAAGGTTTCAGTTTGAAAATTTCCTGATGAAGGCCAGAGAGCACAATGGCCGAAACACTGTGATAACAACCACAAAAATGAAGACAATATTCTGTGCATAAATAATTTTGTATCCCAGAAACCCAAAAAAAAAAAAAAAAAAAAAAAAAGATTAATTTTTTTTTTTCTCATTACAGGAGACCAGACTTGATATATACGTAGAAAAGAACAAAAAAAAAAAAAAAATGTCGTTCAAAAACTCCAGCCTTGCAGAAGCGCACAATGAAGTGATGCCGATCATCATTCCTATTGTTATTGTTATCGCGATACTTATGTTTGTTGGAGTCATTGGAAATGCAGCTGTTATCTATATCTACAGCTTTGTGTTAAAGAATACCACGGTTCATTATTTCATCACAGTGCTGGCCGTTTTTGACTTTATCTGCTCTCTTCTCGGCTTCCCACTGGAAATCATAGAATTTTATAATCCAATGGAATATCCTTCAAACGGACTCTGCAAGTGGCAACGATTCCTTACCTTCTGCTGCAGCATTGGCTCCATATTTGTTCTGCTCCTCATCTCTATTGAACGCTATCGAAAAGTTTGCCGTCCACAGAGCTACCAGTTAAACTTACAGCATGCAAAGTATTTCACAATTGGAGCCTGCCTTTTCTCGGTACTATTTGCCACCCCAATGACGATCTTCTCTCAAAACAAGTTAATACAGCTGAAGTGGTTTGGAAACCTGACTGGTTGTGACTGCCGCCTGAGTAACAGCTACGGCATCCTCCCCTTGTTTTATTTCATCTTCCTTTTGATATTTGCTACCATTACTCTTGCGACTATGTTAATACTCTACGGCCTCCTGTGGCAAATGGCTCGAATGCACTTCCTCGAGTCGGATTCGCGGTACCAACAGAGTTTAAATAACACTGAAGCAGGAGGAAGATCTCCGGCCAGGCGTCAACTCAGTCGTACCAATCACACAGTCATATTGGTTACTGTTCTTTTTACCATCAGCTTCTTCCCGACGCTGCTTTTGAGCATCTTCGCTGATCAACTTATGGCCAACATGAGTTACAGAGAGCAGCTCATCTTCTTCATGTTCGTTCGGATGTATATTCTCAATAGCTCGTTTAATCCACTTGTTTACGGCTTCTGTAACAAGCGATTCAGAAACGCTTTTGTCAAACTGTTTTGGCAGATTCTTTGCATATCACCAAAAGACAAACAAAGTTCATCTACAGAGACATCTTGAAATGTGTTTTCGGCAAACATAGATCTTTTTACTCGCAATAAGACAGAGTGTCAAAAGAAATGTTTTTTCCTTCACACCACTATTATTTTAACTACCTTCACTCCTCAGCAATGTTTGTTTTAAAAAGCAATGATTGGAATTGTAATAAAACCTAGACCTATGGAAGTGAAATTATATATTCTTTTTCTTCTTAAGAATTTACAACACTATTTATCTATTAGATAGTTTACTTGTAAGAATAATTTTATATTTACAACATTCTAAAAACTAATAGAATTGTATTAAAATTAATGCAATACAATATTTATCATTTACCAATTTATAAAGAAACATGAAATCAATTTTTTTTGTTCATGAATTTATAAGCATTTATGAAATTGTTAAATTATACAAACCAACTATAAGGAAATCTTATTTTATAAAGTTTGAATGAACTGGAAATTAGCCAATGTTTTGCCAACCATTCCAATAAACAATCTAATAAATAGTGTTTATTATTTTTATTGTCAATTCAAGAACAAAGAAAATGTAGAAATTCACTTTCATATTTAAGATTATTTACAATAATAATGTTATATTTACAACATTCTGAAAACTCATACAATTAAAACTAATGCAATATTTATCATTTACCAATTTATAAAGAAAAACACATGAAATCAATTTCTGATTCATAAATTTATAAACATTTATGAAGTTATTAAAATATGTGAAGCAACTATAAGTAAATCCTTATTTACAATTTTATAAAGTCTGAATCAATTGGCATTTAGTCAATGTTTTGCCAACCATTCCAATAAATATTATAATAGTATAAATAATCAATCAAATAAATAGTTGTCTGTTTCTGAGATGAGGTATTATCTACATTATTTACATTATTCAGACTATTAGCCAGGTATTGAACTCACTCTTTGAGTCCTGTCACTGGATCTAACCAATGCCTTTATCCACTGTGCCATATGTCCTTGAGGTTAAGGCAGTGGAGAACTTTCAGAGGTGAAAATTAACAGGAGATAACTGATAACCGACATCCATTAAACATGACACGTGGAACTAGAACAGTCTACCCCAGTGAGCAAAATAAAAGGTTCAGTTCGACATTCCAACCACCTGAAGAAGGCTGGAGTCTACAACGGCCGAAACGGTGTAATAAATATGGTGACAAAGATGAGGACAATAGTCTGAATAATGTAAATAAATAGTGTTTATTATTTTTGTTGTCAATTCAAGAACAAAGGAAATATATAAATTCACTTTCACATGTCTAGGTTTTATTAAAATTCTAACCATTGCTTTTTAAAACAATACAAAGAAGTGAAGGTAGTTAAAATAATAGTGGTGTCAAGGGAAAAACCATCCTTTTTGACTGTCTTATTCTGAGCACAATAGTCAATGTCTGTCATGTTTTAAAAGGAAGAGAGGATATATTTATATATTTATTGCTGAATTTGAAGGGTTACTCTTCTTAGGAAAGGGGTTCTTAATAATTAGGAGTGCATATACGATGAATGAGGAGGTCTTAATAAAACAAAAGGCCAGGAAATTATTTAAAGGGTAAAAAAATCTACAATTTAAGTAAAGAAACATTTTTTTTTTCTTGCTTTTTTGTTTGTTTGCGAAAATGACTAATGTAACATCCATCCTCATTCCCAAGACATCTTGCACATTTATTTTTCCAAGCAAGGCAATAAAGCCACTAAGATGTAAGGGGGTTACTGAGAGTGAAAGAAACTGAGAAAATATTAAGAGAGAGAGAGAGAGAACAATAAAAGGACAGGATTCAAGGAGACAAAAGACGACAAACTGACATAGCCTTAAATTTTTTGGAAGATTGTAGTTGACTGGAAAGCAAGCCAGAATAGAATTCCAGAAGTGAGAAATGAGAGAGAAGTAACTTATAATACTTAGAGCTTCCAGAAGCAATTTCAATGCTGAAATTACGAGACCTATCTGCCAATCTAGTACTGCGCTTAAATTTGTAAAGACACGTTATTAAAAGAGAAAAGCTCATCAGAATAATAGTCATGAAAATATTTATAGAAATGGTACAAGGAAGTTATGTTATTGTTGGTTGGATGTTTTTGTTTAGCAGCATATCAACATCTCCATGGGTTATTGTTGTAATCTAGAAAAGGTTACTGAATGAGGAATAACCAAAACGGACATTGGAAATGAAAATGGTAATCTTTATAACATCAACAAAATACAATACTTGCCAGCAGCGTGAAGTAGGTAAGCCACTGCTCGTGGGACTACTTAGACAGCATATTATCCCCCCACCACTTACAATAGTGTCCAACGTATTTATGAGGATTGGGACATGTTCATAGATATGGTATATAACAGTTATGTAATGACAATATCTAAATATTTTGTACACAATTTTATTTTATTTTTAGAGATAATAATGCTATAATAATACAAGTCTTACTAATTAATCCATAGCTGGGGAAGAAGAGGTGGATTCATACCTTTCCCAAGGGTATTTGTGCATAAGTGTATATAACGAAACTGACTGGAATTAGAACCCTGCTCTCTGATTAACAATTCTGAGCCATTATCCATTACACCACCTGCACATCTTAGCTTACAGCACCTGGTATTCTCAAGCGGTCACCCATCAAGGGACTGATCACCCTCAATGTTCTCTGTTAATATGGTATTAGGTTGGTGCAAAAATAATGGCGTACTAATGTCGTTTTTTGACGTATTTTTTAACGTCAAAAAACGACATTCTTACGTCATTATTTTTGCACCAACCTAATAGAAAAAATGGTTGAAAATGAGATGTCATATCAGGGTTGATAACATTGCAGATTCTTCTTTGGCTTTTGTCAAGATCTCTAGATTCAGAAGTATCAGACCAGATGTGAGAATAATATTTAACGTATGGAATAGATACTCATACACAATTATCAACACTGATAAACTCCAACAGCTGCTTCTCTCACATTTCTCACCAGTAGAACTCCCTTCCGCGTACTTGCTTCCCTGATGGCTATAATCTTCAAATATTCAAATGTAATGTCAATCAACATCTTCTGATACCTTCACCCTGATCCACGTCCTTCTCCATATCCTTTCCTCAAACACTCCTCTTTACTTTTGCTCTCACTCTCTGTAACCCCTCGTCTGCTGGTGGAACTCCTGCCTTGCTTGAGGTGAAATGCTTAATTATATATATATATATATATATATATATATATATATATATATATATATATATAATGAAATGGACTATGTTTGACATTTATTTTAATACATTTTATTGTTATATGTTATTTATACAGACACGAATATGCTTTTGTTTATAATAAACAATATTAACAACATTTACCGTCCTGAATGTCCGAGAAATTTTATAGAAAATGTGTCCTCCAACAGGAATCGAACCTGTATCCTACATGGAACTGTCACATAGCCTGATGTGCTACACTATTTCAGCTACAAAGGAAGCATCTGGTTAGCAAGGTTGAATTACTGCTTTTAAACTACAAATTTCCCATGATTTCCATCAAATGCTCATATCTGCTCAAAGCGTATCTTAATGTAAACATCATATATTATGAAATGGACTAAGTCTGATAATTATACATTTTATTGTAATAAGTTATTTATATAGACACAAATATTTAAGTAAACACTGTCTTTTCTACAAATATTTTCATGGTATCTGCTCTGATGAGCTATTTTCACTGGTGCCTCGATTGTATGAATTTAAGCATGCTACTAGGTTGGCATCTTGGTCCTACCCTTTTACTGTCAAAATCAGTTAAATGTAACTGCCTCTTCTACTCCAACAGGTTCTTCTCTCGCACTTTCCGACAGTGGAACTCCCTTTCTCTTATTTCCTACCCTGAAAACTATAATCTTCAAAAATTTAAATGTAATCAACATTTTCTGATGCTTTTATATGATGCAACCTCAGTACTTAGCCATTACAAATATTTCCAAGACTATAAACCTTCCTGAAGCTGAGCCACAAACTTAAACATGCTGTGTTTACTAGCAGCGGCGGGGTATTTGCTTTTAAGTGAATATAACGAATGCAAATGGAATTTGGCTCTCTGATTAACAATGCCAGGCCATTATTCATTACACCACCTGCAAATCCAAGTTTACATTGTGACCAGACTCAACATTGCTTAACTTCAGTGAGTGTACAGTGTTTCGACATAATATGCTTGTTAGCCTGGAGAAGTAGAGGTTGCTGCCCACAGAGATCACATTTTAAAGACTGAAATATATTTATGTTCTAAACATATTAATGTATTTTTTATGCAACTATGAACAGCTATAAATGATAAAGTTATTCAAAAAAAAAAAAAAAAAAAAAAAAAAAAAAATCATTCTTTAAAATTTTGGGGGGACGATTAAATTTGCTTTTTTGGTAAAGGGGAAGAATGGTCCCCCAAAAAAAAAAAAAAAAAAAAAAAAAAAAAATCAAGAACACTGATAATTAATAGGAGTAAATAGGTCTGTCTATCGTCTGGTTCACACTCCTTCCTGATCTTCTGAACAGGAGTAGTATCCCTTGTTTCCTGTTTAGGATTGGGTTTCTAGATTCTCCTAAAATCTATTTCAACTCTATACGCCTAACGTCTCTGCCCGAATACTGAAAGCTTATTTACGAATTAAATCTTGATCTCTTCAAGTCTAGAATAAGCTGTTATCTTGCCATTTCTTATGCTAATACAACTCCAGAGTAACCCTCTATCTTGAGTGGTCCTTGGGCCTTGTATTGAATGAAAAGTAATAAAAAAAAAAAAAAAAAAACACTTTCTCAGAACTCCAGAAATTGTTAAAATATACAAGAAATTGTCCATTGCTTAGTAACATAACCTTATTTTTAGCTTCTCTTTTACCAAATGCGATGAAAACCTGCTTAAATAATAATACTCTACTGGAATGATTGTAAATTTTAATATCAATTTTTAAAAAATATTGAAAAACGACAATACAAATCCATGTTTTCTATAGGCTCAGAAACTACTGAATGAATTTCAACCAAACTTAGAATGTAGATAAATTAGGACCCACAGTTTGCCATAGCCAATGTAAAGTTGATCTGAGTGAAATCTGGAGGTTGTGAAAGGTTAAAAGTAAGGTCAAAGAATTCATTTCTTTCTGTATAATAAATGCAGATGTCAGTGTGTTACACTTTTTCAATTAAAGGGACACAACTCTCTAACTTTCAATAGCTCATCTTCTTCCATATAATAAATGTGAACGTCAGTGTGTCACACACTTTCAACTTTACTCCTAGAGGCCGTAGCTCAACATATCATACCATTTTGGAATCAGGCCGAACCCATGAGCCAAAATGAAAACATTCCAGGCCGGATCCAGGCCTGCAATCCTGAAATTTCGGATTCCAAGTTTTCATTACTGTGATTGTTTTCAGCAATTTTTGTATGTGATTTTTTTGTGACAAATTTTTTTGTATGGTAAAATTTTTTTTATAGTTTGGAGATAAATTTGGGAATATCAAAATTAATTGTGAAATCCAGCAAAAGTTACCCATGAAATAAAAAATAATTATATGTACAGAAAATAAGGACCTACATACATCAAATTGTCTTTAAATTAAGTGGCAGCAGAAGAATTATTGTTGAACTTTTAAAAGATAAGCTTAGATATTAATGCAATACTTAAATGCAGCAACCAATTTTAAATTCTTCTGTAGCTTATTGTTGCCTTTCACATCTACTTCGCCTTACCTACAGGGATGATGGCCTAATCAAGTGCCCTCTGCAAGAACTAGCTCAGATGCAACCTAATAGGGCTGCTTTTAAGTGAGTATGGAATATTTACAAGCTTGACTGCAGTTGAGATCACTGGAAACTCCATAGTGTGTGGTTCACCAGGGCTAAATACACGTTTTCAATTCAGAGTTGTTCCACTAGACTGCTTGCCACCCAAGACTATAGGAGAGAAGAGATGGATTCATGCCTTTCACATGTAAATGTAATAAACTCAACTGGAAGTTGAACTTTGTCCTCTGATTCTTTAATCCAAGGAAGCTTGTCTCGGGAGATAAATCACCATTCCCCCTACCCCTCAAAATAATAGTAAGGGGGTAAATAAACTTTTAGTAAATCAGGGATAAGTATGAATTTTGAATTCAGAGTTGTCCATCTCTTGGACTGGTTACCACCCAAGGCTATAGGACCCAGCCTGTTCTGTTATTTACCCATAGCTGGGGAGAGATGAGATGGATTCATATATTTCCCAAGGATATTTGCATGTAAGTGAATATAACAACCTAACTTGAATTTAAATTTGGTTTGGTTTGGTTTGGTTTGTTTTACGGCATATCAACCTCAATGGGTTATTTAATGCCGACAAGATTTTTTATTGATAGTAATGTTTTTCTTCAAAAATCTATTTCTGGGAATATTTTTCCTTGAAGAAATCTATAGCTGGTCATATTTTTTTTCCAAAGAATGTATACCCGTTTGTATTGCTGGTATTTTTTTTTTTTTTAAAGTATTGCTGATAATAATTTCTCCTTCAAAAATTATTGCTGGTAATAATTTTTTTATTACAAAGTATTTCTGGTATTAAAAACCTATTTCAGTACCTTGTTTGGGTGGTGCAAAAATAGACACCTGCTCTGTGGAAAGTCAGACTGCTGATGCGACAAGGAAAGAGATAAGAACATACTGTAAAGGAACCCCCCCCACTCTGGTTGGGGGGGTTCCTGGGGGTGAGTCGCCTACTTGCTTAGAGTCAACGAATTATCCTGAACAACATTATCTATTCCCGCGTAAAAATAGTTGTAAGGGAGGTAAATCAACTTTTAGTAGTAGATTAGAACTTGGTTACTTCCCTTTAGTCACGTCACTACCGTCATTGCTCAATCTTTCTTGTGGAAAGATTGAAATAGTTTGCATGTCTCAGGTAACCCCCTCGCATAAAAAGAATTCTATACCATTATTAATAACTATTTCATTTATATATTTATCCTAGTTCACATGATAAACATTCTATGGAACTGTGCTGGCATCTTGTACTCTTGCGAGTCACTCAATGATACAAGAATTGAGAATTCTCTCTCCACGAATGACTGAAGGTGGTTTCATATTGACGCCATGTAGACATCATTGAATACATTCCCGATGATTATTATAATTTCAAATAATATAAGGGGTTGAAGCCTTTATTATAATAACCAAGGATTTACCAACAATAAGCCGTACATGTATAGTAAGATTACTAATATGAAATCAAAAAAACAAAAAAAAAAACAAATTAAAAATGCATTAAGTTATTTATCACTGCTTCTTGTAGGACTCCCAGCAACCTTTTGCAGAACCCTATGGTTCTTAGGAACACCCATTGAGAGATACAGGTCCTGGATACTAACCAATGATGGCAGTTTCACATTGATGCCATTTAGATATTGCTGAAAACATTACCGATGATTATTATAATTTTAAATGATATAAGGAATTGAAGCCTTTATTATAATAACCAAAGATTTTCCCACAATATGTAAAATGACAAATATAAAATTGAACAAAAATTACTTAAACGCATTAGCCTATTTATCACTATTACTCATGGAACCCTTAGCAATCTCTTGCGGAACCCTAAGGTTGTGAAACACTGACATAGAGAGATATTGAGATACGAACAGACTGAGATAAATATTTATTCTTGCATTCTCATTTTTAGATATGCACTTACAAAATATAGTTTGTTTTTTTTTATTTATAGTAAAATACAGACATTTTTTTATTGCTTTCGACATATTGAGAATCATATGTTCAGTTATTGCTTGCCCTATTTTCTATTGAGTCAATGCTTGTACTAACCATATCACAACCAGCATTGTTCAATCTGTTTACTCTTCTTGTGGAAAGATTGAAATAGTTTGCATATCTCAGGTAACCCCCCCTCCAGCATAAAAAGGATTCTATACCATTATTAATATCCATTTCATTATATTTTTATCCTAGTTCATGCGGTAAACATAATCTATGGCCACTGTGCAGGCACCCTGTACTCGAGTGAGTCACTCAACGATACAAGAATTCTGTCCACAAACAACTGAAGGCGGTTTCCCATTAACGCCATATAGACATTGCTGAAAACATTCCCTATGATTATTACAAGTTTAAATAATATAAGGGATTGAAGCCATTATTATAATAACGAAGAATTTTCCAACAATATGGCGTACATGTATAGTAAAATGACTAATATAAAATTATAACAAAAATTATTTAAAAATGCAATAGCCTATTTATTACTATTTCTCATGGAACCCCTAACAACCTCTTGTGGAACCCTAGGGTTGAGAAAGCCATGCATAGAGAAATATTGAGCTATGAACCGAGATAGATACTTATTCATGCATTCTCATCTTCACATATGCACTCTGAAAATACAGTCTTTTTTATTTATTGTAAAATACATTTTTATGGCTTTAGATGTATTGACAATTATATCAATTTTTTAACATACGTGTGTTAGCACGTGCGATACCCTGTCTTCATCAGCCGCCGACCAGGGGTGATATCACGGTTTCGGTGGCTATGGCAGGACCGCCACCCCTGGCGCCACCAGCAGCGTTTAGTTATTGCTCGTCCTGTTTTCTATTGAGTCAATGCCTGTACTACCCACATCAGAGATTGAACACATACTGACTATGTCAGAAAATTCTCAAACCACTGCTCTAATCCATGGAATACATTCCCTATGATTATTATAATTTTAAATAATATAAGAGGTTGAAGGCTTTAATAAGCAAGGATTTGCCAACAATATTCCATACGTGTATAGTAAAATGATGAATATAAAATTATAACAAAAATTACTTAAAAAAAAATGCATTAGCCTATTCATCACTGTTTCTCACAGGACTCTCGGTGACCTCTTGAAAAACCCTAGGGCTCCGAGGAACACCAGTTGAGAAATGCAGGTCCTGTCCACTAACCAATGGAGGCAGTTTCACAGTGACGCCATAAATATATCACTATGCTTAATATAATTTCAAAATAATGTAATCTATTTTATAACAATCAAGGATTTGTCAACAGTATGCCATATGTGTATAGTAAAATTACGAATATAAAATTAAAAAATGCATTAGCCTATTCATCACTGTTTCTCGCAGGACCCTCAGTGACATCTTGAAAAACCCTAGGGCTCAGGGGAACACTGGTTGAGAAACACAGGTCCTGTCCAGTAACCAATGAATATGGCTTCATGTTGACGCCATATAGACATCGCTGATTATTACAATTTTACATAATACGAGAGGTTGAAACCTTTCCCAGGATTTTTTAACAATATGCCGTACATGTATTTATAGGAAAACTAGCAGCCATACACAGCTGGTTGATCAGAAAAAGTGTTCAATTAGAATGGAGCAAAAACAGCATCATGTTTAAATGTAATAGAGTCTATCTTCTTCAATTACTTTAAAGTAATTTCATTAAAAAACATTTTGAATTAATGCAGTTACACATATAACAGAAGTAGTCTGTATTTATTCAATCAAAGTTATCCGAGGACATGAAGCGGTAAAACAGGCAACATGAAGACCCACTTCAGACCACAATTATTTTGGAGTTTTTGAAACTCAATTTGTCAGTGTGCTACCAGGGATGTAAGAGAAGATACATTTATAGAGCAATTGTTAAATTTGATGATAATTAGTTGAAAGATCAACGAAAAATAAAGAAACCAGTAAAAATTGCCATTTTTTGCTGTTTACGCACGTTTTCACAGTATGGGTAGACTCAATTATAGCCAACAATAAGTTGATTGTTTCGCAATCAACTTATTGTTGGCTATAACTGAATGAAATTTGTATTAGATTGCTTGAAAATTGAGGGAGTTTTTACTTTAGAATTTCTGTTGAAATTGACTTTTCGTTTTCCTTGGTTTTTCGCTAAACACAGTGGCATAGAAATAAAAATGAGGTATCATTGAGCTCGTCAGGATATAAGTAACCTACATGCTGAGTTTGAATGAAATTGGAGGGAAAAAGTTGAATTTATCGATTTTTGATCAGCTTTGCCAATTGTTGATTTTTTAAAAAAAATTATCGTTTTTTTACACTAAGAACATATCTCTTACATTGTACAATGTATGTGGAAGATTTGGTGAAAATCATTTGGATGGATCTCGAGTGAAAAGGTATCAAACAGACACAGACATCTTCAGATTTTTATATGATAAATGTAAAATTAAGCAAAAATTACTCAAAAATCCATGATCACTATTTCTCATAGAACCCCTAGTGATCTCTTGTGGAACACCGGTTGAAAAACACTGATCTATAGACACAAAACGAATGGTTTTACTACTGTATCAATGACTTAAGCATAATTTCAAACCTGACATTTGTATTTTTTTGATTAGTGTTTTACGACATATCAACCTTTTGCAAGTTATTTAAAGCTAGTAAACATTTCTTTGTAGATTGTCAGAATGTTATGTAGATAATGGTTTACTGAGACAAGTCCTATTAACCCATATCCTGAGGGAGAAGAGATGGATTCATACCTTCCCCAATAGTTATTTGTGCATAGGTCAATATAATGAACCCAACAAGAATTAGAACTCACCGATTTCCAATTCTGATCGGCAATTCATTACACTACCCACAAATCCAAGCTTACAGCACCTGGTATTCCCAGGCAGTAAACCACTGAGGTACTGACCAGGCTTGTTGTTGCTTAATTTTGGTGATCATACAGGAACCATTCAATGTGATATGGCCATAAGACCACGACATGTATAAAGCAAACTAGTAATTTCCAATAATTCTTTAAAAATTATGGATCAATTTTACACTGTATCAATATTAGAAACAGAACCCCCACTTTCTAGGATGATTAAACTAACCAGCCAAGGCCGATTGCAGTTGGGATCATAGATTTAACTCTTCAATAATAAAAAAGTAATATAAAATTATATAAAAATAAAAGGAATAAATAAAAAAAATAATTCAGTAGAATTGTTTCTTATACTTTCTTTGAGGAGAGTCTTGTAAAAAAAAAAAAAAAAAAAAAAATTAAATTCTCAAGTTATAAACACATGTTCTTTAAACAAAAACTTCTAAAATGAAGCCAGATGGATAGTAAAAAAATTACTTTAATAAAATTTGGTTTTTAATTCTTCTCCTGTTAAGGCAAAAAAAAAAAAAAAAAAACACCTCAAGTCTGATGGCCTCAAAAACTTGCTCAGTTTGCTACAGGCGTGGTTTAACCTTTAACACACTGCATTATTCCCTACTTTCTTTCCACTGCATTGTTTTTCAAGGCTCCTCTACTTAATTTCAGGCATGGCCATTTTCTGTTGCCATAGCGGGATATGACAACACAACTTTAAAATTCAAATACGCTATAATTCATTCATCTGAGTCACTTGCAGTGGCAGATTGTAATTTTTTAACCAATGGGATAACATAATTTATGAACACATAGTTTTAAATTAGATGCAATTTGGAGCAAATTTGTGGCTATTTAAGAAGTCTGGCTTGTCTAACAGACAAAGGGGTTTCAGCATTCATTCTTGAAGCTGAATTTAGAAGCAGAAGGGTCATGGCTTTCACAGACAAAAGTTGTTGGAAGTTTCTGGGAGCCGAGCACAGTTGAAAAGAAAAACAGATAGGGTTTGGCTTTAACAGGAAGAATGACCGTGGGCTGCTTCTGGGAAATGAACAAAGAAAGTAAAAGAAGAGAAAGAAAAGGAAGTAAGGAAAGAAAAAAAAAAAAAAAAAAAAAAAAAAAGCAGAAAGAAAGAAAAGAAAGCAGAATGGAAAATCCTTCTACAAATTTAGAGAGAGATATGACACCACTATTTTTTTTCAGGTACGTTTGTAAAACTTTGCTGATTTCCCTACCACTTCAGTCCTACAAGAAATTCACTAAAGTCATTTTAAAAACAAACTTACATTAAGAGACATTAGCGATTAATCTCCCTCTCTTTTGAACACTGACAATTACAGGATTCATGTAGTTATGAACACCATTTTGTTGTTCTGCTGGGGTTTTTCTTCAGAAATTTGTTATGAGAGTGTGTGTGTAGGGGGGTGGGGGAATGTTTGTCTTCGGTTCTATGAGCAATCCCTGACAGCAAAGCCAAAACCTCTCTCTCCAAAAATCCCCAGTAACAATATTCCCTTAGACATTTGGGTGTCAAAATGTTTTTTTCTTTCTTTTAAAATAAATAAAAACAAAAAGGTAAATTTCTTCCAGTATTTTTTATATATATATATATATATATATATATATATATATATATGTATGTATGTGTTTTTAATTATAAAATGAAATAAAAACCGTTAAGCATTTTTCTTTTGTTTAGGAAATTTTTTTTTTTTTTTACTCATCTTTTGACATGCCAAAAAGACTATTTCTGCTTTTAACTTTTCGATTTTACAAGAAAGTAAAATAAAAAAAAAAAAAAAAGAGTTGCAACAAACACGATTACTTTGCTTTAACTGAAGATTTATTTTAATATCTTTTCTTTTTGTAATATAAAATTTTCTAAATTTTCTTTTATAAAAAAAAAAAATATTCAAGGGAGATAACTTTATTGATTACAAAAAAAAAGTTTTCATTATTGAATATCATAACATGACAAGCTTATCAAACGTTAATTTTCAATCGCCTTCAAGACTTCACGCACTTGATGGTTGTCAAGCCATGTCTTGATTTGATCGCTATCGATCTCAGCTCATCTAATCGTGGATAATACTTCAGTGAGAAGTATTTTTTTTGTCATATTCAATCATTTGCAAGCTTTTTCAAAAATTGTACAAACCTTTTTTAGGCATGACATTTTTATATTTGAGAAAATTTAAAATTTGGTGAGCTGTTTTTATTCTGATGACACAGGCAAAATTTAGCCATACACGAATTTATAAAGATGAGACAACAGTCTTTATGAGAAATTTAAGATAAGAAAAAAATAGTGAAGGAAAAAAATAAAAGTCACCTGAGATTTTTTTTAGCATTAAGAGACTAATGAATTTCCAAACTGTGAGACTGTTAATTTATTGATGGATTTACTATAATAATAAAACGCTATATATTAACTAACATACCTCAGTTATTTTACCAGACCTTTTATTTTCTTTTTTACTTTTTCCAGACATTCTGTTTAGAAATGGTCTTTATTAATACCTCATCGCAGAAATATAGAAAAACATAAAATTCTTACATTGGCCACATAAGCTCCACACACTCTTCTAAGTTCACTTGTCACCTATCAAAGCCTAGGGAAATTTGTATACATATCAATCATCACAAAAAAAAAAAAAAAAAAAAAAAAACTAAAAAAAAAACTAAAAAAAAAAAAAAGTACTTTTTTTTTTCTGAATACAAGTTTCCTTTCTTTTGCAGGCCCAATTTTATTTTTTATCTTTGAAATTAGAAACTGGCCATTTATCTCTTTTTTTTTTTTATTTTTTTTTTTTTTTTTTTTGCAAGGATCGTTTATTGATTCTTTTTTTTTGTTTATGGTTATAAACCAATAAACAATGTGAACTTTAATAATTTTAACAAGTGCTACCACATATATATATATATATATATATATATATATATATATATATAGATATGTGTGTGAATGGCTACTTGTTAAAATTTTATTAAAGTTCAACAAGTTATTGTAAACATTTCTTTTACTGGTTTATAACCATTAAAAAAAAAAAAAAAAAAAAATTAAGTATGTAAAAAGTAATTAACGAAAAAAAAAAAAAGAAGAATAAAAGCCAGTTCTTAATTCCAAAGATAAAGAAAAAAAAATTTTTTCAAAAGAAAGAAAGAAAGAAAACTTGTATTCAGAAAAAAGTTTTTTTTTTTTTGTGATGATTGATATATGTATAAATTTCCCTAGGCTATGATAAGTGACAAGTGAACTTAAAAGAAAGTGTGATGCTTGTGTGGCCAATGTAATAATTTTGTTTCTCTATATTTCTGAGATGAGGTATTGTAGCTATTTACATTATTCTTACTGTTTTCCTCATTTTTACTCCCAGATGAGGTAATTTTGGATTTTGTTGTATGACATCATATGCTCTGTTATAATAAATACATTAAGCTCTTTTTTGTAGATCAGTTTTAATATTTGATCTTATTAGGATTCACTTGGATTATATACTAACGGATTTATTACCTGTACTAGATAGATAGATTTATTTATTTAAATTTTGGAGTAACTTTTAAAATAGATACACACACATACATATATATATATATATACATATATATATATATATATATATATAATAAAAAGGCTTAAACACTAATATTCCATGGTTATAATTTATTACATTGGAATCGTAATTACGATCCAATTCGTCAGACCTACAAATTCAAACAGAAATCAGAAAAAATAACTCTGGGAATAAAAAATAAAATTTAATGAGTGTGTATGTATGAGTGCGGGGGTGGGGGACAAGTGTACAAACCTTTTTTAATGACATTTTATATTTGAAAATTTTTTGGATTCTGATGAATGTGAGAAGTAAATGAAAGCTTTAGAGAGGGGGGGTAACAGACGAGAGAAGAACAGGATGGCCTAAAAGTGAAGGGGGATTAAAATTTAACAGAGAGAAGTTTTAAAGAGAGGAGTTAAATGACGGTTTAAATGAGTGAGATACAGATAAATATGAATTATTTTCCAATGCATTATTCATTACCGAACCGCTGACCTAAATGAAATTAAAAACTGGCACCAGAAATGGGTTTATACATTTGTGGTGACACTACGCAAAATAAAAGACGATATAATCTAAACTTAAAAATCAGAAGATGAGAGAGAGAAATTTTAATCCACACCCTTTTATTCCCAGAGTTATTTTTTCTGATTTCTTTTTGAATTTGGAGGTCTGATGAATTGGATCGTAATTATGATTCCAATGGAATAAATTATGACCATGGAATATTAGTGTTTAAGATAGAAGATTTTTTTATTAATATATATATATATATATATATATATATATATATATATATATATATATATATATATTGTTAATATTTAATTTATCTCTCAAGTGGTCATATAAGCGCATCATGAATTTATTAAGTATTTTATTCCATTTTATTAAGTAAGAGAAAAATGATTGTACAATCACTTTTCTCTTACTTAAACCCCTTCCACCCACCTCTCCTAAAATTCTCTCTGTTAAGGTTTAATCTCCCTCCTCCTCATACTTACACTCTCTCTAAATTCCGTTTTTATTTCCGGAGTTGTTTTTTCTGTTTTCTTTTTGAATTTGTAGGTCTGATGAATTGCATCGTAATTACAATTCAAATGTAATAAACTATAACTATGGAATATTAGTGTTTAAGTCTTTTTATTATATTCTTACTCTGTCCTGGACATTGAGTTCTACTTGGATTCTATCCCCTTGGAAACTTATATATATATATATATATGTGTGTGTGTGTGTGTGTGAATACAGATATAAATAAAATGATATCTGTTTAAAAGACAATATGAATAATGACAAACAGAAAATCTTCTTTACTGATGTGTTTTGCCTGGTGATAGAGTTTATCAAGGCAAATGTAAAGATTTCATTTTGCAAAATGGATTTAAAAATAAAACTCAAAAATATCATTAGGTTTTCAAAGTTTTTAAATGACATTTATTAAAAGAGAAAATAACTTGCTAAGACAAAAAGTTTTCAACAGTTGCCATGATCATAATGTTGCCAAAATATAAACCTACACCTTTGATTTTCTCCTTTCCAAACCAACATACATGACCATAATTTTTTTTTTTTTTATTTTAACAAAAACCTGTCAAATCAAAACCTATTAGTATCGGTCTATATTTCTGAGATGAGCTATTATGTACATTATTTACATTATTCGGACTATTGTCCTCATCTTTGTTGTCATATTTATTACAACGTTTCGGCTGTTGTACACTCCGGCCTTCTTCAGGTGGTTGGAATATCGAACGGAGCCCTTTATTTCACTCGCTGGAGTAGACTGTTCTAGTTCCGCGTGCCATGTTTAATGGATGTCAGTTACCAGTTATCTCCTGTTAATTCCCCTCTGAAAGTTCTCCACTGCCTTAACCGGGTATTGAACTCACACTGAGTCCTGTCATTGGATCTAACCAGCACCTTTATCCAATGTGCTATGTGTCCTTGAGGAAATAAAGGGTTCAGTTCAACATTCCAACCACCTGAAGAAGGCCGGAGCGTACAACGGCCGAAACATTGTAATAAATATGGCGACAAAGATGAGGACAATAGTCCGAATAATGTAAGTAATGTACAAAACCTATTATTTGAAGTAAAAATACAGGAATAATTTATCAAATAAAAATAACAATTACATTATTTACATTGTTCTATTGTCTTCATCTTTATTGCTAGATTTACGATGTTTAGGTCATTGTATGCTCTGGCCTTCTTTAGATGATTGGAATTTCGAACTGAACCCTTTATTTCGTCCACCAGGATAGATTGTACTAGTTCCACATGCCATGACTCTTCTGTTTGTCTTAGCTATATCCCTTTAACTCAAATCTTCAAATTTTTGCTCACCACTGTAGCAGCCAGGTATTGAACTCACAACTTTTTGGTTTGTTTGTTTTTGATTCATTTTTGTTTTACAGCATATTGGGTTATTTAATGCTGACAATTTTTATTGCTGCTAATAAGTTTTTTTTCCAAAAATCTATTTCTGGGAATATTCCTCCTTGAAGAAATCTATAGGCAGTCATATTTTTTTTTTTTCAAAGAATGTATAACTATTTGTATTGCTGGTATTTTTTTTTTTTTTTTTTTTTATAAGTATTGCTGATAATAATTTATCCTTCAAAAATTATTGCTGGTAATATTTTTTTATTACAAAGTATTTCTGGTATTAAAACCTATTTTTACACAAGTTTGGGTGTCAACTATTTGCCCATAACTGGGACCCTAACAGGTGCTACCACCCCGGGAACACCAGCAATTAAGAGGTGGTTCCACGCTCCTCAAAACCTCTTGATCAGAGGCCTTGCTGCTGGATGTACTTTACTCAGGACGCAGATGTAGTTTATCGTAATACCCAGGACACCACAACTTTTTGGGTCAAGTCACTGGATCCAACCAACACTTTTATCCACTGGGCCATGTGTCATTGAGGACAACACTCCAAACAATGTAAATAATTACAATACCCCATCTCAGAAATATAGACCAAATTAATAAATAAATAAAAAATAAAAATAAATCATACTTATTATAAAAAAAATGTGCGTGTGTGTGTGTGTGTGTGTGTGTGTGTGTGTGTGTGTGTGTGTCTGTACGTTTATATATTGGATTGGATTTCCTACATTTTTCAACTGATTTCAACAAAACTTCATAGGATTACGTAAAATTACCTTGCGGTGGTTCTGATGGCGCCAAAAATTGGAAAAACAATTGTTTTTGCATGAAATCAATTTGAAAACACGATTAAGAGGCATCACTGTCACCAGAATGAAAGGGGGACAACTCATATCGAGTTATACTTATAAAACCCAGGTTGTGTGTGTATGTGTTCATTTATATATGGGATCGGATTTCCTACATTTTTCAACTAACTTCAACAAAACTTCACCTTTTTTTAACAGGTAGTGTTTCTTGTCTTGCACACTTTTTTCTTTATTTTTACATTCAGAATGCTTTAAAAATTCCATTTACAAGACAATTGTTTATAATAAAATTCTATTCAAGCGGTAGACTCATAACGATTGAAAACAATGTTTGTTTTTGTGTTTTTTGTTTGAGTTCGTTTGACCAATTTGTAAAAAAAAAAAAAAAAAAAAAAAAAAAACCTAATTAAGACATGCGTGACATCAACCTTAAACAATAATCTTTGTCAATTTTATTTTTCAGTCTTTATGATGGTCGATACTTGATCTATCTCTTACTGTTACATCCCTGGGCAATGCCGGGCTCTACTGCTAGTAAGTATATAAGTAAATAAAGGGTTCAGCTCGAAATTCCAACCACCTGAAGAAGGCCGAAGCGTACAACGGCCGAAACGTTGTGATAAATATGGCGACAAAGATGAAGACAATAGTCTGAATAATGTAAATAAGTATATATAAACAAAAACGAGAGAGAGAGAGAGAAAAAAATAAATAAATAAAAATAAATAAACCAACAACAATAACATTTACTCACTTTCGTTTATTAGACTTTAAATTACATCACTTAGCATCTTCCATAGTTTACTCTGACTTTCATAGTTAGCCTGAAGGATGTTTATGAGCAATGTTGTAGTTTAAAATTTTGAAAACCTAACAATATTTTTTTTACTTCTGTTAATAAATACATGTTGCAAAATAAAATACCTACGTGTGCCTTGATAACGTCCATCTGAGAACAAAATGCATCAGTAAATGAAAAGTTTTTTCCTTTTGTTCTTAATTCACATATTTTCTTAAATTTTTTATTTACAGGAAAGAAGTGCTCAATATCAGTGATACAGCGTTTACAGATATAGACAGCATGGACAAACGAACAAACACTACACAGAGACAGTCAGTTTCATAATTCAATGTGAACTTCAGACCAAACACCACTACTTTTCAGTGTGCTGTATATAAAGTGAGTTGTGTTTGTGTATTAGGAGATAGTCAAGAGAAGTGAGTGATGATGCTAGTATGACTAGGTAAATATTTAGTCACTATTATGTAGTGGAAACCAACACTTTGGATAGTAAATACTTATGGACACCAATATATCCAACAAATATTGGTGGACTTATTGGGAGTCCAGTAAAAATGAGTAAAACAAAAAAATACACATGGAACAAATGACAATGGATGTATTTACGAAAAGAATTACATGTAACAAAGGGAAAAAAAAACAAAACAAAAAAAAAAACATGAAACTAGCTATAATAAGAATGTGTTTGTTCATGTGTGTGTGGGTGAAGGAGTACAAAAGTCCAGAGGGAAAAACCATGAAAATGAATGTTCCCCAGTGAGGGAACACTTTACCCATGTGCGACTACATCTTAGGCTCAAGTAGCACCTGCTAGTGACCCTTTCCTGGCAAAATGGGATAACTCACAAGGCAAAACCAGTTATTTCTTTTTTTAGAGATAATGCTGAAAGTTATTTACAGTCATGACCTTTAGATTGCTCATTTATGCTGGCTGGGTGGTTGGAGGAAGTGTGTGTGTGTGTGTAAATAAGCTAGGTTTATTTATGGACATGGCCTTACAAATGTATATATAGTATTTATAATTTTTTTTTTTCTTTAACATTTGTTATTTATTTGTTTATATGTTTGTATATGATGGGAAATACTGTCTATATTTCTGAGATGAGGTATTGTAACTATTTACATTGGTCGGATCACTGTCCCTATCTTTATTGGCATATTCACAACATTTTGGCCACCGCATGCTCCAGAGCTTCTTCAGTTCAAAATTCCAACAAATATCACCTGAAGAAGGTCAGAGCATACAACGGCTGGAACAATGTGAATATGGCAATAAAGATGAGGGCAACAGTCTGAACAATGTAAATAGTGAAATACTATGGTCTCAAGCTAGCCTTAAAAGTCATTGAAGGAACTCATACAAGGCATCAAAGGCGGAACATGGTGTTCGTTGTACTCTTTTGTCATGATGCACAAGTGCCAAAACTTTTTGCAATATCACTATGTAATAAAAAAATTATGGAAAATACAATGAGGTTTGTGCAAGCCAATCATCAAATCAGTTCCACTATTACTACTACCATGACAGGGCTGGTGGATAAACGTAGTTGGGGCCCTTCTTTGTGATCATCACTATTTTATCTACATGCTACAAATTAAAATAAACAATTGGAAAAAAGGATTTTGTTGTTTTTTTTTTTTCATGCTAAGTCTCAAAAAAAAAAAAAAAAATATATATATATATATATATATATATATATATATATATATATATATATATATAAAACAAATATATTTGAAGAAGATTTTGAAGAAAAATACAGAAAAACAAACAAAAAATCTTAATATGCAATTATGCTGTATTAATGTTTTTTTTGTTCACCATCTTCAGGACCTTTTCATTTAAACATCTAACAAAAAATAAAAATAAAAAAATAAATGGACATATATATATATATAAACAGATAAATGAAATTTATTTTAACATTTTTCATCCATATTAAGATTTTTATTTTTTTATATTTGCTTATATATATATATATAATAATACACACAAGTATATAATTCATTCCAACAAATACTATTCTTTTTCAATATAAAGTAGAGCAAAAATTATTTATTTTAAAAAATTCACATAAATATGTTATAAAATCACTACAAAAATAGCTATTTTAAAATGTATATATATATATATAATATATATTGATTTATTTTCTTTTCATCCATTATGTTGAAATTAAGTTAAAATCATTCAATTTTTTAACAAGAAAAATTTCAAGCTATATTAAAAATTGCCACAAACATTGATTTATTTTTTAAGATGGAATGATCTATGATCGTATGGAATCCTCCATATTTTCCTGTCACCCCTGAAGGAAAATGCACTCTTCCCCCAAATCAACTTTAACTAATCATCACTTCACCTTTTCAAACTTGACTTCTCATAGGTTAAAAGGACCCCAAAAATGTAGCAAGTTGCAACAAATCTGTTTTCCTGCTCACCTATCTGGAGCCGGATTGAAACCCAAAAAAATCAATAAATAGAATCGCTCGACTTGATTCAAGCAGTCAGTAACCTTGTGAGAGATGCCAACAAACTCCACACAAACCAACACACTGACTCAACAACCTTCATGCGCACCAACATACTGACTCAATAACTGCCACTCTCTCTCAGCAGCTCAACACAACTCGGAAAGTCTTGCCGCGTGAACTGACCCAACTTAAAATTTACTAGAAAAAGTGACATTATCACTACCGAAGTAGTAATTGTATTTAGTCAACTTGCACCAGGTCAGTCAAAAGGTACATAACTCCTTATGACTTTAAACAATATTTACAATTGTCGCACACATACACACTAATATCTGAACCCACACAAGTGACATCTCACCTTGCAGAAAGAAAACTGTTTTAATTTTATAGAGAAACCTTAACTATAAGCTTTCATACACCAAATCACTGCATGGTTACTCCTTACAATTTTGTCTCACTTATCACATTGAACAAGCAATCTTAAAATTGACTTGTGTATATCAAACGTATATAAATGCATGTTATTTGTTGAAATCTATATTTGATTCTCTTTGATTTCTTCTAACTGAAATGCCTTCAAATGCTTGTTCATTATATTTGTTGTGGATGAATGTTTAACGAACACGCACATTTTTTTTAAGCCTTCACACAATTACACCTTCTGATACATACAATTAGCTCAAAATCTCTTAAATTTGTATTTATAAATTATTTTCAATTTTTCTAGTTGAAGTTGTTCAACTATTGATCCCTTCTCTTACTGTACTTGATTAAGTTACAATCAAATTTGTATTTTATATGAATACCGTCTTACGAAAATTAAGATTGGGTTTCCACGAGACCCTTGCACTGGCCCTGTACCACGTGATGGATTACCTTAATGTTCATGTTCATCGTCAACTCTAGTAATAGGTTTCTAGATAGAACCCATAAAGCACAGTGAACACCGTTTCAAAAATGAGACGGTGCACATTTAAAATTAAAGATAAAACTTTGAAATATCCCGTGCTTTTTTTTTTTTTCAATCTTGGGTTATTTACTCAAAAAAAAAAAATTTTTTTTTTTTTAGACTATTTTTACTTTTATTTTACATGTTCACGATTTTGTTTTAACTTTTTTAACCTAAGGAAGGATGAAAATTCAAAATATTTGTCTCGTTCCAAAAATTTAAAAGGTAATATTGTAAGTTAGATTGTAAGGAAAGTGCTTGTTTGAAACTCTAAAACTAAAACCGGCTTTTCGAAAATAAAATAATAGAAATTATTTTATTTTCGAAAAGTTTGGTGACTGACGTTTCGAAAACTTTTTTTTTTTATATTTTACTTTTTAATAAATTATTTTTAAATCAAAAGATAATATATGCATTCACATTTCACAATTTGTGACAATATGCTATTTCGATTTTATTTTAACATTTTAAAACATTATTTTATTTATGATTGACATGAAATATCCTAATAATTTTCTGTGCAAGATGGAATGTGAAAACAAGTTGAATGTTTAAATTGCCAACAAGAAAATAAAAAAATACTTTAAAAATATACAACGTATTTTAAATATTTCAAATTAATGTTTGAACATGACACAAAATACGTAAACAAACAAATTGTAAATTTTACCTTCCTTGACGAATGCCAAACATTGTTTTTAATTGAAGTTGTGAATCGAAACATCTTCTGGCAAGATGTAAATTTAAAAAAAAATACAAGTTGGTCAAAGCCAGAAGGCTTTTTTTCTTCTTTTCTTTCAGTTGAGAAGTTTTGTTTTACGTTTAAGCCAAAGCAACACGAAAACACGTTTCGCTTTCCAAGTTTCGGTGACCTCTACTTAACACGTAACCCCGTAAAGTCAGCAACTTTATTTTCGTATTTATTTTAAGTTTTAATTTCTTTCTTTACTTTTATTTTGATTATTATTATATTATTTTTTTAAATTAATAAAAAATACTTTTTATTTTATTTAATGAAGCAATTTAAATAGAATAACACACAAATAAGCACCACCTCCTGTTTTTGTTAAATTATATAATAGTTATGTACGAAACAAAAAGGTGCTGCTATGTGAATTCCGCTGTTTCTTATTTCCACATTGAGTGCTTCATTATTGTAGCCTTGTGCCAGTACTAATCTAAGCTTCGTAAATAAGGTTACCTTGGGGTGGAGTAATGAATAACGAGCTAGTTCGGTTGACTTTTAAAATGTGACTTCAGGCTTTCACTGATCGCTCTTTACTTGTGCCAGACTAAAAAGAAAGATAGTTAAATTAAGCAAACACAGGGAGGATTTTTTTATTTTAAATATTATTATTTTCAGATAATTTCTTTAAAATATTTCCTTCTTTCGAAGAAGAAAATGATTCAGTACTATTGTACGAATCCAGGTAAAAAAAAGAAGATACAAGCAAAAAAGTCACAGGAAAATGAAATATTATCAGTTTTTGCGTCTTTCTTTTTAACAGACATTTTTTTTTTATCATTAAACCTAAAAAAAAAAAAACCTACCCTAAACTACAGCGTGAATAATAGAATTCTCGGATCCTAGTGCTGTGTTGGATCAACAATACTTGAATTTAGTGAAAAATATTCTTTATTAAGCCTCCTACCATAGAAATTACTTAATAAAAGCGTGGTTCAAAAATCTGCTACAAGGGCTTCCTGTACTGAATGTAAAAAGTAAACTGAAACATGTCACTTCTTGCAAAAGCAAAGCCAAATTGTGACTTTTTATGTGCTCCTTTTTTTTTACTGTGACAGTGGAGTAATGGATATCGGCTCGGATTAAGGAATCAGAGAGCCGAGTCGAATCCAATACGTTCACTTGTGAAAGGTATGAATCCTCTTCTCCCCCACCCACAGCTATGGGTAAATAGCAGGAGAGACTGGGTTCTATAACCTTGGATGGCAACTGGTCTACTACAGAAAGAAATGGCAACCTACTGCAGGGAAAAAAATCTGCTTCGTCAGTCATGTATCGAAAGATACATGATTACCTAAGCATGTATCACGCATGATGCATAACTGACTGACTGATACTTTTGGGAAAGGTATGAATCCTCTTCTTCTTCCCCCCAGCTATGGTTAAATAGCAGAACAGACCGGGTTCTATAGCCTTGGATGGCTACTGGTCTACCGCAGAAAGAAATGGCAACCTACTGCGGGAAAAAAATCTGCCTCGTCAGTCATGTATCGAAAGATACATGATCGCCTAAGCGTGTATCACGCATGACACATAAGTGACTAACTGATGTTCTAACACCCTAGGGAAAAGTATGAATTCTCTTCTTGCCCCCTCCCCAGCTATGGGTAAATAGCTGGACAGACCAGGTTCTATAGCCTTGGATGGCTACTGGTCTATCGCAGAAAGAAATGGCAACCCTACTGCGGGAAAAAATCTGCCCTGTCAGTCATATATCGAAAGATACATGATCGCCTATACGTGTATCATACATGACACATAACTGATTGGCTGACGTTCTAATACTCTTTGGAAAGGTATGAATCTTCTTCCCCCCTTGGGTAAATAGCTGGACTGACCGGGTTCTATAGCCTAGGATCGCTACTGGTCTAATGCAGAAAGAAATGGCAATCTACTGCGGGAAAAAATCTGCCTCGTCAGTCATGTATCGAAAGATACATGATCGCCTATGCGTGTATCACACATGGCACATAACTGAGTCACTGACTGACTGATGTTCTAATACCCTTGGGAAAGGTATGAATCCTCTTCTTCTCCCTACAGCTATGGGTAAAAAGCAGGACAGACCGAGTTCTAAAGCTTTGGATGGCAACTGGTCGACTGCAGAAAGAAATGGCAACCTACTGCGGAAAAATCTGCCTCGTCAGTCGTGTATCGAAAGATACATGATCGACTAAGCATGTATCACGCATGGCACATAAAACTGACTGTACAAAGGTGAACCCGTCCGCATATGTACAGGTGAAGTTTTTGAAAACATTTTTCACAGTGACTAGTTCAGAATTAATAAATATTATTTTACTTTTAAATATTTAAACTGAAGTTATTACTGTTACACCATAATTTTAACATGCGTGCGGCTTCTTTTATTTTTTATTTTTAATTAGATCAATAAAATCGCGACACATAGAATTGTATTTTTTTTACCAACAATAAAATTTGATACTTGTTTCCAAACTACTTGAAATATTAAGTTAAGTAGAAGATAATCTGACAAAAAAAAAACTCTTCTTCTTGAAATAAAAAGAATATCTTAATTTAAAAAATAATCTTATAATTTGTTCATAAAACATCTTTTATGTTTGTCTATGATGACAAGGACGGCTACACAGATTAACAGCCCAGCAACAACGTTCCGGCTTCTAGACAGCACCTGTTATTCTTTGAAAAGGAGGAGTAGGATTAGCGCCCGAGACATAAGTGCCAAGGATCTGGATTATTTTTGTCCTCTCTAATCCTAGTATGAATGTATCAGGGCGCTGACATTTAAACTCCACCTCATTCCGTTCGGTTTTTTAGCCGAAAAAAAGTTAAATTTTCGGTTACAGAAAAATTCAATGATTGAAGTCAAAATTAATCCACAAAAAAATTTTGTTATTGTTTTTATATTATAGATAACTAGGTTAGGAAAAAGATGAAAGATAAACTGTTCGATGATTTTTTTTTTTTTTTTTTTTTTTTTTTTTGTGAAATAAAGAAGTTGGCTATTGTACTTTTCTACACTGAATTGGTTGACCGGACATGTAATGTAAGGGGGACAGGTATTTAGTCCACACCGGCTCAGCCCAAATTTAGTCACATGTTTATGTCGGACTCTGCTGGAGTCATCAAGGTGTTTTTTTTTTAAGTCGGCTTTTTTTGTTTGTTTGTTTGTTTCTTTCTTTTCACACTTTCTCTGTCGACAAAAGGAAAGGCGATGGAATGTAGATTAAATGAAGAATAAAACGTCTTTTAAGACGTTTAAAAACATTTCCGTTTCTGGGAAGCAAAAAGGAATTCTTTACTGTCCCACAGGAGAAAAAAAAAACGAAAGTGGATGGAAGAAAAACGAGAAGAATCAATCAAACAATTTGGAAGACAGAGTAACAATTTTTACATGGATCCTTCAGAAAAAGGTTCCGATTTTTAAAAATTATTGTTCTTTCTCTTTTTTTATGTTTAAATAACAAATATCTACCTCGCCTCTTCGTCTGGGACAAGAGTACCCTAACCTAAGATTATCTTTCTTTGTTTTTTAAAGGTTGTTGTTATTTCCAATCAAATCAAAAGAAAAAGAAGTCTATCTATCGTTTTTAAATAAATAAATAAAAAAACAATAAGTAGACTTCTTTTACTTAATTAATTGCTTTTTTTAAAATTTATCATTAAATAAATAATTTTTAAAAGTAAAACCATCTCGGAAAATTATCCTTTTAAAATCCTTTTTCTGTTTTGTTTTTTCAGTTATTTTTCGACATGTATTTTTAGATTTTAGACTTTGTGCTTTTTGCGGGTGACAAAATGTTTCAGTTTTTTTGTTTTGTTTTGTTTTTGTTAATTTAGTGATATAAACAACATTTGGTAAATTTGCAGGTTAGGACCCAGAAACCAACTTTAAAAAGAAGCATCTGTCTAGTCAGTGTTAAAAAAAAAATCCTGAATACTCTCTAAAAACATCATAATTTGCAGAATCCTACCGTTTTTAGGCCTTATCGGAAATATCGTCAATCTTAGTTGGGCCTTCTTACTCTTCTTATTTGTGTCTTGGCTACAGCCCGACTAACGTTTTGGTCTTTCCTCTTAATAATGACAAACATTTTGACTTTAAAAAACTTTGTTTTTTATTAAGTTTGGGGCCTTTTTCAGCGTAAAAGTGGCGGTACAAAAATCTAAGTCTCTAAAAGCATGATTATTATTTACAAAAATAGCCTTAGAAATTACGGAAATCTGCAGCAATCTTACTTTGGTCCCGGATACAGTACGGTTGCCCTTTCAGGACTCGATTACTGCGCGAAAGTTTTTCTACTCATTTTACTGGATAATTAAAAAAAAAAAAAAACATCCGAGCACCTTCATAGATTCCTAACTGTAGGACCCAAATAAGATTGTCATAATTGACAGTACCTTCCTAAAAGGTGGATTTCTGCTATTTTATTGCTATTTTTGTAAGTAATAATCATGCTTAAAAAAATCAATAAAACAAAGTTTTACAGTCAAAATGTTTGTCATTAAGAAGACTAAGAGGAAACCCGAAAGCCCAAATGTCGAGCAGGCTGTCGCAGAGAAATAAGAAGACCCAACTAAGATTTTCGTTCTCCTAAACAAATTTTTATTGCTGTTTTTTTTTTTTTTAATATTCAGGCTATTTTTACATCAGAAATGTTGCTTCTTTTTTAAATTGGTTCTGTCATAATCTGCAAATTTACCATATTCAATTCCATTGACATTAACGTTGCTGTGTTAGTTAAAATTTTTAATAATTTTTAACTTAAAAATGATTATGGTTAACCATAATCATTTTTTTTTTTAACTCTGAAAAAAACAATATAAACCCAATTTGTTGTTTTTATAAGTTGGATTTTCTTGGCGGTAAATAAATGGTATATCCTGCCTCTTTTAATTCATTTTGTTGCTGAAAAAGTCTTGGCCCGACCCACTTCATAAACTCTGGAATTCCTTATTTTTTGGTTTAATCCAGAACTCTTTAGCACCCTCCTATATAAACAGATTTATTTATTTATACGGGACAACAATTATAAAATGTTCAAAGGTTGACTTCAGTTCAGCTTCAAGCTAAATGTCGTTTTACAGGGCACTGAATAAGTTCTTACAAAAATAAATAAATAAACTTAAAAAAAAAAAAGAGAAAAAAATCAGTTTTATTTTAATACCGTAAATTGCGGAGCACAAGTCGAGTTTTCAAGCCTAAAAAAAGTCATTTTTGGCTTGGTTCACAGTTTGTTTGTTTTTTTGTTGTGTCCCTGATCGCCTACCGTATGTTAGGGGTTGACGTTGATAGGCCTAACTCGGATTTTTGAGCTAAAAATCTTGAGGTCGACTTGTACATCGTAATTTATGGTATTTAAAATTTATAACTTTAGAGACGCAGGTAATAGATTAACAGCTAGGATGTAACCGTAAGTTTTATATGGTAACGGTTTTCTTCTCTCGCACTTCACTGTTGTGGCAATCTCTTCCCTGTCAACTTTGATCTTAAAAAATTTAAATGCTAAAATGCAGCATCCAATCGTTATGTTCTGTTTTCTTAATTTCTGTCCTTTTATTGTCCTCGCACCTTAATAATGTTTCTCATATTCATTCACATTCAGTGGTTCCTTGCTTTGGATGAAATGATTTATTTTTTTAATTAAAAAAAGAAAAAAGAATTGTACTTAAGACAATATTGTCTTTTTTTTTTTTTTTTAGAAACTAGAATAGAAAAAAATTGAATATATATTTTTTCTATTCTAGTTTCTCACTCGTATCTTTCTAAATAAATAGAGCTCAAACTGTGTCCCTCCAATATGAAACCCATTTAAAAAGTATAATTTTTTTTTCTCGTTATGATCCCATCACTGCTTCATTTTTTTTTTTTTTTTTTTTTTAATGTCTGGAAAAATACATAATGAATAATAAAATCATTCTTCTTCTTAATTAATACAACGACAAAAACTTTTTTAAAACAAACCTATATATTTTCAGTTTTATTATAATTTCCTGACAATCACAATTCTAGCTTAGTTTGGCACAAGGCTACAAAAATTATGGCACTCAACCAGGATTGGACCCATTACTCTGGTTGTTTAATTAATTCCTGCTCCATGAAGCATGCTCATTCAAATAATTGTTTAAGCTAATAATTTCTTAACAAGAAGTTGGAACAAAATTCTAAAAATATTTTTTCTTTTAGTAATTTAATTATATAATAGTAATGTGGATTACATAATGGTTGTAATTGCATAAAATAAAACCATCAAGCCCAGTTTGAGCAAGTCGGTTACATTTACTATTGTACTGATGCCCTTGGGAAAGCATGAATCCCGCTTTGTTGTGGATTAAATAGCAGATCAGATAAGATTTTAACTTTGGTTGACAAAGAGTCAATAGAAAACTCTGAATTCAAAACAAAATATAGAACCATCTTTCCCAAGATATGGCATAAAGAAAAGGAATATGTGGAGAACCATGATAGCTTATCTCCTGCATTTAAAAAAAAAAAAAGAAAAAAAGTCAAATTAGTTAAAGATCTATGAGAGTAGTTTTTCTTTTAGTTTTGTTTCTTTTTATAAAAGCACTCTGATCACTTTTATATCGGACAACCATTCAATAAGCCACATAGTTCAGAAGTTAAGAATTTGGCAAAGTTTAACTTTAGTGTCTGCAAAAAAATAGTATTTTAAAAGGACAGTTTTTTTTGTCTTGATACCACTATTACTGTGTTTTCCCCCATGACACCACTTTTTTTTTAACTACCTGCACTCTTCGTCAATCTTTTGTTTTAAAAAATGATGATTAGAATTGGAATAAAACCTAAACATATAATGAAAGTGAATTTATATTTTTTTTTCTTTTTCGTTCTTGAGAATTGACAACAAGAATATTAAACACTATTTATATGAATACTGCTGCCACATCTGATCTGGTGCTCCTATTATACATTTAGAGCTTCTTGATAAAATCCAAAGAAGAATCTGCAGTGTTATAGGTCATGGCATGGCACTTTACCGTCAGTCACTTTACCACTGCCATAATGTAGCTTCCATGTGCTTTTTCTATAAATACATTCATGGTACATTATTTACATTATTTGGACTATTGTCCTCATCTTTGTCGCCATATTTATTACAACATTTCAGCTGTTGTATGCTCCGGCCTTCTTCAGGTGGTTGGAATGTCGAACTGAACCCTTTATCCACTGTGCCATGTGTTCTTGAGGACACATGGCACAGTGGATTAAGAATGGTAATCAAAACTTGGGCACTTTGGCATAGTTATTAGCAAGTTTGTCTCACTAGATCACTTATAACTCAATAGTGAGCTCGATCCTCACTGGGTGCCCCGTACTTTCAGCCTTGTTCCACATCTAAGCTACACTTAGAAAATCGCCATAATAATTAAAACCTTTTGTATTTTGTCCTTAAGGACACATGGCACAGTGGATAAAGGCGTTGGTTAGATCCAGTGACAGGACCCAAAGTGTGTGAGTTCAATACCCAGTTATGGCAGTGGAGAACTTTCAGAGGGAAAATTAACGGGAGATAACTGATAACTGACATCCATTAAACATGGCACGTGGAACTAGAACAGTCTACCCCAGTGAGCAAAATAAAGGGTTCAGTTTGACATTCCAACCACCTGAAGAAGGCTGGAGCATACAACAGCTGAAACATTGTAATAAGTATGGTGACAAAGATGAGGACAATAGTCCGAATAATGTATATAATACCTCATCTCAGAAATATAGACAGACATTCATGGCAATTGTTCAGATGACCTCTTTGTTACGGTACCTAGGTTTCATGAATTTAACCGCAATACTAGATTGGCAGTCAGGTCTCATCTTGTTACAGTTGAAATGGCTAGACATAACTGTTAGTTCTATATTAACAGTTACTTCTACCACACTTCTTGCTTGTGGAACTCTCTTGTTTTCCAGTCAACTTGGCATTTAAAATTTTGAATTTAAAATTTCTGTCTTCTTAATTCTTGTTCTTTTAATGTTATCTTGTCTTTGTTTTTTTTTTCCTCATATTCTCTAACACTCCATAACCCCTTCCATCTTAGTGGCTTTACTGCCTTGCTTGGGGTAAAGTGATTAAAACAGAAAAAGCAAGTATCATTCAGACATCCTTTTCAACAAGAACTGTTACTTCCTAATTGCTACAATCTTAACATCTCCAAGACTTAGGCTCCGAAGCCAAAGTTGGATGTAGAAAGAACATCCTGAAGAAGCTGGCTAACACCAAATAGGGTGTCCATGCTGGTAAAATCTGCTCCACAGCAGAATATGCCTCATTAATGTGGAGCAGACCATCACATACAAAGAAAACCAACCCTGCCTTAAACACCTCTTGCAGATCAATCACTGAGTGTCTCAAGCCAACCAAAGTAGATGACTTCTACTTACTTAGTAGCATTACTCCCTCTTACCTCAGAAGGAAAGCCCACTCTCAGGAAATTGACCCAGGTCATCCACTCCATGGGTGTGAACCAATGACAAAGAGGCTCAAGTCAAGACAAAGCTTTCTGCATTCAGTTGAATGGAGCTCCTAGTCAGCATTTGTCCCTGTGGTGCAGCTGCTTTAAAAACATGGAATACAGGCTCTTTCTTGACCCACACAGAATCTCCCCACCCCCG
>CAHIKZ030002877.1:102500-197500 GCA_903632075.3 Acanthosepion pharaonis
GCCATAAAACAAAACAAACCAAAGTACATGCAGACAAAGGAAACGGTAAAGTACAATATATCGTACTCATCTGGAGGTCTGGGTTCAAAGGGTTAATAAAAATGCCTGCTGCTATTTTTTTTGCTTTGACCTTTTAAAATTACTAATAAAAATATGCCATTCTTCATTTAAATGTAAAATTAATATTCTTTTTCTCGTTTTCTTCCTGCGACAGGTGATGTGTACACATCTCACAAGAGAACAGTGAATCGCGTCACTTTCCACAACAAAGAACCATTTCTTTTGCTCAGTGGCTCCCAAGATGGGGACATGAAAATATTTGTAAGCTCAACTCTTTCTTTTTTGCCATTTTTTTTATTATTAACCTGTGGGTGTAAAGGCGAGAAGGCACAGTGGAGTAATGGATAAGCGGCTGGGATTGAGGAATCGGAGATCAGTTTGAATTCCAGTTGAATCCATTAAATTCATTTACATGCTAATACCCTTGGGAAAGGTATGAATCCTCTTCTACGTAACTGAATTACATTGAAACCTTACCAAAATATTTAGTCCTCAGTACTCTAGGGGCATCGGTTACTTGCAATGCTACTAGTGTGACACTGAGACCATAAAATGGTTAATGTTAAGTATAAGCTGGAGGAGCCATGAAAGGGTTAAGCTTAATATAAAGTATAAGCTGGAAGATATATAAAGACATTTTTATGTTTATACATTCTTTTTTATAGCAAAGTCGATTTTACTGTTTTTAAACTATGGTTTTGCTATATGACAGTTCCGTCTAGGATACAGGTTCGATTCCTGTCGGAGAACACATATTTTCTATGACAATTTCTCGGACATTCAGGCCGGTAAATGTTGTTTAATACTGTTTATTATAAACAGAGCATTTACTAAAATATTTGTATCTATAAAAAAGAATGTATAAACATAAAAACGACTTAAAATTATTGTCCATTTCATAATATATATTTCATATATATATATATATATATATATATATATATATATATATATATAGACAGCAATTTTTCATTGATGCATGTTTCATTAAATAATATAGACAGGTTTTGTCCATTTATTTTAAGTAAGTTCCTTTCATATTGTCTGATGAGGTTAATAACATTATCATTGAAAGATGAAAGGAAATCACCATATTGATACATGTTTAAATCCAATCTAAGCTTTCGACTTACATAAGCCATTATCAAAGATGACAATTACATTTCAGTCTATCAAACAATACACGCACGAAACAATAATGATAGTCTGTTTTTGTTGCATGAAAAATTTCAAAGCAACAACAAACTCGTGTATACTAGACGTGGAAGCAAAAATCTCGTCACAGCTCATGATGTCACACATGACCACGCGAGAGTGAAAACAAGAAGTATTAAATATGTGAAACCGTTGGTATAAACCATTGGCTTCTGTTATCAATTATAGGCATTTAAGAATATTTGTGGATATTTCATAGATTATTTTGTTCAGGTTAGGTTTCAATTGTTTTATGTATATAGCTTCAAAATTTTTTTTGTTATATATATATATATATATATATATATATATATATATATATATTATATATATATATATATATATATATATATATATATATTGCATGGTATATATATATATATATATATATATATATATATGATTGAAGTATATATATATATATATATATATATATATATATATATATATGATTGTGTATATATATATATATATATATATATATATATACGCAAGTATATGATTGGTGTATGTATGTATATATATATATATATGTATATATACACCCATATATCTATCTATAAAAGGTAGGGTGTGTGTGTAATGAATGCACGGCCACAATTTTGATGGATTTGCACCAAAATTTACATACACATGCTCCAAGTTAGTGGGAAGGCCAAGACCGACTTTGCATTTCCCAACTTCCATCAATAGTGCAAATAATTGATTTTTTCATGCTTCTATGGCAGTTTTCATGTAGTTTGCAGCCATTTTGTACTGGCAAGAGTAAGAGCCAATAACTGGCTGCCACAAATAGACAGGAAGATTCTATTGGCCAGCATGAGAACCAACAGCTGACTCACACAAATGTTAACTAGCATGCTAGCATGCAAAAAAAATCGATAGCTGTATCCGTCACAAGTGGGAAAAATTTAAATCTGCATGGCACTTTACTCCAATTGGCTCATTTGCTTACTTAAACTCAACGTTGATTCTGATTCCGCAGAACTGGGTTGGGTGTGAAAAAGTATTTGTTGTTAACATTCTTTTTTCATTCGGTTTTTCCAGTTACGAGTCCTTTTTTAAAGCTGATCGTTTTGTGTTCATTTTGTTTAGTTCTTTTTTCATAACAGATTTAATGTTTAGTATAGAGCTTAGAAAAAATTTGCAGTGTGAGATAGGCAAGAAGTAAGGCATGTAGCAACATCACCACAGCAAAGGGCACTCAGCGAATGGTAGAGAAATGGATAGCTGCTGGTATTGAGGAATTGGAGAGCCAAGTTCGAATTCCAATCGAATCCATTACATACACTTACATGCTGATACCCATGAGAAAGGTATGAATCTTCTTCTTCTCCCCCATTTCACCTGCTATGGGAAAATAGCAGGACAGACCGGGTTTTATAGCCTTGGATGGCAACTGGTCTGCTGCAGAAAGAAACGGCAACCTACTGCGGGAAAAAATATGCCTGTCAGAATGATATATGATCGTCTAAGCATGTATCACGCATGGCACATAACTGACTAGCCATAAAGGATGTTGAGGTTGGGGTGTGGGAGAGAAAGATAGAAGAAAATGAGTTATGTAAACTTACTTGCCAAAAGGGGCTTATGGCCACCTTATATTGAAACACCAGTTCCCATACTAAAGTTAAGCAACATCGAGCCTGGTCAGTACGTAGATGGGGGACTGCTTGGGAATACCAGGTGCTATAAGCTTGGATGTGCAAGTGATATCATGGCTTGGAATTGTTAATCAGAAACCAGTTCTAATTCCAGTCGGGTTCGTTATATTCACTTATGCACAAATACCCTTGGGAAAAGGCATGAATCCACATCTCCCACCTATGGGTTAATATGTAAAGACCTATAATTATGTTTTGTAAATGTATGCATATGTCAACAGCAGGGAACATAAGTTTGGTAAAGATGTATAACTACGTCAACAACGGGAAATTTAAAAAAAAAATAAAATAAAAGTAAAAACATTCATCAAATTAAAGCCGGAATCACTCTTTTATAATGTAATACCCAGTTTTGCTGAATGGTGAAAAACGCAGGAAGAGGTTTTGTTGACTGAATAATGATGCTGGGAATTTATACAAGTAAGAGATGACATTGTGTTTGTGGTAGACACAGAGAGAAAATTACAGGACCTACAAGACAAGGTAAGAAAAAAAAGTGAGAAGAAAGGACTAACTATCAATTGTAAGAAGACAGGTTGCAAGAGAAGAATTCCAAGATGGGTACTATGATTTGGAGATGTCAAAATCAAACGCGTCCAAAAGTTTAAATATCTGGGAATTGTTTTAAGACAGGATGGGGAATATTGATCATAAAACATGAAAGTGCATTGGAATAGCGCAAGATGCCTTTCAGAAGCTAAGCAAATTATTATGAAACAAAAATTTTGTTTGAAACAAAGAAAAGAGTGCTGAATTGCTATGTAATATCAATCCTTTCATATAACAATGGAGGCAGGGTAATTTCTTCATAATGAAGACTTATGGTAATATATGTGGTTCTACTGAGAATACCATTGATGGGGAATGTAACTAATGAGGAAGTTTTAAGAAAAATGGGAAATGAAAAGGACCTTTGTACGTCAAATCTGAAAAAGACACTTGAAATTGCTAGGAAACAATGAGGAAAGAAGGCTTAGAAAATTTAACACTCTTAGGTTACGTCAAAGACAAGAGACACACAGTATATAAATGGACGGAACTGGGATGAATAGTAAAAGAACAAATATTAAGGACTACAGAAGATACAAAGTTGTTGAGAGCTATGATCGCACAGGTCCTGTAGGGTCACAGCACATACAAGAAAAAGAGTCTATCAAAACATGCTGGAAATTTTTTCAGTATTTCAATAATAGTAATATTTCAATGACAGTAATATTTCAGTCATAGTAATATTTCAATAATAAAGAAGGAAAAATATAAATTTTACATTACTGAAAAAAAAGCTTTTATTTACTTTTTTTTTTTACTATCGGCAGGATACCCGTCGAAAGGAAGTTACAACAACTTTTAGTGGCAAGGAGAGTGTGCGTGATGTTCAATTTTGTCCACAAACTGACGGTTATTTCCGATTTGCAGCCGGACTTGAAAATGGTATTGTACAGGTAAGCAAAGTATCTCATTATACTTATGTTATCATAATTTTTTTTCTTTTTTTTTATTTATTCATTCAAGCATTTCAACCATTATTTTTTCATTTTTACCTTGTATTTCTTTCATCTTCATTTTACTTGCTTTCTTTTACTTTTAATAATCTTGAATTTTTATTAGATGAATCATTGTCAACCATTTACACTTGTAGTAATTCCTTTGTTCCGTTAGTTCTAACTTTCACAGCTAGGACCTGCCATGCCACTCTCATTGTAGCCAACCACCCACATTCGCTCTCTGTTCTGCGCAAACTGCTTCTTCCTGTAAACCACTGCTCTGTGGGACCGATTCCCAAGAGCATGTTTTCCCAATCACTACAATCTTAACCTGTTCAAGTCTAGGGTTAACCATTATCTTCCTCTCTGTATAAACTGCCTCTTAATGTAACCCTGTACTTCGAGTGGTCGCTGTGCCTTATACAGGATGAACCTTACCATAAAATTCAGAACAATTTTAGGAAGTGGGGAAAAACCTTTCATGCGACACATTTCGTCTGTTAAGATTCCATTGGACTGAAGTGATGTCGATGTGATTACATATGTGCATGAAAGAGAGGGTGTGCTGTAACTTCAAAGACAAATTTAAAAATTATTTTTTTCCCTTCGTTCTACCTTCAAATATATCGTTGGACTTTAGTTCTTTTTTTTTTTTTTTTTTTCTTTCTGTCCATTCTTTTCTACTTTATGTTGTTAAGTATTCTACACAGCAGTAATAGAAGATCTGACAAAATATTCTGGTCTTCCATTCCAGGAATGGGATATCCGGCGCCCTGATCGGCCAGAAAGAGAAATAACAGCCCACACTGGACCAGTATTTACATTAGACTGGAATCCCATCGATAAGAACTGGCTTGCAACTGGGGGAAGAGACAGGGCAATTAAAGTAAGTATTAACTCTTAATTTTTTTTTTTTTTTTTTTTTTTGTGTAAATTTTTGGATTGAGGATTAACCATTTTTTTTTTTTTTTTTTTTTTTACATTTTGACTAATATCCCCATCTTTGTTGTTACTATCACAACATTTCAGCTGTTATGATGTCTGACTTTTGTCAGGTTTCTCTCCAGCCAGGTATAAAAAAAGAACAGTAAGATATATAATCCAGTGTTCATATTGATATTTTTTATTTTTACAAAACAGTGCTCAATGTAAATTTACAGAGCATTAATATTATAAATTAACTGGTTTAAAATATGGTTTCTTCGCTACACAGGAATTATCAGGTTTCAAAAACCGAAGCTAAAAACTTCAAATTTAATTACATAATTAAATTAAAGGCATTAGTTCTGTTTCATCTTCAAGCAAATTTTGGAATAACTTATTTTTAAATTTACTGAGTTTAAACGTACATACAATCCATAATTTTTTGTTTCCAAGGATACAGAGAAATCCAATCATTTAGACATGGGCAGTAGCGTTTTCATTTTTATCAACTATTATTATATCAATTATGAGTTGCGTTCAAAAAAGAGGTTAAGTTTAGGGAGGGTCAGGGTGCATTTTTTAATGAAGCATGTTGTCTGTTTTTTTTTTTATCAACGACAAAAAGTTTTTGGCAATTTTTGTTAAATTCGTACTTGCATACTTAAAGATTCTTTCTAAAAGTGGTGTTTGGGTTAGAATACGTTATATTGAACTACAATTTTAAAATATTTTTACTAATAGACTATATTTCTTTTTAAATCAAATAAATGTAATAGAATTACTTAAATTATTTAAAAACTATTGTTACATATCAAATATAAGTATGTATATTACCGGCTCCCATTTTTTTATTTTTTTATTTTATTTTTAAATATTATTTAAGGAAAATTTTTGACAATGTCGGCAAACAATAGCTATTTCATTTCTTTGATTCAGTAAATTTTTATTTTTTATGAACTTAGTAATATATAGTTTCTCATGTATGCACAAAGGATGTGGATCATTTAATGACCTACGTATTCTAGCTTTTCTTATTAATTTCCATTTTATTGTAGGTGTTTTATTGGTTTCTTTTAAGTGCTAGAAATATTTCGACAGGAACGTCTGATTTCGGTATTTATTTATCCTAAATGAATTTTGATGTTGATTGAATCTCTTTTGAAATCATGGCTTGTGCAACCTATATAGATTTTTATGTTTTCAGGATTGTCAATAGATGAGATATTGCATTGGTATACTAATGATTCTGTGTGACATTTATTTTGTAGAGGACAGTTATGAGGATTTCTACAGTTACATAATTTTTGTTTATCTTCATCTCTTTTTATTTTTATATTGTCTAAATTTCTTTGGTTTTAGTCTAAGTGTTTATTCAAGATCTTAGCATTGTTTCTTAATAATTTTTTCTAAGTTTTCAGTACAATTGTAACTTAATTTTATTTTAAGACATTTTTATGTTTATACATGTCTTAAAATAATTGTCGGACTTTTAGTGTATTTTTATTGAAAATAGTACTTAGTTTACTATCTTTAGGAAAATGCTTAATGATTAATGCAAGGAATTTTTTATCCTAATTTGTTCTTTACCATTTGGTTGTATGGGGGTGTATACAAAATTATTTTTCTACTTCTGTTTTTTTCTATGCTTTCCATTTTCCTTTTTTATATAAGTTAGTTTTGGGCTTTATTTTTTAGAGCTTTATTATAGAAATTAATATGTTCATAGAAAATCTTCTCATTTGCTGAATTTGTAATTATTCTTTTTTCGATAGATAAAGGTAGATGCTTAATTATAGATGGAGGATGATTAGATTTAGGGTGTATATACAAAATATTACTATTAGTCTTTTATAAGGTATGTATACATTTTTCATTAAATCTAATGTTATATCAAGGAAGTTAGCTTTTTTTTAATTTAGTGCTTACCGTAATTTTTAAGTTCAGGCATTTAAATTCTTTATATAATATCTTTCTAATTTTATTGATTTTAAAGTTAGTAGAGTTCTTTATAACCATAAGTCCATCGTTTCTGTATAAACCAATGTCAGTTATATTAATTTCATGATATGCTGTGAGATTGTATAATATAAAAAGACCTATAAGGTCAGAAGACTCAGCTGAGTCTAGTGATCCCATTGTGATGTCAAAGTAGTCATAAGTATTTTTTATCCATTGCTCGCTTTTATGTATCAGTACCGATTAAATGTTCACTTTTATATTTACACATGCTCTATCTCTGGTATTGAGCCCTTTATCCTATAAATATAGTACACCTTAAGAGTATATTTCTTCATATATATAATGTACATTTTATCCTCCACTACTTTCTGTCTAGGTGTGGGATTTACCTTCACGGAAGCTTGTCCACATTGTCCACACAATGGCCTCCGTGGCTAAATGTAAGTGGCGTCCAGAGCACAAACAACTAATTGCCAGCAGCTCCCTCCTCGTGGATTTTGCTGTGAACATCTGGGATATTCGGAGACCATACATTCCTCTGGCTGCTTTCAACAAACACAAAGATGTTGCTTCAGGTAAGAACTGCAATATAGTATTTTCATCATGTAGGTAAGAGCAGTCAGAAGAAAGCCACTTTCAAGTTTTGTTGCTTTCAACAAAGATGTTGCATCAGGTAAAAACAATATAGTATTTCTATCATAAAGCAGCCAGAAGAAAGCCACTTTAAACAAAGATGCTGCAACAGGTAAGAATGGGAAATTTACAAGAGTAAGTTATGTTCATGAATCTGTCGATATTTATTTACATGAGTTTTTTTTTCTTAAGCAACTTCAGATTTCAACCAGTACTTGTTTAATTTTTATACTAGAAATAGTTTGCAAGTGGCCTGAATTGTTTCTATGCTCGAGTTTAATGAATAGAAAAGGTATTTTGATGTAACTAAACTTCTTTAATTTTTTGAAATCGTTTTCCGCACAGTGACAAGTTATTGTGAAGCCATAGTTAAAAAGCCATCGTCTTGATGAGTAAGGTGTTTTCACTTCCCTACTAAATTCTTATACAACATTAGCATTATCACTTATTCAAACATTGGAAAACCATTTTCTAACAGTGGAATTTCTGGATAATTGTGACAGAGCAACCAGAAGGAAGCCACTTTTTAAACCAATCAATAGCAGACAATTGTGTTATTATAGTAGAGCAGACTGAATAAATTGATTCTCTGGCTTTGGTGATTGCCTATACCAACAATCTTTGTTCAGCAAAAGACTTGTTGTAGAGTAGTTTTCACAGTGGAGGCTTGTATTTCAATAAGTCGTCCTAAATTATGTTCGATGTACAAAACGTTAGGAACTTGAAATAAGAGTTAATGATACAGCCATCTAGTTGTGATGGTTGGTACTTCAATGTCCGATATCGACTGACTTGCTCAACACCACTGAGCTGAACTGGCGACTGCTACTACTACTTATTGTCTGTGGGAGAGTCCATTACAATAGAATAGGTATTATGGCATAACAAGACTTTAACTTGGGAGACTGTCTAGCTGAAGAATCTTTGATAGGTTGATGACTATCACTTGCGTGACTGATCAGCATCCAATACTTAGTATAATATAAACATGAACTTCTGAAATATAAAAGAACCATAACATGGTAAATTATGAAAATTCGAATACTAGGAAAAATTGGTAACTATTGCAAGACGTTCTGCTTATTTGATATTATTGAATGCCTGGGAGAATTGTACAGTTTTAAGTTCCAGCAAAAGTCATTTATCATTTATCCATCTTCTTGGATACCGTTCTAGCTTAACTTTAATCTCATGATGGTATCTTTTATCTTGCTCATCCCTCACCTCACCCAAATTAAATTATAATGCTGATAAATTCAAACATCTATTACAAATGTTTGATGTCATTGATGGAAAGTGATTATATCCAAGGACATTATAATGTTTCTATTTATAATTTAGAACAATACAATTCCACTGTCATTATCATCAAGCATCATATTCAAGGACATTATAATGTTTCCATTCCTAATTTAGAACAATACAATTGCACTGTCATTATCATCAAGCATCATATCCAAGGACATTATAATGTTTCTATTCATAATTTAGAACAATATAATTACTCTGTCATTATCATCAAGCATCATATTCAAGGACATTATAATGTTTCTATTCATAATTTAGAACAATATAATTACTCTGTCATTATCATCAAGCATCATATTCAAGGACATTATAATGTTTCTATTCATAATTTAGAACAATACAATTACACTGTCATTCATTATCATAATATAATATAAGCATCATATTCATATCAAGGACATTATAATGTTTCTATTCATAATTTAGAACAATACAATTACACTGTCATTATCATCAAGCATCATATCCAAGGACATTATAATGTTTCTATTCATAATTTAGAACAATACAATTACACTGTCATTATCATCAAGCATCATATTCAAGGACATTATAATGTTTCTATTCATAATTTAGAACAATATAATTACTCTGTCATTATCATCAAGCATCATATCCAAGGACATTATAATGTTTCTATTCATAATTTAGAACAATACAATTCCACTGTCATTATCATCAAGCATCATATTCAAGGACATTATAATGTTTCTATTCATAATTTAGAACAATACAATTCCAATTATCATCAAGCATCATATTCAAGGACATTATAATGTTTCTATTCATAATTTAGAACAATACAATTCCACTGTCATTATCATCAAGCATCATATCCAAGGACATTATAATGTTTCTATTCATAATTTAGAACAATACAATTCCACTGTCATTAAAGTTCCATCATATTCAAGGACATTTATCATTTTCAAGGACATTATAATGTTTATTCATAATTTAGAACAATACAATTCCACTGTCATTATCATCAAGCATCATATTCAAAGGACATTATAATGTTTCTATTCATAATTTAGAACAATACAATTCCACTGTCATTATCATCAAGCATCATATTCAAGGACATTATAATGTTTCTATTCATAATTTAGAACAATACAATTCCACTGTCATTATCATCAAGCATCATATCCAAGGACATTATAATGTTTCTATTCATAATTTAGAACAATACAATTCCACTGTCATTATCATCAAGCATCATATTCAAAGGACATTATAATGTTTCTATTCATAATTTAGAACAATACAATTCCACTGTCATTATCATCAAGCATCATTCAAGGGACATTATAATGTTTTCTATTCATAATTTAGAACAATACAATTCCACTGTCATTATCATCAAGCATCATATCCAAGGACATTATAATGTTTCTATTCATAATTTAGAACAATACAATTCACTGTCATTATCATCAAGCATCATATTCAAGGACATTATAATGTTTCTATTCATAATTTAGAACAATATAATTACTCTGTCATTATCATCAAGCATCATATAATTCAAGGACATTATAATGTTTTATTCATAATTTAGAACAATACAATTACACTGTCATTATCATCAAAGCATCATATTCAAGGACATTATAATGTTTCTATTCATAATTTAGAACAATATAATTACTCTGTCATTATCATCAAGCATCATATTCAAGGACATTATAATTTTCTATTCATAATTTAGAACAATATAATTACCACTGTCATTATCATCAAGCATCATATTCAAGGACATTATAATGTTTCTATTCATAATTTAGAACAATATAATTACTCTGTCATTATCATCAAGCATCATATTCAAGGACATTATAATGTTTCTATTCATAATTTAGAACAATACAATTACTCTGTCATTATCATCAAGCATCATATTCAAGGACATTATAATGTTTCTATTCATAATTTAGAACAATATAATTACTCTGTCATTATCATCAAGCATCATATTCAAGGACATTATAATGTTTCTATTCATAATTTAGAACAATACAATTACTCTGTCATTATCATCAAGCATCATATTCAAGGACATTATAATGTTTCTATTCATAATTTAGAACAATACAATTTGTCATTATCATCAAGCATCATATTCAAGGACATTATAATGTTTCTATTCATAATTTAGATTATAAACATAATACAATTACACTGTCATTATCATCAAGCATCATATTCAAGGACATTATAATGTTTCTATTCATAATTTAGAACAATATAATTCTCTGTCATTATCATCAAGCATCATATTCAAGGACATTATAATGTTTCTATTCATAATTTAGAACAATACAATTACACTGTCATTATCATCAAGCATCATATTCATAGGGACATTATAATGTTTCTATTCATAATTTAGAACAATATAATTCCACTGTCATTATCATCAATTCCTAATTTAGAACAATACAATTACATCATATTCAAGGACATTATAATGTTTCTATTCATAATTTAGAACAATATAATTACTCTGTCATTATCATCAAGCATCATATTCAAGGACATTATAATGTTTCTATTCATAATTTAGAACAATATAATTACTCTGTCATTATCATCAAGCATCATATTCAAGGACATTATAATGTTTCTATTCATAATTTAGAACAATATAATTACTCTGTCATTCTTTATCATCACATCATATTCAAGGACATTATAATGTTTCTATTCATAATTTAGAACAATACAATTACTCTGTCATTATCATCAAGCATCATATTCAAGGACATTATAATGTTTCTATTCATAATTTAGAACAATACAATTCCACTGTCATTATCATCAAGCATCATATTCAAGGACATTATAATGTTTCTATTCATAATTTAGAACAATATAATTACTCTGTCATTATCATCAAGCATCATATTCAAGGACATTATAATGTTTCTATTCATAATTTAGAACAATACAATTCCACTGTCATTATCATCAAGCATCATATTCAAGGACATTATAATATATTCATAATTTAGAACAATATAATTACTCTGTCATTATCATCAAGCATCATATCCAAGGACATTATAATGTTTCTATTCATAATTTAGAACAATACAATTCCACTGTCATTATCATCAAGCATCATATTCAAGGACATTATAATGTTTCTATTCATAATTTAGAACAATACAATTCCTCAATTTGTCATTATCATCAAGCATCATATTCAAGGACATTATAATGTTTCTATTCATAATTTAGAACAATACAATTCCACTGTCATTATCATCAAGCATCATATCCAAGGACATTATAATGTTTCTATTCATAATTTAGAACAATACAATTCCACTGTCATTATCATCAAGCATCATATTCAAGGACATTATAATGGAACAATACAATTCCACTGTCATTATCATCAAGCATCATATTCAAGGACATTATAATGTTTCTATTCATAATTTAGAACAATACAATTCCACTGTCATTATCATCAAGCATCATATTCAAGGACATTATAATGTTTCTATTCATAATTTAGAACAATACAATTCACTGTCATTTATCATCAAGCATCATATTCAAGGACATTATAATGACAATTACTCTGTCATTATCATCAAGCATCATATTCAAGGACATTATAATGTTTCTATTCATAATTTAGAACAATATAATTACTCTGTCATTATCATCAAGCATCATATTCAAGGACATTATAATGTTTCTATTCATAATTTAGAACAATAGACTGTCATTATCATCAGCATCATATTCAAGGACATTATAATGTTTCTATTCATAATTTAGAACAATATAATTACTATCATAAGGACATTATAATGTTTCTATTCATAATTTAGAACAATACAATTACACTGTCATTATCATCAAGCATCATATTCAAGGACATTATAATGTTTCTATTCATAATTTAGAACAATATAATTACATCTGTCATTATCATCAAGCATCATATTCAAGGACATTATAATGTTTCTATTTAATTTAGAACAATACAATTACACTGTCATTATCATCAAGCATCATATTCAAGGACATTATAATGTTTCTATTCATAATTTAGACAATATAATTACACTGTCATTATTTCAAGCATCATATTCAAGGACATTATAATGTTTTATTCATAATTTGGAACAATATAATTACTCTGTCATTATCATCAAGCATCATAGCGATCATTTAGAACAATATAATTAATCATTATCATGCATCATATTCAAGGACATTATAATGTTTCTATTCATAATTTAGAACAATACAATTTACTCTGTCATTATCATCTCATCATATTCAGGACATTATATAATGTTTCTATTCATAATTTAGAACAATACAATTACACTGTCATTATCATCAAGCATCATATTCAAGGACATTATAATGTTTCTATTCATAATTTAGAACAATACAATTTTCATTATCATCAAGCATCATATTCAAGGACATTATAATGTTTCTATTCATAATTTAGAACAATATAATTACTCTGTCATTATCATCAAGCATCATATTCAAGGACATTATAATGTTTCTATTCATAATTTAGAACAATACAATTACACTGTCATTATCATCAAGCATCATATTCAAGGACATTATAATGTTTCCATTCCTAATTTAGAACAATACAATTTCATTATCATCAAGCATCATATTCAAGGACATTATAATGTTTCCATTCCTAATTTAGAACAATACAATTACACTGTCATTATCATCAAGCATCATATTCAAGGACATTATAATGTTTCCATTCCTAATTTAGAACAATACAATTACACTGTCATTATCATCAAGCATCATATTCAAGGACATTATAATGTTTCCATTCTAATTTAGAATAATACAATTACACTGTCATTATCATCAAGCATCATATCCAAGGACATTATAATGATTTAGAACAATACAATTACACTGTCATTATCATCAAGCATCATATTCAAGGACATTATAATGTTTCTATTCATAATTTAGAACAATACAATTACACTGTCATTATCATCAGCATCATATTCAAGGACATTATAAAGAACAATACAATTACACTGTCATTATCATCAAGCATCATATTCAAGGACATTATAATGTTTCCATTCCTAATTTAGAACAATACAATTACACTGTCATTATCATCAAGCATCATATCCAGGACATTATGTTTCCATTCCTAATTTAGAACAATACAAAACTGTCATTATCATCAAGCATCATATCCAAGGACATTATAATGTTTCCATTCCTAATTTAGAACAATACAATTATACTGTCAACATCATATCCAAGGACATTATAATGTTTTATTCATAATTTAGAACAATACAATTACACTCATCATTATCATCAACATCATATTCAAGGACATTATAATGTTTCTATTCATAATTTAGCACAATACAATTACAATTATCATCAAGCATCATATGCAAGGACATTATAATGTTCTATTCATAATTTATAATTTAGAACAATACAATTACACTGTCATTATCATCAAGCATCATCATATCCAGGACATTATAATGTTTCCATTCATAATTTAGAACAATACAATTACACTGTCATTATCAAACATATTCAGGGACATTATAATGTTTCCATTCATAATTTAGAACAATACAATTACACTGTCATTATCATCAAGCATCATATTCAAGGACATTATAATGTTTCCATTCATAATTTAGAACAATACAATGTCATTATCATATCATATTAGACATTATAATGTTTCCATTCCTAATTTAGAACAATACAATTAAGGCATTATCATCAAGCATCATATTCAAGGACATTATAATGTTTCTATTCATAATTTTAGAACAATACAATTACACTGTCATTATCATCAAGCATCATATCCAAGGACAATAATGTTTCTATTCATAATTTAGAACAATACAATTATATAATCAAGTATCATATTCAAGGACATTATAAATCCTAATAGAACAATATACTGTATTATATCAAGCATCATATTCAAGGACATTATAATGTTTCCATTCCTAATTTAGAACAATACAATTACACTGTCATTATCATAGCATCATATCCAAAAGGACATTATAATGTTTCTATTCATAATTTAGAACAATACAATTACACTGTCATTATCATCAAGCATCATATTCAAGGACATTATAATGTTTCCATTCCTAATTTAGAACAATACAATTACACTGTCATTATCATCAAGCATCATATTCAAGGACATTATAATGTTTCCATTCCTAATTTAGAACAATACAATTACACTGTCATTATCATCCAAATATTCAAGGACATTATAATGTTTCCATTCCTAATTTAGAACAATACAATTACACTGTCATTATCATCAAGCATCATATTCAAGGACATTATAATGTTTCTATTCATAATTTAGAACAATACAATTACACTGTCATTATCATCAAGCATCATATTCAAGGACATTATAATGTTTCTATTCATATTTAGAATAATACAATTACACTGTCATTATCATCAAGCATCATATTCAAGGACATTATAATGTTTCTATTCATAATTTAGAACAATACAATTATCATTATCATCAAGCATATATAATGTTTATTCTAATTTAGAACAATACAATTACACTGTCATTATCATCATTAAGATAATAATCTGGTGCTGGAGTAATCAAGTGTTCAATAATATTTGGGCTTTTTTTTTTTTTTTTTTTTTTTGCTTGAGGTATTCAGATTTACTTTGAACATTATGGGTAATTTGGTTATAAATAGTCAATTTTTTTTTTTTTTTTTCCTTGCAGGAATTCTTTGGCGAAATGGATTCAGTAGATGATTTTCTTCATCAAAACATCTTCAAGGAAGGGGCCGTTAATCTGGATTCGGCATGAACAGGTTTGCCTGCCCAAAACCCTAGAGATTATGCAAAACCCTGCCAGGACCAGATTGTGGAACTACCTGAATATGAATACAGAGTTCTTTTTTTTATCTTTGTTTTTTTTTATTTACACAATGTAATTTGATCAAGGCATGAACTATTTTTAGTGTGGAAAGTAATCCTGAGTGAATGAGGAGAGATATTCGTTGTAAAAAGGTATGGGAGAGTGGGTAATCAGGTTAGAATGTGATGGAAAAAATTTAAATTGGAAGGCATTGGGAAGATTTTAACCTAAATTAAACCAAATTAATGAATTTCTTTAATTGCTGGCCATTCGTATTTGAGGATACCTGTCAACTAGGGCAGCTAGCTAATCCCAATTGCAGACGCTTTGCTCTGGTGCATTTTTTTGTTTGTTCAACACTCACAGAAGTTTATAGTGCAACTCTGCTGAGCAGACCTTAGTTACAGTTTCTGGGAGAGAAGCGTATCATCTATAATGATCTATAATGTGAACAAAGCCAGCACCTTCGAATCCTCAGTCACGATGACTTGTGATTTTGTGCTAGCACAGCCATTGGTGTCTCTGAAGGCCATCTGCCCAATTTCACTCACAAGGCTTGGGTTAACCTGTGGTATGCTTTCAATCATTTTCCAAATTGCCATATGCTGGGATCACCTCCTTCAGGTCGATAACATCATGAAGTCACCTACCTGACAACACAACCCTGATAAAAAGCAAATGTTCTAAATTGCCCATAAATAAACAAAGTAAGATTCAGTAAAATCCAGTATGACTGAAACTCCCAGGCCGGAAGAAGTTGGGACGTCATGTTTGCCAAAATTGTACAAAATCCTGACAAAGTTAGTAAATGTTATTTTAGTATTCTACATAGCAGAATTACATTGAAACCTTACCAAACTGTTTGGTCCTCATACTTTAGAAGCATTGGTTACTTACAATGCTACTTTGTGACACTAAAGGCCAGAAATGGTTAATTTAAATATAAGCTGGCATAATATATATAATATAGGTGAAAAATATATATATATATATATATATATATATATATATATATATATATATATATATATATATATATATAATGTAACGGATATAAGAGATTTTCTCTGGTCCCAAATTAGAGCCTGTGTTAATGTATAAAATAGACCAAACCGGATATAAGAGACTTCTCCGGTCCCGACAACTCTCTTATATCTAGGTTATATATATATATATATATATATATATATATATGATGAGAGAAAGTGGGAAGACATTTTCTTTGGTGACAGTGAAAAAGGGCCATCTGGCCACATGCCCTACAAATTGGAACAATGAATCAAGAGTTTTGTTTTTTTTTTTTTATTTTGTTGAGGAATGGTGGAGTAAGAAGATCTGGGATTGAGGAAATTGGAGAGCAGAGTTCAATTCTTAGTCAAATCCATTACATACGAACTCCCAGATATGAATACCCTTGAAATCCTCTTCTTCACCCTGCAGCTATCAATATAGCTTGACAGACTAGGGTTCTATCTTGGGTGGCAACTGGCCTAGGAGAAGGAAACCTGGATCCTCCAAATTGGGGGTTAGTGCAGCAGGCTAACAAATACCACCTAAAAAAAAACCTGGGGTATTGAAAATGCAATGATATCTTGCCCCATGTTCCTCAAGGAATTTAAAAGGCATTAATATATATATATATATATATATATATATATATAAAATTGTCCTATCTATATAGAGGTCCCTCCTAGACCAGTTGCCATACAAGGCTAGGTGTCCTGCTATTTATAGCTGGGACCCTTCCCAAGGGTATTAGCACATAAGGAATGTAATGAGGATTTTTGGGGACCTTCATCAGGTCTCAGTATTCAGCCCTTCAAAAAGTGTGGATGGTCCTTTAATTTCAAACCTTCACCACTATAATCAAATCTCATGTGCTGTTGTCGGGCTGTCAGTTTCCTAGGAACTGATCTGCTTGACCTTATACATCAAATTCGATGGAGAGTAGATATATATATATATATATATATATATATATATATATATAAATAATGGTAGAGATAGAATTAAAGACCTTTTCCTGGTGATAGAAAGGGAAAATTTATCTGGATTGTTTCACTCCTACAAATAGAAACAATGCATCAAGACTCTTTTTTTTTTTATCTTGTTGAGGACTTGCAATGTGTGGTCAACATCGATGCCTCAAACATACAAAATTTATCATTTACAAACGGCAATTCAAAACAAAGACAAAACACTTGGTTCAACCAAATCCAAAATAACATTAAAATGAAATGACCATATGTATCGACCGTGTGATTCCATTGTGAATGGTATTAGTATTCAAGTATATAGGTAAAAGTGGTTTCCACAGTTGTGCATGTGGTGAAGAGTTCAAAATGTCTTTTCCTTAATCACATTTGTGAGATAGTAAAAAGAAAAGTGTCAATGAAACAGTACTTAATTGGTTTCACTAATATGGGATGTCCCCAGTTCCTGACCTGGTTACCATGGTGATGAAGTGAATAAATGAGTTTGTTCTTTGGCTGTGGTGATTGAAGGAATGGAAAAAAAGGGATGAGTGACTGCTTTCCTTCCATCTACTAACATGAAGTTCAGGCAGATTTCTCCCTCCTGAAATGAAAATTTCTGTGCTATTTATATGTTTATGATGGCTGTCGATGATGTAGGGTGCGGATGTAGTTGTAAGCTCAAATTCACACCTACTCGAGATCAATGCTCACAGCAAGAAAAATGAGTGGAGGAAAAACACGTATTTTCTGACCAATCATTTTTTTAGGTCTGCCACAATCTATTTGGAATCTGGCATGTAGGTAGAACGAAATGAGAAATAATTTCATCTCTTGAGAATTTCAGAAAACAAATATTGATAATGAGGAGAGAGATAGGTGCAAGAATGAATTGGGAAATAATTTTATCTCTCACTCGAGGGTTAAATAAGAATGAAGTTTTCTTATAGGTTGGAAGTACAATTAAGGCACACTGAACATAGAAGAGGAGGAATGAGCTTTAGTAAATTGATGGCAGAAAAGGATTTGGGAGAAATAACAAAAAGACAAAATTTATCATAGAGCTATGAAGGATGGGACATTGTGGAGAGCCATGATTGCTTACACCCTGAAGGCACGCTGAACATAGAAGAAGAATGAGCTTGATTAAATTGATCTCAGAAAAGGATTGGGGAGAAATAACGAAAAGACAAAATTTATTATAGAGCTATGAAGGATAGGACGTTGTGGAGAGCCATGATCACCTACACCCTGAAGGGACATGACACATAAAAGATGATGATATTTGAATTAATATCCTCATCTTCATTGTTATCATAATATTTCAGCCATTGTGTCTTCTGGCATGGATAAAAATGTTTGTTTATGAATTTGGTGATATAGTGGTTGTAAGTTCAATCCCTGGGTCAGGCAGGGTGTACTTGCAATCAGTGGAAACAGAACAGTACTAGATAAAATAAGAACTAGATGAAGTATCCCTTGACAGGAGCAGTGATAGGAGAACTGTCTACCCCTGGGGATTAAATGAACAGTTCAAGTCAGAATCACCTGTAGATTAGCCAGATCGATATACACCTGATGAAGGCTAGAGGGTACAATGGCTGAAACATTACAATAGCAACAAACAATACGAGGACAATCATCTGAATATCAATAAAATAAAGGACAGAAGCTGTGGAGACACATGATCACCCACTGAAAGCATACTCATCTAAAAAAAAATTAGCAAGGGTTTTGTTCTCTTATTTTTTACTATTTGAATATTTAAACAAGTTCTTTTTTCTTTTTCCATTTCAGTTGATGAACTTAATACGCCTACTCCCACTTGTCCTCCCAGCAATATATTACAAAGTTTAGAGCCCTCGATGTGGGCCAATAGTAACCTCTTCTTGTTCACCCCTGATAATTCATTTGTAAGTATACAGTTTACATTTGTATGTAAACAGTTTATTGGGTGGGAAAGTTCTGTTTCTGATGTTAAATTGCATTAGGAGCGTTTTGTTTGGAACTGACTTCATTTAAGAAGATGGCTTTTGTTTGAATGCATTTTAACCCTTTGAGCTTTGCATTCCTGAACAACTTCAACCATTCTGACTGAGTTCCTGGTTCTAACTTTGCAAATAATTGGTATGTATTCACAGTAGATATAAAAATAGTTACAAGTGTTTACCTACTGTTCAACCGGTGGCTGGGCATTGCGTCATTTTTCTCTACCACTGTTCAACCGGTGGCCAAGCATTATGCCACTTATTTTCTCTACCACCAGTAAAGCGGTGGTCAGAGCTCGAAGGGTTAAGAATATCGTCAAAATTGGCATATATTTTTTTTTTTTGTTAATTTTTAGCATGGAAGGCAAGAAATTAAACCATGCTTTTGACCTTTTTTCTTCTTTTTTTTTAAATTTTTATTTGGCATTGACTTGTCTAATTTTAAGCTAAAAATGCAAGAAAAGTGATCATGGAGAAGGTAGTGCAAATAATCAAATTAATCAAAAAGGGTTTGCATTTTTTTTTTTTTTTTTTTGAATGATAAAAGTTAATGCTGACAATTGAAAAAAATTTTATTAGGTTGAGTCATAAATAATTTCCATTTTATTTATCAACTTCATTCTTCAAAAAGTAAAGTACAATTGAATTTTATTCAATTATTCACCATAATTTGCAATGACTTGTGCAAATTAATTGAAACAAAACAAATAATTCTATTATTATTTACTTTTTTTTTTTTGTATTTTCCCAATGAAACATGACCCAGTGCATATTTTAGTACAAAGTCATTTCTTACAGATTCTCAATTGGATTTAAATCAGGAGAATTTCCAGATAAGTCTATAGTACTTTGATTTGCTCACTGATAAGGCTTGTGCAACATTAGAATTATCATACACTTCCTTGCCAGAGCAGTTTTAAGGCGGCACGGATATTGGGAAAGGGGAAAGAAATGTTAGTTAGCATCGTGTTAAAATAAAAGTTTTCAGTGTTTGCTGTATTCGTTCAATTTTTCAATTGTTTCTTTCAGGATCTTTCAGTGGATTGGTTCGTTAATTTTGCCAAACTGTACTGGCTTAGCGGCAAGTCTTTTGAAGAAATCTGTGATCATAATGCTTCCATTGCGCAGAAGCTCAACAGAAAACAGGTAGAACTCTTTGTCCAAAATTTTAATGTTTTTTTTTTGTTTTTTTTTTTTTTTTTTTTTTTTTTTTTGGGAAAGTGATGGCAAGAAGATATTGGTATGAAGTATTTTTAATCATTTCACCCCAAGCAAGGCAATAAAGCCACTAAGATACAAAGTAGTTGGTGGTGGTGGTGGGTTACTGAATGAAAGAATAAGAGAAAAAGAAAAGCATAATTAAGGAGAGAGTAGAATAAAAGAACAAGAGTAAAGAGTATAAAAGATAACGATTAACACTGCACTTAATTCTTTGAGGTTAATTGGAAAGCAAGACAGTTTCACAAGAGGAAACTGTGAGAGAAGAAACTGTTAGCATAGAACTGATAGTTACATCTAGCTATGTCAACTGTAAAATGATGAGACCTAACTGCCAATCTAGTAATATGCTTAACCGTAGAACAATAACCATGGGTATATAGTACCCAGCGCAGAGTTTCCTATTTTTAGTTACAATTTTCAGTACCTGATTTTCTTACCTAAATAATTTTTTCAGTTCCTATTAATGTTAACTCAAAATACAAAGTTTGAATTGCCTGCATGTAAATTATTTCAAATGAAGATTTACATTTAATATTTTTTTGATATTTTCAAAATCTGCATGTAAATAATAACTCTTTTTCCCAGAAATTCAGACAAAAAGGATATTGGTCTATATCTCTGATATGTGGTATTATGATTACTTACATTATTTACATTATTCGGACTGTTATCCTCATCTTTATTGCCATATTCACAACGTAGCTTCTACTGAAACTTTTCTAGGTGTCTCCATATTTTTGGTATATCGGATCCATATCGATTCTTCAATATCTGTCTATATCTCTGTGATGAGGTATTATGATGACTTGCATTATTTACATTATTCGCACTGTTTTCTTATCTTCATTGCCATATTCACAACGTCGCTTCTACTGAGACTTTTCTAATTGTCTCCATATTTTTGGTATATCGGGTCCGTATCGATTCTTCAATATCTGTCTATATCTCTGAGATGAGGTATTATGATTACTTACATTATTTACGTTATTCGGACTGTTAACCTCATCTTCATTGCCATATTTACAACGTTTCGGCCGTTGTGCACTCTGGTTTTTATGTGTATGTCTCTCTATATATCTGTCTATATCTCTGAGATGAGGTATTATGATTACTTGCATTATTTACATTATTTGGACTGTTATCATCATCTTCATTGCCATATTCACAACCTTTCACCTATTGTACGCTCTGCAAGGACATATGACCCAGTAGATAAAGACGTGAGTTAGATCCAGTGACTGGGCCCAAAGAGTTGTGAGTTCAATACCAAGCCACAGCAGTGGTGAACTAAAAATTTGGAGAGCTCAGTTAAAGGGAAATAACTGAGACATCCGAAAGAGGCATGTCATGTGGAACACTAACAATCTACCCGAGAGGACAGAATAAAGGGTTTGGTTTGAAATACCGATCACCTGAAGGAGGCTGAAACGTTGTAAATAATGCAAGTAAAAGGATATGGGTTTATGCCATTTATATATAAATGGTGTAAATATTTTTGAATTGTTTTAAAATTCTTTAAAACTCATTCAAGATTTGTTAAGTCACTTTAATTTGCTAATGTACATAATTTTTTTTTTTTTGCTGGTCCATTTTCAAATTAGTTCAGTTGTTGTCTGCAATCTTCACTCATTTTAGGTCTCCCTGACGTGGTTAATTCTGAAAACCTTGTTCACCTGTACCTCTCCAAACAATATCACCCCGCCTTATCATGCAGGACCTGGCTATCCAATCCTCAGTGAAAAATCAGATGTAGAAAAGGTGAGAAAACATTATTTTATTGAAAAAATTTATTTTTTTTTTTTTTTTTTTTTTAACCATCTTGATTCTGATATTTAACCCGGATATAAGAGAAAGGACCGGAGAAGAAGTCTCTTATATCCGGGTTTGGTCAATTTTATACATTAACACAGGCTCTAATTTGGGACCAGAGAAAATCTTTTATATCCGGGTTTCTCTTATATCCGGTTAGTTGCCAGGTAACCCGGATATAAGAGAGTTGTTAGGAGAAGAAGTCTCTTATATCCAGGTTTCTCTTATATCCGGGTTTGGTCAATTTAATATACATTAACACAGGCTCTAATTTGGGACCAGAGAAAATCTTTTATATCCGGGTTTCTCTTATATCCGGGTTACACTGTACAGTGTAACCCGGATATAAGAGAGTTGTCAGGAGAAGAAGTCTCTTATATCCAGGTTTCTCTTATATCCGGGTTTGGTCAATTTAATATACATTAACACAGGCTCTAATTTGGGACCAGAGAAAATCTTTTATATCGGGTTTCTCTTATATCCGGGTTATATCCGGATATAAGAGATCAGGAGAAGAAGTCTCTTATATCCGGGTTTGGTCAATTTAATATACATTAAGACAGGCTCTAATTTGGGACCAGAGAAAATCTCTCTTATATCCGGGTTTCTCTTATATCCGGGTTTGGTCTATTTTATATACATTAAGACAGGCTCTAATTTGGGACCAGAGAAAATCTCTCTTATATCCGGGTTTCTCTTATATCCGGGTTACACTGTACTATTATTTTCCATGCTTTATTTACATTTTTATTTTCATAAAAAAAAAAAAAATTACTTATTTTTCTGGCATTAGGAGCATTTAGTTTTAACTTTGGAAATGACGGCTTTTGATTGTGTTTGGCATGTCTCACAGCATATTATTCTTTACACGCAGACAATTGTGCTCATCCTTTTTTTTTTTTTTTTAAATCATTTCACCTCAAGCAAAGCGATAAAGACCCTAAGATGCAAGGTGTGGGGAGGTTCTGAGTGCAAAAGAATATAAGTAAAACAATATTAGAGAGAGAACAATAAAAAAACAGAAATTAAGATAACGATTGACATTGCATTAAACTTTTTGTCTGGAAAGCAAGAAGCTACAAGAGAGTTCTACATGGTAAGTTGTAGGATTTTTACTTCATTCCACAAGGGTTGAGGACTACACTTTTTTTTTTTTCTCTATACATGATTTCATTGTCTTGCCCCTAATTACAGCTCTTCCCTGTCCCTTCTGCCTCAAAATATATTAGATAAATTAAAATATTAGTTATTTTTATTCACATTGTTCATATGCAGACTTGATGCAAAGAATGTATACCTCCATTGGGCATGCAATGCTTTAAGGAGTATCTTCCTGTTTAAATTTTGGAATCTAACATTTTTTTTTTGCTTCTATTTTCTCCTTTTAGTTTTAATGAGCTAAATGAGTTAAATTAATGAACTATTTTTCGTCTCCTCCCGGCTCGAGCTGTTTTCCGTCTTCTTTTGGTATAAGCCGTGCTTCTAAGTTATAGCTTCACTTGCTTAGCAGTAATGTGAACAGAGGCTGACCAAAAGGATTGTTTCTGGACATGAAGCGTTCTTCAGAAGAAAAAAATAATGGCAAAAAAACAACAGGTTATCTAGATATTGAATCGAATAATCAAAAAAAAAAATAATGGAAAAAATAACAAAAAGAAACAACAAAAAATACAACAGGTTATCTAGATATTGAATCGAATAATCAAAAAAAAAAAATAATGGAAAAAATAACAAAAAGAAACAACAAAAAATACAACAGGTTATCTAGATATTGAATCGAATAATCAAAAAAAAAAATAATGGAAAAAATAACAAAAAGAAACAACAAAAAATACAACAGGTTATCTAGATATTGAATCTAATAATAAAAAAAAAAAATAATGGAAAAATAACAAAAAAGAAACAACAAAAAATACAACAGGTTATCTAGATATTGAATCTAATAATCAAAAAAAAAAATAATGGAAAAAATAACAAAAAGAAACAAAAAAAAAACAACAGGTTATCTAGATATTGAATCGAATAATCAAAAAAAAAAAAATAATGGAAAAATAACAAAAAAAGAAAAAAACAAAAAATACAACAGGTTATCTAGATATTGAATCAATAATCAAAAAAAAAAAAAAATAATGGAAAAAAATAACAAAAAGAAACAACAAAAAAATACAACAGGTTATCTAGATATTGAATCGAATAATCAAAAAAAAAAATGGAAAAATAACAAAAGAAACAACAAAAAATACAACAGGTTATCTAGATATTGAATCTAATAATCAAAAAAAAAATAATGGAAAAAATAACAAAAAGAAACAACAAAAAAAATACAACAGGTTATCTAGATATTGAATCGAATAATCAAAAAAAAAAATAATGGAAAAAATAACAAAAAGAAACAACAAAAAATACAACAGGTTATCTAGATATTGAATCGAATAATCAAAAAAAAAAATAATGGAAAAAATAACAAAAAGAAACAACAAAAAAAACAACAGGTTATCTAGATATTGAATCGAATAATCAAAAAAAAAAATAATGGAAAAAATAACAAAAAGAAACAACAAAAAATACAACAGGTTATCTAGATATTGAATCGAATAATCAGGAATATGTGACCAATTACAGGTGGCAAAGAAACACATAAGCATAAGATTTTTTTTAACAGTGTTGACAAAAAAATTTCGGCAGAAATATTTGGACAATGTTTTATTAATATAATCATTATTTACACTATTTACATATTATCCTCATTTTTGTCATTACCACAGCATTTCGACCTTTTGTCCAGCCTTCTTCATGTGTATATAGATTCGTGTAACTTACAACTGATTAAGGCCATCAACTCTGGTCAGTACCTAGATTGGTGATCGTTTGGTACCGTATACTTGGATGTGTGGGTGGTGTAATGGATAATGTCTTGGAAATGTTAAACAGAGAGCCGAGTTCCAAGTCCAGTCAGATTCGTTATATTTACTTACGTGCAAGTGTCTTTGGGAAGGGTATGAATCCACCTCTTTGCCTCTCAGCTATGAGTTATTTATTAAGACTTGTATCATGTACCTATCCAGTCCTGGGTATGACGATAAACTACAAGGCCTCCGATCAGGAAACTGAAGGTTTTGAGGAGCATGGAACTACCTCTTAACAGCTGCCATTCCTAGGTCCACCCTGGCCTGAAGTGAGAGCACCTGTTTTGACCCAGCTAATAGTAAACTCCCAAGCAAAAAATCAACGGCTCTTTTTTAATAATAAAATGAGAAGCAATATATTTTTATAGCAAAGTGACAACACTAATAAAATATAAAAATACGTTTTTATAATAAAATTACTAACAATACATTTTATGATCTACAAACTTCTTTCTTTTGATGTGCCATGTCTTATCAGGACGTAGGTGATCATGGCTCTCTGCGTCGTCTACTTTCTAACTTAATTTTTAAGTTTGAGACTAATTTTTAGACTAGTTAGGTTAGTTGTAAATTTAAAAAAAGAAAAAATCGTTACAAACATACACAGGACATGTAAATGAAGCCTATTCCTTTTTTTTCTTCTTCTTTTTTTTTTTTTTTTTTTTTTTTTTTTTTCAACTAGTAAGGCTTTGTTATTTGAAGACAGGAAAAGTGAGAAAATACATTTTGTTTTGTATTTTTCCCCCTTTCTTAGTCTTATTTTATTGAAACACAGTCGCCATTCTCAGCCATTGGGGAGATGATCATATGTCTGATTTTACCCAACCCCCGACCATGGCTCAGTGGTATTTGAAAATGGAGATGCTTCTTGTTAAAGTCATCAGCAACATTTCATTAAATGATCATTTGGTTCGAATATAGCAAGAATTGAACACAAGGTCCCATGGGTAAGTAGAAAGAAGCGCTTTTTTCCATAGTGCTGGATAATCGCATATTGTTGTAGTAAGAAGCAATGGAACTTCTGTTAAAACTTAATTTTAACCCCCACTCTTTTCAGTAAGTATTCCAGTTGAAATGTCAGCAATTAAACCAACCTATCCCACTCCAAGTTAGGAGTGAGGCAGCTCGTTAGCAAGCCAGTAGAACAAAAAACAAGACCTAACAAAGGGTGGAATAAGCAGCCTGCTAATTGGAGGTGGTGTCTCCATAAACCGCCGTGGAGAAGGCAATGGGAAACCACTCCACTACCAATCCCCAAAAAATGGCTAAAAACTCAGAATATACGATCTACAAACTGTGTATCTAAAAAACATACCTTTACTCTGAAATTATAAAATTATATATCTGTTGAAAGCATAAAATATTTAAATTTCAGCATTAAATAACCCATAGAGGTTGACATACTGCTAAACAAAAACAAACAAATGAGCAACCAAGCTGACGACGGTCAGTGGACACAATAGTGATGATAGCAACAACAAAGATGAGGACAATAGTCCGAATATAAATCGTGTCACTAAGGATAACTTCTCATCTTAGAAATTCAGATGGAAATTACTCAAATTATATTTTACTATATTAACAATATTCGTACAACCTAAATTCACTGAAACTATTTTTTTCTGAATATGCTTTACCGAAAGGAGATTGAACCTTGTATGCGTTATGCTGTCCAACACTGCTCCATTGGTCCATTGGTCATTTGCTTGTAGTGAGTTTCTTTCTTTGGTTTCTTTTCAGGCAAAATTGTCGAAGCAATTGCAGACAAAAACTGTGAAATTGAAAAAGAACACCCTACTGGAGAGAACACTTCAGGTAATGTAACATCTATCCAATCGTCCCAAAATATATTCTGTTCAGAAATTATAAGAGCATTGAGGAAACAACTGAGCATCCCCCACTCCTCACCCCACTCAGTTGTTCACCAACTTCACAAACCATCCCATGTTGTGTTTCAGTTCTCATTCACATTAATGCACAGAAAAAAAAAAAATGAAGAAAAGCCTGCCAACTCTAAGTTCACAAGGAAGGAAAAGTTAAACGAAGGATTCTCTTTTTTCTTTTTCCAGGATGCAGCGATGAAGAATCCGAAGCTGAAAACGAGGCCCTTCCAGAGAAAAATTTAGCCAATATTGCAACGGGTTTGGCCAATCAGACAGGAGATTTCTTTTTTGGAGATGGTGAAACAGATTTCCCTTATGATTTGGACGACAATGATAGCGTTGTTCCAGACAAACAGGTTCAGTTTCTTTTTTTCTTTTTTTTGTTTTTTCTCTTAATATATATCCATTGTTTTTTTGTTTTTTTGTCTCATGTACCGTGTCCCCTTCAGGACATTGGCAATCATGACTCTCCACAATTTCCTGTCCTTTGTAGTTGTCAATAAGTTTTGTGTTTTTGTTGTCTCTCCTAAACCCTCCTCTGCCATCCATTTATTCAAGCTCGTGTTGTTTTCCTCCGTCCTTCTTGCCTTCAACCTGTTCTGTGAGTATCACATTTTCCAAGCTCTCTTTCCTCATTATGTGCCATAGAAATTCTAACTTTTTCTGATGTCAATTTTGTTTCCATTTTCTGTGAAACTTCATTGCTCACAGGTTTGGTGGATAGTGTTCTCAGCATCCTTCTGTACAACGCTGTGGAGCTGGAAACAATTAAGGGGTCACTGGCATCAGATTTGGTAAAACTATACTGACTCCGACACCAGTTGAATTTACACTTTCTGCAAAAAGTCTTACATTATAGAATTTTTATTTGTATTAATATTTCTTTGACTGTATATTTACTATGCATAGGCTTTATGAGATTGGTAGGCCATAATCACTTAATTACATAAAGAGGAGTCGGAGTCAGAGGTGCCAAAAATAGAGGAGTTGGAGGTTTCGTGTTCCAACTTCACAGCCCTTCTTCTGTGGAACTACATTTCTGTTACTTCAAGGCTCTTCTTCAGCTGTGAAGAGATAGTCCTTCATTCACTGGCATATACGACTGATATTGCATAACAGTTCAATACACTTTTCTTTGTTTCTAACAAAATTTTCCTGTTTCTTAGTACTATGCTTAGCTTTTGGAAGGCATCTTTCTGTATCCCCAATGCACCTTCAGATTTCTGTGTCACACTTTTGGACTCCTATTGAAACACTTCCCACATACCAAAATCAAGCAAAACCAATAATTTTTATATGTTCAATTTGTAATTTGTATGTTAGGTTGTACCTTTAGCTAACAACCATGCATTCTGTTTTCTTGCAACTGACAATTAGTCCTTTCTTCTTACTTTCCTTCACTACCTTCTGAAAGAGTTCTTGTAGTTTCCCTTTTGTGTCTGCTATCAACACTGTGTCATCTGTTTATTTTATGTTCGTAAGATTATGATCACCAATAATGAATCCTGGCAGGATTTCTGCTTCTCTCAGAATTGCCTCACTGTATAGGTTGAATAAGTCTGGTGAGAAGACACATCCTTGTCTTAGCCCACTTTCTATTTTTGTATATTTACTGAATTCATTTTATATTTTGGAGTGTTGCACTTTCTGTCCTCTGCTAAAACACTTCTCAGATGTTTAAATCGTTGCATTTCTATCCAAAACGAACGGTCTTTGCAAAACAAATTCAGAAGATATTTTTGCTGGGAATCTTGTGGATGAAAAACAATATGTATTAGGATCACTGTGTACTTTCTGAAGGGGACTATTCTATTTGAAAATATATAAACATTTCAGGAAGGCCAGTTAAGGACCAAGAAAATTTAATATACCATATTTGATGGCAAAAAAAGACGCACCAACATATTAGACAATCCCACTATTTCCGCAGGGCATAGCTTTTAGTGAATTTAAGCATGTAATGTTTCAAGTACACTATTATTACTTTACAAAATATTACAAAAGCACTTTAGCTATAGCAGAAAATATGTGCCAAATAGACGATCATGGCTCTCCATAACTTCCTATATCTGATGTGGCTCTTAGCAGTTTTCCTTCTTTTACTAAGCACCCCCACTCCCATTTCAGCCATTCATTCACACAAATGAGTCGGTTAAGTGGGTCGCTGCCTTCCCCCATCTCTGTTGTTCTCAATATGCCCTGTGAAGGTTATATTTTCCAAGCCCTCCTTCCTCATCTGTCCAAGGATTTTCAGCTATCTCTTTTTGATTCTGAGTAGAAATGTTCATTCTGTTGCCATTTTCTTTAACACTTCCTTGTTGCCTACTCGCTCTGTCCATGGAATTCTCAGTATCCTTCTGTAGAACAACATTCCTGTAACCTATATTTTTTTCCCTCATCTGTGAGGAGATCATTCAAGAGGATGAATATCAAATAGCAATCCAGCACTCTTTTCTTTGTTTCTAACAATTTTTTTTAATTTCTCAGCACCTTGCTTAGTTTTGAAATGCTTCTTTCGCTAGTCCAAAGTATGTTTAGATTTCAGTGTCACATTTTCCATCCTCTGTTATATATATATATATATATATATATATATATATATATATATATATAAAAACAGAAGATGTCTGTTTGTCTGTCTGTGTCATACCTTTTCACTCAAGATCCATCCAATCGATTTTAACCAAACTTGTCACATACATTGTACAATGTAAGAGATAGGTTCTTAGCATAAAAAATCAATAATCGATAAAGCTGATCAAAAATCAATAAATTCAACCTTTTTTTTTCTCCAATTTCATTCAGACTCTGTATGTAGGTTACTTACATCATAACAAGCTCAATGATACCTCATTTTTATTTCTATGCCACTGCGTTTAGCAAAAAACGAAAAATCAATTTTAACACAAATTTTAAACTAAAAACTCCCCCAATTTTCAAACAATCTAATAAAAACTTTACTCAATTGTAGCCAACAATAAGTTGAGTGTTTAACAGTCAATTAACTTGATAATTGAGTCCACTCAAATAGTAAAAACCAGTATAAATAGCAAAAAATGGCGATTTTTACTGGTTAATTTCTTATTTTTCCTGGATCTTTGAACCAATTCTCATCAAACTTAGCAATTGCTTCATAAATGTATCCTCTTTTACATCCCTGGTAGCACATTGCCAAATTGAATTTCAAAAACTCCAAAATAATTGTGGTCTGAAATGAGTCTTCATGTTACCTGTTTTACCACTTCATGTCCTTGGCTAATTTCGACTGAATAAATACAGACTACTTCTGTTATATCAGTAACTGCATTAATTTAAAATGTTTTTTAATGAAATTACTTTAAAGTTATTGAAGAAGATAGACTCTGTTACATCTAAACCTGATGCTGTTTTTGCTCCATTCTAATTGAATGCTTTTTCTAATTGACCAGCTGGGTTTGGCTGCTAGTTACTGTATATAAAAAGCAAGCTGACAGTACAGATGAATATGAATCATAAAATTATAATGTAAATGCACCCACCTCTTCACTATTCATTTTTCTTTGGTTAATCATATAACGGACATATTTTTCTATAGCCTTGATGTTATCCCAAGTCGTTACACTAGTTTTTTCCTTTCGGTTATGTCTATTCTAAGGGGTAATCAGTTGGATGTTTAAATTATTTATTTTAAATTATTTTTTGTTCTGATAATATTTCATCCAGTAAGAACATCAGCAGAACAAAATTAAGGAAAAGTTGTTAATTTGATACTTCAAAAAAATATTAATGATAATTTGAAAATTTTAATTGGTTAAAAAAAAAATGAAAAATAAAATATTTGTGTAGAGACATGTTTTATTTGATTCGTCATGTTCTCTGTTTTTTTGTTTTTTTCCCAAACTCAGGACTGGTCTCTTCCTGCGGAAGCCTTCCAACTTCGTCACGAATTGCAATTTGGGATGGCTCCACCAGTTCCCATGACACACGACTCCCCTGCCAGTGCCAATGACAGCGATGTCAACTCCTTCAATACAATGGTAAACAACAACAACAACAACAACAAAGACTCTAGCTGCAGCAGTGGCGTGACTGGCAATGACCTCTACATTAGTGTCAAATTGCCCATCATGCCCCCTTGGGATTGTAGGGCAATGGTCAAAGACATGTTGATTTCCTATGTGGAACAGGTTTGTGTTTGTTGCTAAGTTGTTTACCCTAAGTAGGGCCAATCCTTCGGATGGAGGCTGATGGAGAGACATTCTCTCTCCAAGATCAGCTTACCTTTCACTCTCCCTTGCTTCATCTCTAATTTTCTTACTCTCCATTTCCTCCAATCCTCTTCCTTTCTCTCTCATCACCCTTCCCTTGCTCTTTCTCTCTTATCGCCTTTCCCTTGCTCTTTCTCTCTCATCGCCCTTCCCTTGCTCTTTCTCTCTCATCGCCCTTCCCTTGCTCTTTCTCTCTCATCGCCTTTCCTTGCTCTTTCTCTCTTATCGCCCTTCCTTGCTCTTTCTCTCTTATCGCCTTCCCTTGCTCTTTCTCTTCGTCGCCTTCCCTTGCACTTTCTCTCTACTCGCCCATCCCTTGCTCTTCCTTTTCATCGCTCTTCCTTGCTCTTTTTCTCTCCCATCGCCTCTTCCCTTGCTCTTTCTCTCTTATCGCCCTTCCCTTGCACTTTCTCTCTTATCGCCTTCCTTACTTTCTCTCTTATCGCCCTTCCCTTGCTCTTTCTCTCTTATCGCCCTTCCCTTGCTCTTTCTCTCTTATCGCCCTTCCCTTGCACTTTCTCTCTTATCGCCCTTCCCTTGCACTTTCTCTCTTATCACCCTTCCCTTGCTCTTTCTCTCTTATCGCCCTTCCCTTGCACTTTCTCTCTTATCGCCCTTCCCTTGCTCTTTCTCTCTTATCGCCCTTCCTTGCTCTTTTCTCTCTTATCGCCCTTCCCTTGCTCTTTCTTTCTCTCTTATCGCCCTTCCCTTGCTCTTTCTCTCTTATCGCCTTTCCCTTGCTCTTTCTCTCTCATCGCCCTTCCCTCCCGCTCGCTCTCCCATCTCCTTTCCCTCCCGCTCGCTCTCTCCTCACCTTTTCGCTTCTCTCACCTCTCTCCTCACCTTTTCACCTCTCTCCTCACCTTTTCACCTCTCTATCGTTCTTTGCTTGCCATTCCCCTCATTCTCCTCATTTTCCAGCTCTCTTCCCTTCCCAGGGAAAAGTGCTGAATGTGAAAGTGAATGCAGCAGACTTGGCTTGAATTTGAATTTGGCTTGCCAATGCCACTCTCCACACTAATTACAACTATGCTACCCGCATTTCAGTCATATAGCTTGCTTGTATTTTAAGATCTTATTGTAGCTTTAATGTAGTTTGCTCAAAAGTTTCTATACCTAAGAATTTAATTTCTCCTTTTAGGTGTCCTTTGTGCATTTAGCCTATTATTTTCTCTTCTCTTCTCTCATAGGAAGATATCCAGTCAACGGTGTCAATGTTGATTGTACTTGGGGATAATATTCGGCAAGAAATTGATTCAGAAAAACAAACCACTTGGTTTTTATCCTATGTTGGTGAGTACAAAACACATCTATACATTTTTTTTTTAAATTTTTATTGATTTGATATAAAGGAAATGTTTTAAGTCCTTACTCCTATTTCCCATGATATAGGATTTCAGAAAACATGTATAGTCAGACCAAATAAAAAAAAAATTGTGGCACTCAGGTAACAACTGCTGACATCAGGGAATGCCTCAACATGTGACCAAGACACACATTGGTACAACTTCTTTGATAATAGTATACACAAATACTGAAACAGCTGTTGCTGCAGAAAGAAATGTGTATGTGTGTTTGATCTTCACTGAGTGTCCCAGAATAATGCTCCTGCTAGACATTTAGAGATTCTGAATAAAATCTAACAAAGAATTTGCAATGTTATTGGTCCTTACCTGGCATATTAGAGTAGAAGGCACAGTAGAGTAATGGATAGCAGCTTGGATTGAGGAATCGGAGAGCCGAGTTCAAAATCCATTTGAATCCATTACATTCACTTACGTGCTAATACCCTTGGGAAAGGTATGAATCCTCTTCTCCCTCCAGCTATGGATAAATAGCAGGTTCTGTAGCCTTGGATGGAAACTGGTCTACCGCAGAAAAACATGGCAACCTACTGCGAGACAAAATCTGCCTCGTCAATCATATATCGAAAAGTTACATGATCGCCAAAGCGTGTATCATGCATGGCACATAACTGACTGACTGACGTGCTAATACCCTTGGGAAAGGTATAAATCATCTTCTTCTCCCCTCAGCTATGGGTAAATAGCTGGACAGACCAGGTTCTATATCCTTGGATAGCAACTGGTCTACCGCAGAAAGAAATGGCAACCTACTGCGGGAAAAAAAAACTGCTTCGTTAGTTATGTATCGAAAGATACATGATCACCTAAGCATGTATCACGCATGGCACATAACTGACTGATCGGACATATTCAGTTAATTTCCAAATGACATAATGTATCTTCCTTGTGCCTTTTCTATAAATACTTTCATGGTAATTGTTCTGATGAACTTTCCGCTATGATACCAGGACTTTATAAATTTAAATACTAAATTGGCAACAAGGTCTCATCACTTTACAGTTAAAATGGCTAGATGTAACCGTAAGTTCTATGCTAACAGCTTCTTCTATTGCACTTTTTGCTTGCGGAACTCTTGTATATCCTAAATATGTTTACATTTTATTTCTTGTTATTCTAGAATTACTTGGCCAGTTTCAACTGTGGTCAGTGATGGCCGAAGTGATAAAGCGTAGCGATATCCCCGAAGTGGCCATGCTCAACCAGCAATCCTCGAACATCTTGACCATGTGTAACCGGTGTAATAAAACTCTGACCAACTGTAGTTGGTTTTGTAACAAGTGCCGTGAGATCGTCGGCATCTGTAGTATTTGGTAAGTATTTCCTTGTTTACTGTAAATTTGTTAGGTGCGTGGGTGAGGTAATGTATTAAGCGGATTAAAATGAGAAATTGGAGAGTCAGGTTTGAATTCAAATACCAGTCAAGTTAGTTAAATACCAATTGGAGAAAGCTATGAATCCACCCCCCAGCTACAGGTTAAATAGTAGAGTTTTATCTGGAAAAATCATTTTTCATCTCCTCAAAAAATTGTTAATTCAATATTCGAAAAAAAAAAACAAAATTATGATCCAAGAAATATGTTTCAGCTTTAAATAACCCACCAAGGGTTGATAAACTGTAAAAAAGTAGAAATCATTTTTACAGTCCAGAATATGTTTTGGCTTTAAATAACTCACAAATGGGTTGATAAGCCATAAAACCAAATCAATCAACAAGCTTGTAAAGCCACATTTACTGAAGCTGTGTACATGAAAAACAAATACTCCTTTTCAAAACTGCATCCTGGGTAAGACAATAAACTACATCCGTGTCCTGGGTAAGATGATAAACTGCATCCAGCAGCAAGGCCTCTGATCAGGAGGTTTTGAGGAGCATGGAACCACCTCTTAATAGCTGGTGTTCCTAGGTCCACTCTGACCCGGGGTGGTAGCACCTGTTAGGATCCCAGCTATGGGCAAATAGTTAACACCGAAACTTGTGTAAAAATAGGTTTTTTAATACCAGAAATACTTTGTAATAAAAAAACTTATTACCAGCAATAATTTTTGAAGGAAAAATTATTATCAGCAATACTTTAAAAAGAAAAATTACCAGCAATGCAAACAGCTATACATTCTTTGGAAAAAATATGACCAGCTATAGATTTCTTCAAGGAAAAATATTCCCAGAAATAGATTTTTGAAGAAAAACATTACCAGCAATAAAAATTGTGTCGGAATTAAATAACCCATTGAGGTTGATATGCTGTAAAACAAAACCAACCAAACAAATCGTTTTCAAAACTACGTCCTGTTAGGGTCCCAGCTTTGGGCAAATAGTTAACTATTACCAGCAATACTTTTTTGAAAAAAATTATTACCAGCAATACAATTTTGAAGAAAATATATTACCAAAAACAGATTTTTGACAAAACAAAATATTACCAGCAATAAAAAATATTATCAGTATTAAATAACCCATTGAGTTTGATATGCCGTAAAACAAAATAAGCCAAACCAATCTAAACCAAAGAATACATATTCTATTCATACGAATCTATCCTAAAAAAGGTTGTCGGCTTTAAATAACCCATTGAGATTGATATGCCGTAAAACAAAATAAGCCAAACCAATCTAAACCAAAGAATACATATTCTATTCATACGAATCTATCCTAAAAATGTTGTCGGCACGGATATACTGGCTCTGTGTGAGACAAACCTTGTCTCGTCTATTCCCTCCTCTGATCTCTCGATCCCTGGCTACCTTCCTCTCCTCAGGAAAGACTTTAACCCACATGCACGGCCTTGGTGTCTATGTCAAGGACCATCTCCCCTGGCCAGAGAGCTGTCTCCATGAATCGCCAGACCTGTCGCATATGTGTCTCCGACTATCTCCTCAATGCCGTAAGCTATCTCTTCTTCCTCTGTCGCCTCCATCCTCTCAAGACTGTGGGATACTTGATAGCATATCTGACAGCATAGACAAGGCCCTCTCTCCAACCCGCTTTGCTCATATATTCGTGTTTGGTGACTTTAATGCCCATCACACCAAGTGGCTCGAGAATGCTACTACTGACCGGCTGGCATTCAAACATTTAACTTCTCAATTTTCTCAATCCCTCACGCAGATAGTCGATTGGATATAACGCTGCTTTGCCCCTCGACCTGGCAGGTAAGGCCTCTTCTCGACCTGTGTTTTACCTCCATCCTCAAATCTTGTAGCGCCACACAGCTCTGCCCGCTGGCAACTCCGATCACGCTGTGGTATCTGTCAACGTTTCCTTCAACTCCACGCCCTGCAAAAACCTCCCATCACAAGAACCTCGTTCTACTATCAACGAAAGCGGATTGGGACTCGTTCCGTGACTTCCTCCGCGATGTTCCCTGGGATGTTGTCTTTACACTCCCTGTCCAAGAATGTGCTTCTTGAGGTCTCATCCTGGGTTAAAGCTGGAATCGAGGCTTTCATCCCTCAAGGAAATTTAAGGTCAAGTCGCACTCTCCCCTTGGTTCTCCGCTGCTTGCTCATCTGCCATCGCCCATAGGAATCACTTCTTTCACCGATTCCGAGCTTTATATGTCGGACTGCAATAGACGTCTCTTTGCCTCTGCCCGTAATCCAGTGTAAGCGTGTCCTCAACGGCTAAGTCAATATATGCTGCTCGAATGAAGGAACGATTGCATCTCACAAATTTGGCTCAAAGATTATTGGCAAGTCTGCAAGAGTGTCCTGAATAATCGAAAACCCTCCATACCTCCTTTATTCAACCAGTTCGAGGTCTTGACCTCCCCACCGACAAGGCTGAATGCTTTGCTCGAAATTCTCATTTAATTCAACGCCGACTCCACCGTGTACCCATACCAGACTTCCTCTTAGAACTGAGGCCTTACTGAGCGGCTTACACATAACCCCGCCATTGGTACTGGGCATTATCTCGATTTTAGACCCCCACAAGGCTCGGTGGGTGGAGATGGCATACCAGCCATTGTCCTGAAGAAATGCGCGCCTGAGCTAGCACCCGCCTCCCTCTAAACTGTATAATTACTGCCTCAAGGAATCATGTTTTCCTGACTGCTGGAAGTCCTCATCCATTGTTCCTGTGTTTAAGAACTCTGGAGACCCCTCTGACCCCACTAATTACTGTCCCCTATTAGTCTCCTACCCTCTTCAGCAAAGTCTTCAAGCCCTAATCAATGCCAAGTGGTTAATCACCTTACATCCCATAATCTGCTCTCAGACAAGCAATATGGTTTCCACTACGCCCGATCTACAGCTGATGTGCTTACGGCCATCACTGAAACCGTCTACCAAGCCCTTCAAAATAACGGGGAATTTAACTATATTGTCAACATGGAAAGAAAAAAAAAATAATAATAATAATCCCTTACTATAAAGGTAATTTACATTAACCAGAAATAAAGGCTTAGACAGAAGCGTCTATCTTTTTAAATTTGGATTTTTCAATGTAACTATAACAACAAAAACATTTCGATTTCAGTTTTGCCTTGAAAAAGTCGGAAGACGAAATGTGTCGGCAAAATCTAAAAATTTTTCCAGTTGTCATTTTATACCAATCTGTCTTGTCCACAAAATTGATCTGGGAATTTAACTACATTAAAAACAATTCAACATATTTATACTTTTATTACTCCTTGTGGAGTTCTGGGGGGTTAGAGTAAGAAGCAAAATTGCTAAAAATGTTTTCATTTAATCAAAAAAGTGACATGTTTCCTCATTTTTACATACAAGAAGACACCAGCATTTGTTTGCTCTTTCCTTCCCTTGACTATCATATTTATTTGTCTAATTGATGTATAAAGGTATTATTTTGTCATTTATATATAATGTTTCTGAAGGTGAGTTATTTTGTCTATCAAGTACATCGATGATTGCCAGTAGCTTCCATGAAATTAATCAGGCATGGATGATAGTAGCCACTAATGGTCATCATCGTTTTCTTCCATGTCACTTGTGTGGTTATCATCTTCGACCACTTCACTGTCAGTATCCACTTGAGTAAAGCCTTCAAAATCATCATCAGAGTCCTAATCAAAGAAAAATGCCTGAATAAAGGCTTTGTTGGATGTTGATGCGGCCATTTTTGTTTTAAAAAAAAAAAAAAATTAATGTGGGCTTAATTGGTGTTACACCTCATGTTGAGTCTAGAAGAATTCAAAATGGTGTTGGAAAATGGAAGTTTATCCTTGTTCCAAAGCAGTAGTAGACGATTTCCAGCTTAAAATATTGGAAATAACAGTTGACAAGTGTTTATTTATAGCAACCACCTGAAAGTGGCATCATGCGTCTAGAGCAGCAAAGGGAGAGAGTTTTATGGCGACAATTTTCACCTCCAGCCTGGTGAAGATTAAGAATATTAATCCAAAGTTATCACCAATCCTAACAAAACTATTTGACTGCTGCTTGAAGGAAAAAGTCTCAAATGTATGCCTGGTTTTCAAGAATGTGGGTGGGTGCTCATCCCCCATCACAGTATAAACCCATCAGTCTACTCAGTGTTATTAGCAAACGCTTTGAAGCTATAATCAATAAAAAGGTTGTTGATTATCTCAATAAGTACAACTTCTTGAGTGACAAGCAGTATGGATTTCAATATGCCTGGTCCACTGCTGATTACTCACAGATTTAGTGAGGCACTTGACAGCAAATGCATCTCAATGATGGTTGTATTACATATTTCAAAAGCCTTTGAGAAGATGTGGCATAAGGAGTTAAAGCTCTTTAGCTATGGAGTCAATGGAAATGTCTTCTCGGTTTTCTAACAGATAGGCCTGTGAAGGTAGTTGTTTACGACCAGTCGTCCGAGTCCCTGGTGATCAATGCAGGCATGCCCCAAGGTTCGCTTCCCGGTCCAACCTTCTTCCTCTTCTATATAAATGATCTGCCTGAGAGTATCCTCCGATCATTTGTGCATATCTATGTTGATGATACAATGGCATAAGGGGTGCAACTCTAAAGCACTCGATGACCTGAGCTTGGCAACGGATCTCTCCTCTGACCTAGCAGAGCAGTTGTGGTGAGGAATGGCTGGTCACATTCAATGCCTCAAAAAAACAAACTAGTGACCTTTCACCATCACTGATCGGACCAAGAACTTTAGAGAGGTCATAGGCCTTGAGCACCAATTGGGACCGTCCTGGGTATGGCAATAAACTACATCCGCGTCCTGGGTATGACGATCAACTACATCCAACAGCAAGGCCTCAGATAATGTTTTTGAAAAAATAACGTTGCCAGCTATACGTTTTTGAAAAAAAAATGTTGCCAGCTATACGTTTTTGAATTACTTGAGTAAGAATAAACAAGCTGTGGTTTAAGGACGTTATCCTCAAATTATGTTTACAAAGTATATATATTTAATATATATGTGCAAACTGGATTTGGTATTAAATAACCCATAGCGGTTGATATGCCATAAAACCCCAAACAAATAACCAAACAATTGGGACAAATCACGAGTGGAGCTCTTAGATACGATCCATCGCTAAAGATGCATTTGGAAGGGTTGGTACCCTGTACTGCTCCAGCACGTCCCTGACACCTCATGCTATCCTCTATCTTTACAAGAGCCAGATCAGGCTAAAAATGGAGTACTGCTGTCATGTAGACACATAGAAGATGCACTTCTAAAAAAAAAAAAAAGTCATTCTCATACAACAACACATTTACCATGCGCCCCTCCCATACTGGCGTCACGTATTGTTTACATTAATCACTCGTCTGATTTTGTTTGGATGGCAATGACATACTAGTCAAGAGCAGAAAGGCTCCCACCGCTGCTAGTAAACAGAGCATGTTTGATTGTGGCTTGCCTCCAGGAAGGTTTATATCCTTGGAAATACTTGTAACAGCTAAGTACTGAGATTACATCAGATAAAAGGCTGAATTAGCTAACATTATAGTGTAATGACTCAACATACAAATCCACATCCCTATTAGTGAAGCCAATTAGGTGACCGTCCAAGCTTAATTGACCCCATGTTGCCTTACATTCATCTTGGAAGACGCACACATATTTTTCAGGGAAAAAGTGGGTCTTGTAAGCCAGAAAATATGATGTGTCTATATATATATATATATATATATATATATATATATATATTTTCATTTATTAAAGACATTTTTATGTTTAACGTCTTATTTTAAAGATACAAGTATTTAAGTAAATGCTCTGTTTATAATAAACAGTATCAAATAACATTTGCCGCCTGAATGTCCGGAGAAATTTTCATAGAAAATATTTTTTTTTTACGCTGACGATGTTTTGATTTCGGGTCACAAAGGATTGTTTGGTCAAGGCACGTCAGCGTAAATGACGGTTCCAGAGTAGGATGCAGGTTCGAATTCTGTCAAAGGACTAATATTTTCTATGAAAATTCTCGGACATTCAGGCCGGTAAATGTTATTTAATACTGTTTATTATAAACAGAGCATTTACTTAAATACTTGTATCTATAAAAAGAATGTTAAACATAAAAATGTCTTTAATAAATAAAAATTGTCGGACTTTGTCCATTTCTTATATATATATATATATATATATATATATAAAAACTTCTAAAGAAGTGATGGGTTTTTATCCATTAATTTGACAGATTTTACCCATATTTGAGTAGAAGGGAATATTCAGGCCAGTAGATGGAAATAGTTAAATAAATTAATAAATAAACGGAATGCCTATTCAGATATGGGTATCCACTAAAAATAACGTTTAAGTAATAAAATATGAAGGATAGATAGGCACAGGACCGTAGAATTACTTACTTGAGCCTGGGTGTTGCTTTACATTCATCGTGGAAGACACACACGTATTTTTCAGCCTAATTTTTAGGAACAAAAGTGCGTCTTGTAAGCTGGAAAATATGGTATATCAAAAGTTTACAGTTTTTTGTATATCTGAAAAATTAAGAAAAACAAATGATTTTTTCACTCCCTCCTCCCCTGGGTTTAATTTGTTTATTCATATTGCATTGTTATTTTTCCGCTCCCCCCAGAACGAATTATATATTTAATAATTTTTTTTCTTTTTCTCTCAGCTTCCAGCCTGTAAAACGCTTGTATGTCTGGTGCCAGGGTTGCTCCCATGGCGGTCACCTGCAGCACATAATGGACTGGTTCAAAAACAACAAGCAGTGTCCGCGAGGCTGCGGGCATTATTGTGAATATTCTTGACCATGAACTTGACCGTCATCCCCCCTCACCCAACTTTTCCCCCTACAAATTTGTATGTTTACCTAGGAAAAAAAAAAAACAAAAAAAAAACTGTTTTTTAAAACGTTTCTATAATTAAAACAAAAAGTTATAAAAAAAAGTTTTTCATTTTTATTTTATTTTATTTCTAAAATTTTTGTATTTTTTTTTTTTCTTACCCTATTTTGCTTGATTCATTTATTTTACACACACGCATACATATATTGACTAGATTTAGTGAAAATTTCAGAAATATTGGACTTTATTTTTGGAGATATTGAAGTTATAATTTTTGTTCCTTAAGTGGATGCTACTATGTGTGTGCGTGTTTATATATATATATATATATATATATATATATATATATATAGATGCACGTTTCATTAAATAATATAGACAAGTTTTGTCTATTTATTTTAAGTTTCTTTTATATTGTCTGATAAGCTTAATAACATTATCATTGAAAGATGAAAGGAAATCACCATATTGATACATGTTTTAATCCTATCTAAGCTTTCAGCTTACATAAGCCATTATCAAAGATGACAATTACATTTCAATATATCAAACAATACACGGACAAAACAATGATGATAGCCTGTTTTTGTTGCATGAAAAATTTCAAAGCAATGACAAACCTATCTCACGTGGTCTTGTTTGACATCACGAGCTGCGATGCGATTTTTGCTTCCGCATCTCGTATACATGAGTTAGTCGTTGCTTTCTCATAATTCAGATGACTTTCCTGAAAGGCGAAAAATTTCTAGCAGAAAAAATAAACTCTGTTGAAAAGCTATAAACAGTTTATTAAATAATGAGAAAATATAAAAGTTGCAAATTATACAGTAAATTTTTTTCTCCCTTGAGACATTGAGAGATATCTAATAGTTAAAATGCAGTTGTTTTAACAAATTTGCTGCAGTCAGAATTTTGACGAATCCGGATGGCTGTACGGTCCAGTGATGTTGTCACAAATTTCCAGGAACTGGTTCCATAAATGCAGGTAATCTTTAGGAATGTCTTCTGCTTATTTTCTTTTCAATCTGAAAATGGAAACAAAAGACTTTATAGTATCAAAAAGAATAAAACCCCTTTGATAATAAACACATTTTCTATTAAATTATTTCCAGATCTAAATTCCTTATCATATTTCTGTTCTTTTTGACTCTAGTGTCATCAGGTGTGTTAGAGTTTCTTAGCCACATTTAAACGGAATCACTGCAGTCCCAAAGATCTAGTAGAAGACCTATTGGCAAGATTTGCCACATTTTTAACTTAAAGACAATTTCTTTTGTCAAAATAAATTATGTTCATCACAGAAAAGCATCTTTTACCATCCACAAAACTTACAGCAATGTTATTAGCTATTTAATCATTATATATCGGCTATTAATATTTAAGATTATTTTGGGATAATCCGACAACTGTTTTTTTTTTAAATTTCTTTCAAAATTTAAGACCGAGTATTTTTTTTCTCTCTCTCTCTCTTATATATATATATATATATATATATATATATATATAAATAAATATACCACCACTATATATATATATATATAATATATAAATATACCACTATATATATATATATATATATATATATAAATAAATATAATACCACTACTATATATATATATATATATATAAATAAATAAATATACTATATATATATATATATATATATAAATAAATATACCACCACTATATATATATATATATATATATATAAATAAATATATATATAACTATATAAATATATAAATAAATATATATATATATATATATAAATAAATAAATATAATATACTATATATATATATATATATATATATATATATAAATAAATAAATATACCAACCACTATATATATATATATATATATAAATAAATATATATATATATATATATATATATAAATAAATATAATTAATTATATATATATATATATATATATATATATAAATAAATAAATATACTATAATATATATATATACATATATATATATATAAATAAATATACCATACTATATATATATATATATATATATATATATATAAATAAATATACCAATTACTATATATATATATATATATATATATATATATATATAAATAAATATACTCACCACTATATATATACATATATATATATATAAATAAATATACCACCACTATATATATATATATATATATATATATATATATATAAATAAAATATACCACTATATATATATATATATATATATATATATATATAAATAAATATACCACCACTATATATATACATATATATATATATAAATAAATATACCACAACTATATATATATACATATATATATAAATAAATATACCACCACTATATATATATATATATATATATATATATATAAATAAATATACCAATATATATATATATATATATATATATATATATAAATAAATATACTCAACTATATATATATATATATATATATATATATATATATTAATGTCCTCCTTCTTGAATTATCCCTAGCAATTATATATAACATCATCCACAGACGTCTGTGTTCTTGGTTCTAAGAACTGAGCTGCTTGACCCTCATACGCCGAAAATGACGGGAGACTTCACTATACAATGGCGGTATCCCAAATTTCCAAGAACCGGTTCTATAAAAGCAGGTAATCTTTATGAAATTTTTCTGCTTATTTTCTTTAGAATTTTTGTTCATCATATGTTCAGAAGTATGATGCTTTTTTTGACACGAGTGACATCAGTTGTGTTATGCTTTCTTTGCCACATTCGGATTGAATCGTTGCAGTCCCAAAGATCCAATGGAAGACTGTGAAATTCATGACTAGATTATCTGCTACATTCTTAACTTCAAAACTGTAAAGGTGCATGTATCTATTAGAGTTTCACGATGCGCGAGTGTAGCATAACTAACAATTTACCAAGACCATCAGCTATTAATATATAACATTATTTTTGGATAACCAAACAATCTAAGCTTTTATAATTTTAAGAATTGGTTCATATGAGCAAGTAGGAAGCCACCACTGGTATGGTTTTGTTTGGTTTATTTTGTTTAACGGCATATCAACCTCAATGGGTTATTTAATGCTGATTTGTATGAATAGAATATGTATACTTTGGTTTAAATTGGTTTGGTTTATTTTGTTTTACGGCATATCAACCTCAATGGGGTTATTTAATGCCGACAACATTTTTTATTGCTGGTAATATTTTGTTTTGTCAAAAATCTGTTTTTGATAATTTTCCTTCAAAATTGTATTGCTGGTAATAATTTTTTTCAAAAAAGTATTGCTGGTAATTGTTAACTATTTGCCCATAGCTGGGACCCTAAAATGTGCTACCACCCAGAGTCAGGGTGGACCTGGGAACACCAGCAATTAAGAGGTGGTTCCACGCTCCTCAAACCCTCCTGATCAGAGGCCTTGCTGTTGGATGTAGTTTATCGTCTTACCCAGGACGACCACTATTAGTGTTGCATGTGATCCATGCTTCTAAAATACTGAAGACCAGACATTTTGGTAAGCTTTCTGTATAAGTCTGGTGAATAGCAGACGTTTTCCAATTCAGTCTGTCATGACTTCCTCAGGGTTGTAGGCTTAGGCAGGGAACTTCAGCTATACAGGGTTTTACTGAATCTTGGTTTAGTTTAGGTTCAAATCTTCCCGATGTTTTCCTCATAATTTCCACTCAAACAGCTTCTTCCCACAAACCACTGCCCTATGGAACAGACTCCTAACAGGAGATATTTCCCTGATCATGACAATCTTAACTTGTTGAAGTCCAGAGTTAACTGTGACCTTCCCCTTCTATCCAAATAAACTACCCGTTAATGTAACCTTCTACCTAAAGAGGCCCCCAGCCTTGTAAAGGGAATGTACCTTAATTTACCTTAATGTAAAAAAAAAAAAAAGAAAAAATTATCAGTCCAATATTTCCACTCCCTTATATATTTCTCCATTTAATATAAAAACTCTGCCAGTAGGGATTACTAACTCTCCCAATGCCTGAAGTCACCAAACAATATTTCACACACTAATATGACTCGGTCAGAGCCTGTGCCCTGTTACACTTACACTATAAATTGAAACCCTCACTGAAATCTCAAAACACTTATAACATGTAATAGAAAAAAAAAAAAAATCTGTGTGGCAATTCTAAAAGAATTGGGAATCCTACCAGGATTTAGCATTGGTGGCCACAATCTTAACATAAGACATGCAGATGACACAGTACTGATAACAGCCACAGAAAAGAAATTACAAAACCTACTTTTACAGAAGGTAGCAAAGGAGAGCAAGAAGAAGGGACTAAGCACAAACTACAAGACAGAATTCATGGTCATCAGTAAAAGGATGAGCCCGAAATGCGATTTTCAGGTCGGGGACACTAAAAACAAGCAGGAGTTGAAAATTAAATACCTAAGAAGCATTCTGACAGAGGATGGTAAGTGTGACACTGAGATCCGAAGACATATTGGGACTGCCAAAGAGATATTCCAAAAGCTAGGCAGAGTATTACAAGACAGGAGGATTTCTTTGGCACAGTGGATAAAGGTGTTAGTTAGATCCAGTGTGAGTTCAATGCCCAGTTAAGGCCTTGGAGAACTTACAGAGGGGAATTAACAGGGGATAACTGATAACTGACATCCATTAAACATGGCACGTGTAACAAGAACAGTCTACCCCAGTGAGCGAAATAAGGGGTTCAGTTCGACATTCCAACCAACCTGAAGAAGGACGGAGCGTATGTGGGGAAAATTGTGAAAACGGTTTACCTCGGAAACGCCCACGAATCTGTGCAACATGCAAACTCTGGTTGCTCAATGGTAAAAGAACCAAAATGGCGGCGCCCATGTTTTATGCCAGGCAGTCTTGGACAGTTAGCGCAAAATCTCGTTGTCTCGTCATTCGCATGCAAATTATGGTCAGTCCTTGGCTGTATAAAGCAAGCACTTTTTTTTTTTTTTTTTTTTTTTTTGCTCATGAGAAGGTTGGACGTGTGACAATATTTTGTCGTTTTCTAATTTGATGGAATTTTACGATGAGCTGTCGTTTGAACTGCGATTTGGCTACAAGTGTTGCAGTCGAGAAATAGAAGAGATCTATTGCAGTTGCTACTATCAGTTGACAGTCTCTTCTTTACTACAACAGCATACAATGGCTGAAACGTTGTAATATGGCAACAAAGATGAGGACAATAGTCTGAATGATGTAAATAGTATCACTACTTTGGCCACCCAAGATGTTTCAACCAACTTCACCGAAGACTTTCTTGGATCAAAATTTAAAAATGGCATGTGCAGAAAAGATTAAGTGGCAGAGTGATAACCTGAGCAATGAAAGAGAAGGGGGATATAAATATGTCATCTAATAAAAAATCCAGATAATATTACTACAAGTGTAAATAAAGCAATAAAAATGAAGATGAAAGAAATACTAGTCAAAAATGAATAATGGCTGACAATGCTTCATCTAATAAAAAATCTAGATAATATTACTACAAGTGTAAATAAAACAAGTGAAATGAAGATGAAAGAAATACTAGTCAAAAATGAATAATGGCTGACAATGCTTCATCTAATAAAAAATCCAGATAATATTACTACAAGTGTAAATAAAGCAATAAAAATGAAGATGAAAGAAATACTAGTCAAAAATGAATAATGGCTGACAATGCTTCATCTAATAAAAAATCCAGATAATATTACTACAAGTGTAAATAAAGCAATAAAAATGAAGATGAAAGAAATACTAGTCAAAAATGAATAATGGCTGACAATGCTTCATCTAATAAAAAATCCAGATAATATTACTAAAAGTGTAAATAAACTCAGAGAGCCGAGTTCAAATTCCATTTGAATCCATTACATTCACTTACGTTCAAATACCCTTGGGAAAGGTATGAATCCTCATCTCCACAAGCTATGGGCAAATATCAGGACAGACTGGGTTCTATAGCCTTGGATGGCAACTGGTCTAACGCAGAAAGAAGTGGCAACTAATTGCAGGAAAAAAATCTGCCTCGTCAGTCATGTATTGAAAGATACATGATTTGCTTAAGCATGTATCATGCATGGCACATGACTGACTGATGTTCTAATACCCTTGGGAAAGGTATGAATCCTTTTCTCCCTCAGCTATGGGCAAATATCAGGACAGACTGGGTTCTATAGCCTTGAATGGAAAATGGTCTACCACAGAAAGAAATGGCAACTGACTGCGGGAAAAAACAGCCTCGTCAGTCATGTATCGAAAGATACATGGTCACCTAAGTGTGTATCACACATGGCACATAACTGACTGAAATCAAGCAAATAAAATGAAGATGAAAGAAATACTAGTCAAAAATTAATAATAAATAATGGCCAATACTGCTTCACTGAATTAGTAAAAAAACCTAGTCAAATTTAGTTTCACCAGTCTAATCAGCATCATCTCTTACAAACTGAAAATGAAAGAAATCTTAGTCTAAAATTAATAATGGCTGACAATGCTTCATCTAATAAAAGTTCAAGATAATATTACTACGAGTGTAAATAAAGCAAGTGAAATATATGAATCAAAAATTGATATCTGACAAAATTTTATCTCATGTGTATTTAAGATAATAATACTAACAATAATAATGTACATTGTTTTCCTGAAGGTTCTTTTTCACATCTGATAAGCACAAAGATTCTTTTTATTCTTCCAAAAATTGCCAATACACTTACACTTCGACTTCAGCCAAACCTGAATGCCTACCCACTCTGTTTTTGTCCAAGAAACACAGCTCAGATTTCAGGAATGGCAACTGCATAGTCTTCATCTGTTTCAATTCCAATATCTTCCTGCAGAGGAAAAACAAAACATACGTTTAAACAATTTTTGTTTGGTTTTCTTTGACAATTTTCTGACGGAATATTATTGCTTAGTTTTCTTTGAAGATTTTCTGACAGAATATTATTCCTTGGTTGTCTTTGACCATTTTCTGACAGAATATTATTGCTTGGTTTTCTCTGACCATTTAAATTATTTATTAAATAAACAATCTAATCAATAAATAGTGTAAATAAACACTCTAATAAATAAATAGTGGAAATAAACAATCTAATAAATAGTATAAATAAAAATTCTAATAAATAAATAGTGTAAATAAACAATTTAATAAATAAATATTGGAAATAAACAATTTAATGAATAAACACTTAATAGTGTAAATAAACACTTCCCACACACTATGATCATCTCCACAGGCCGATGTTATCGAGTCACCTGCTTGACAACTTGACGTTGGTGAGATTGTATTGGCAGTTAGTTATACACAGAGTCCATAAAAATATGGAAGAAAATATAGAAAAAATATCTGATACATACAAAAAGTTGTTTTTTGGTTTTCGGATAGCCTTCCAAAATTGCTCCAAGAATGTCATTAGTCTGAGAAAAAAAAAAAAAAATTTATATATATACATATATAAGATCATTGCGAACGTTTGTGCCTGATTAGAAAATTGAAAGAAAAAAAAAAAAAATTATATACAAAAAAACATTTATTCATCAAGTACATAGTCTCCATTGTTTTAATGAACTGTCTCACAATGTTCTGCAAGATTCTTGATGCAATTTTCGGTGACACCTTGTGTTTTTTGTTGGAAGGAGGTTGTGAGGTAATTTTTGACTGTCTTCACAGAGTCAGATTTTTGTCATTTAAATTATTCTATAGAGACTAGAACAAATAAAAATCCAAAGGTGCCAAGACAGGAGAATATGGTGGGTGCTGGAGGGTTTTCCATTTAAAGTCTTTAAGTTTTTGCAAGATTTGTTTTGTAACATGCAGTCTTGCACTGTCATGGTGGAAAGTGAAACCTTTTCAATTTGCCAATATTGGTCTGTTTTCTTGAGTCCAAGTCTCTTTAAATGGTGAAAGGCAGGTGAAATATCAACTTTCAATCTCTTCAGTATCTGTCTATATTTCTGAGATAAGGTATTATGTACACTATTTACATTATTCAGACTATTGTCCTCATCTTTGTCGCCATATTTATTCCAATGTTTCGGCCCTTCAGTATCTGTCTATATTTCTGAGATGAGGTATTATGTACATTATTTATATTATTTGGACTATTGTCCTCATCTTTGTTGCCATATTTATCAAAATGTTTCGGCCTTCTTCTTTGGTTGGAATGTTGAACTGAACCCTTTATTTCGCTTGCTGGGGTAGATTGTCCTAGTTCCGAGTGCCATGTCTAATGGATGTCAGTTATCTCCTGTTAATTCCCCTCTCCAAGTCCTTCACTGCCTTAACTAGGTATTGAACTGTCACTGGATCTAACTAACACCTTTATCCACTGTGCCATGTGTTCTTGAGGGCATCTGTGTATGAATTTCTGGGTATTATAAACCTAATGTCTTCAGCAACCATTTTTTTTTAAACAATACTCATATTGCAATTTTTGCTGTTATCATTGTTTTTAGCAGAGCTCATATTGCCATTTTCATTGTTATTATTGCTTTTTTCTGGCACTCCTTATTACTGGTTCCCATATTGTATTCATTTCTATGCTTGGTCGGCTCAGAAGATTTTTGTTTTTTTCAAATTCTTAGCAATCTCTTTCATGGAAATCTTCAGCTTATTTACCACAATATCAATGAGAGTGTCTCCATCAATGTTAAAACATCGCCAAGAGTGTGGTTGATTGTTTAGGCTAAAAATCGCCTTGATAAAATTTGCCTAACTGTACAAAGAACTGGAGCACAATCCAAATAGACCTCCTGAATTTTTTTTTGTCACAGTTTCCGATGTTTACACCTTTCCAAAGTTCATAAGACATAAAGTGAAAGTGCAATTTTCCATCCTCTATCCTTAAGGCATTAATTTGTGGACAAAATGTTAACATTTAATATCCCCAGGCTTATAGGCAAACATTGGCCAGTCATATATTTTCAGGCCTACAGGCAAACATCGGCTGGTGATATATTCTAAGGCCTATAGGTAAATGTCAGCCAACCCTATGTTCAATTCTAGCGGTAAACATTGGACAGGCCCATTTGTCGGCCATATACTGAAGCCTATTGGTAAATATCAGTCAGCCGTGTGCTGAAACCTATATGAAAATATCAGTCGGCCGTGTGCTGAAACCTATACGTAAATATCAGTCGGCCGTGTGCTGAAACCTATACGTAAATGTCAGTAGGTTATGTACTGAAATCTATATGTCGGTCAGTTGTATACTGAAGCTTATATATAAATATTGGTCGGTCCTGTACTGTAGCTTATAGGCAAATTCTAGTTGGCTGTATACTCGAGTCTATTGATAAGTCAGAGTGATTACTTACCATCCGTTTTCTTTTACGCCATTCTTTGACATACTTCCGTCTTTCTTCACAAACCTATTAACAAAACAGAAGAAGAGAGATTAAAGCAGAAACCTTAATCTGGATAAAGGAGAAAACTGAATTTTTCTACATTCAGTTCATTTTATAAGCTGATATTGGGCACTAGAATGCTTCCTCAGTGATGTCTATCTGGAGATCGTAGAAACTCTTGGGCCTACATAACATCAGACTTTCTCTCCCAGCCAAGATCAGTCATTTCTCGACTAGCATTCTGGGATAACTTCTGTGTGATTGCAAGAATTGTAAACCATATTTGCATATGCAAATGTGATTCTTTTATTCAGTTCCATGTGGGAATTTTGACCAATCAGAATTTATTTAACATTTTTCTTCAGACTATTGGTGTCTTTTGCCAATCAAAAGGGGAGGATTGTGTTTTGCCCTTAACCTATGAGATAAAAACTGGAGCCAACCAAAATATGGTTCTACAGAAGAAAAGATAAACTGCATTATTAATATTACATCTTTTACTGCTGCATTCTTTTTTAAGGCTTCTCAGTTGCAGTAACCTTATTGTTAATTTCACTTAAATGTGTTTTCTGTTGCCATAGCAGGATATGACAACACAACTATGAAATACAAACAAATTCAAATTCTGGGATCAGAGTCACTTTCAGTGGCAGGATAAACTTTTTGTACAATAAATGAAGCCTCATACAGAGTGATAAAGGTTAAAGAATGGAGAATTGAAAAAGCAAAGATGCATTCTAAAACTAAGCGATGTATAAGGAAACAGGAAAATTTCTTTACGAGATTAAAAAAAAAAAGTCAAATTGTTATGTAATATGAATCACCTTATATGATGGTGAAGGTTGGACAATTTCCCCACATATGAAGAAAAAACAGGAGGCAACCAAAAAATGGTTCTGCAGAAGAATGCCAAGAATACCATGGACAGAGCATGGAAGCAATGAGGTTTGAAGCAAAAAGGAAACAAAGAAAACGAGAATTGTACTTAGAATGAAAGTTTTGAATCCATAATGAGGAAATACCAAATGAAAAATAAAATCTCATGTATTTATATTTCCTGAAATTCTTTTTTTTTAATTTATAGCTATTAACCTTTAGCAAACTGTATTATTAATATTACATGCCTTTCTACTGTATTATATTTGAAGGCTTCTCAATTGCAGTAACCTTATTGTTAATTTCACTCAAAGGTGTTTTCTGTTGCCATAGCAGGATATGACAACACAACTATGAAATTCAAACAAATTCAAATTCAGGGATCAGAGTCCCTTTCAGTGGCAGGACAAACTTTTTTTTATAGCAAATGGAGCCACATACAGCATGATAAAGGTTAAATGTTATTCAAAATACTCATTCAGAATTGCGGTTACCATTTTTAGCTAATGAGAAACATAGTTTCCATGTGGCTAAATTATATCTATTAAAACTTTTATAAGACAGTGAAGGCTGGATAATCTCCCCAGAAGGAAAAAACAAGAGGCTACCAAAGTCTCATGTATTTATAATATGTTCCTGATATTTTTTAATTTAATGCTGTTAACCTTTAAACACTATGCATTATTAATATTATACCCCTTTCCATTGTATTATTTTTGAAGGCTTCTCAATTACAATAAACTTATTGTTAATTTCACTCAAAGGTGTTTTCTGTTGCCATAGCAGGATATGACAACACAACTATGAAATTCAAATAAATTCAAATTCTGGGATCAGAGTCACCTTCAGTGACAGGATTAACATTTCGTACAACAAATGGGGTCATATACAGAGTGATAAAGGTTAAATGTTATTCAAAGTACTCATTCAGAATGGCGATTACCATTTTTAGCTAATGAGAAACATAGTTTCCATTTGTCTCCATCTTATATCGATTAAAACTATTAATTTTATTGCTTCCATAGAATCAAATATCCTACCTCAAAATTTACAGATTACAAATCTTACAATAAACAAATTTTCTTGATTTAGGCTCAACAAAGGCTATCATGACAACATTAGTGATTAGATTTTCTCTAAATTTCAAAATATACAGGTGCGATGGATAAATTGTCGTTTAAATGACACAAAAATGAAAATAACATTGATTTTCATTTTAACAGATACATTTACCAAAAATTACACAAAAATATCTTGAAGTAGGAAAGAGTAAATTTATTCAATAAAAATCGCCATTGGCTTCATCCATAGCCTCCAGATGACTTCAGAATCTCTTGCAACGCATCTGGACAGTATCCTTGTTTAGGTTGGTGACTGCTGCCATAATACTCACCTTCAGTTCATCTTTGCTGTTACAAGGAATTTTGTTGATCTCTCGCTAATCTACACCCAACAGATAATAATCAAGAAAGTTAAAATCTGGGGAGTTAGGTGGCCAGATGTAACGAGTGATGTGGTTGCAGAAATTATCTGACAGCTACGATTGAGTTCTCCTGAATGTGTAGCATGGTGCAGAGTCCTGTTGCCAGATACAGGATCTTCCAGCAGCCACCCTCTTGATCCAGGATAACACTACTTCCTCAAGGCACTTGATATAGGCCTCATTGTTGAGTCTGAGGCCCTGTGAGAAGATGAATGGAAGCTTAATGCTGCCATTAATAGTGATCACTCCAAACACCTTCGTAATCACCATTAGACTCATCCACCTCTTTCCGAATCCTCTGCACTGTCCTCAGATTGACACCCAAACACTCTGATATGTTCATATTGGAGCTTCCTGTGCAAATGCCAATCAGTGCTGCATGCTGTTTCTAAATTTCTGGCAGAGTGAATTGTGACATGGTGCTCTTTTTCTCACAGATTGTGCCCAAGTGTGATCCTATTATACTGTGTAGTAAACAAAATCAAAAACAACGCACATGCATGAAATAAAAAATATAGAATGGCGACAATTTACCCACACATTAGAAAATTTGCCCTAGAAATCATTCACTGTTTAGGCATTAATATTTCTGCATTTCTTAACAAAGAGACATCTCTCAGTGCCTCAAGGGTAGAAAAGGAGTGAATGGGATGAAACAGCCTTATAGCTGTTGTACGATTTTTATATTCTTGTTGATAATTTTCCAAGTGTTGTTTCTTCTGTTGGTCCTTTTACACCTTTTTTCTGCAAGATCACCTTACATTGAAGAAACAGTACAATCAAAATATCACCCAGATCAACAAAAAACATGGTCTATCATTTCTGGCAGGTGCATAACGAACACATAAAATCCACTGGTTGACACAAATTTTGGTGAAGGAAACAAGCCAGTGAAATTGACTGCACAAAACCAGCTTCACCGGTATGGTATTTGAAATTTAGATGTAGAGCCAGATGAACCATTAAGCAAAAATAAGTATGTGCTTACACAGAAATTGCTATAAAATGATGTACACGTCTAAAAAAATAAGTTGAACATGAATTAACCTGCTGACATTTATCAATAGGCTTCAGTATACCACCAGTTAATATTTACCTATAGGCTTCAATACACAACGGCTTAATATTTACCTACAGGCTTCAGTATACAACCAGCTGATATTTACCTGTTTGTTTCAGTACATGGCCAATTATGAAGAGGGAGATGACTGACCTGCAGTGAATCTTTATTGTGATTCTGATTGGTTAATAAGGGAAGGAGATAATGAGGTTTGTATTTACTTTATACATCACATCTCTCCTCTTGAATAAGTTAGTATTACAAATTAACTTTATGGGACTTAATTTTTGCAAACCATCACAGAGGTAGACTACTCCCATGTTCGTTTGGCGTTATTCCAGTCATATGCTTATATGATTCTGTAACACACAGGTTTGATGGTTACACAACCACTTCTGGTTACAGCTCTGTTAGAATCTGGAGGTGCTGTATTTGACAGTGGTTGCTCAGCTGTGATTGTTTTTTTTTCTGGCTAGGTTCCAAGGGCACAGATGTTGTTCTGGATTGGGACTGATGATCAGCTTTCTCGACAGTCGTATGCACCTTCGGTTCCTTCTATAATTCCAGCTGGCATTTCCATGAAGTACATTCTCAGCTAACGTCTTTTTTTGGCACTACTCACCAAGACTCCATGCTTGCATACTTAGCTTGCAGATGTATGGGCTTAGGGTACCTATGGGTCTTAATCCAGCCCTTCTTAGACAAATATGTTGTATCCTTCTATATTTAATTCCAGCAGGCATTTCCATGATCTACATTTTCAGCTATTGTCCTTATTTGCACTATTCTTCAAGACTTAGCTTGCAGATGTATGGGCTTAGGGTCCCTATGGGTCTTAATCCAGCCCTTCCTAGACAAATATGTTGTATCCTTCTATATTTAACTAGAAGCATGGCCCGGCGTTGCCCGTGCTTGATTCAAAAATCGTACGACTCATACAGCACTGCACGCACTAACCTGTTTCTTCCCGCGCATAGCGTGACCTTAAATTAATCTGCATTTAGGAAATACCCAACTGGAAAAACATATTTATGGGTTGACCGATTGTCAATTTGCACTCTGTTTGGGGGGGGGGGGTTCTCAGAGTTGAAACTCACATGGTGACTCCTAATGGCCTCCTCATAAATCCAATCGGGTTTTGTTAAAAACCGACATGCGGTTCAGGTGCAATCTGGGCGTAACGGTTTTTGGGTTTTATCGATTTTCCGCGCTGTTTAGGGGTCCGTGGTCATGAAACTTCTGGACAACACTTCTAAAGGTAGACTCTAAGAGGGTGTCAAATTTGGTTGAAATGCAATAATTCCTTCTGTAAGCAGATTTTTTCGATTATCGATTTTTTCGGAACCTGAGTCTGAACTGAAAAATTGGGCTGCGTCATGTCCTTAAGGCAGCCATTTGCAAACTTGTGGTGAAAATTGCATAGAAATGCGGGCTGGGCAAGGTAACAATGCCCACGACAGACACACAGACAGACAACATAAGAAATATAGATAGTATAGATTCCAGCTGGCATTTCCATGATCTACATTTTCAGCTAATGTCCTTTTTTGCACTATTCACCAAGACTTAGCTTGCAGATGTATGGGCTTAGGGTCCCTATGGGTCTTAATCCAGCCCTTCCTAAACAGGTATGTTGCATTTGGTGACCAGCATCGATCATGTTTGGTGGTTACAACTAATGGTAGGTGTATAACCATATGTTTAATGCAACTTTAGCTAGAGTAATCACACTCCCTGTGTTACAGTTGAGTGAAGGAATGCATGAATTAGGTGTGGCTATTTCTGTCATTTCTCTCCCTCACTTGACTTGTGTTGTCTATTGGAAATCTTCCTTTACAGTGTGTACCTGCTGGGACGAATTATGCAGTGCATCTTCCCCCCCCATTCAAACAGGCTGCAGTTTTTATTTGTGGTCCAGGTGATGTTTTGCTCCTAGTGACTTCCCTGAAGGCGGAAAATTTCTAGTGAAAAGAACTTTCTTGATATTGGTATATCAACAATTTATTTATGATGAGAAAATATAAAAGTTGCAATCATCCCACTTGTACAATTCAACTTTAATAAATTCTTTTCTTCCCTTGAGGCATTGAGAGATATCTAATGGTTAAAATGTAGGTGCTACTGCCCACTTTGCTGCGGATAGAATTTCAAAGAAAAAAGATGGCAGCTTGGTCCTGGTGGCCTAGCGCGGACTGAGTAAAGTGGCATTTATAGACTTATAAGTATAACTGCCTGAACAGGGGCTTTGATTAATTAGGCACCCACACAAAAACCCTTTCTTAACCTTTACCCCACTAATTTCTTTCTAGAATTGTTCCCCCTGCATTTTTTTTTGGGGTGGGGTGTTGAAGGTGCAAAAACACTGAACACCTACTGTTTTAAAATTGTTATAACTTTCTTTGTATTGTTCGTATCGATTTTATTTTTTGTACACTAATAAAAGAATGAATGAGTAATATTTTGATGTAATGCATTACATTTTGCATGCATGTTTTGATGTTGAAAACAAAAAAAAAATGAAATGCGAAATAAAAAACAAATATATAAAAAATATACATAAATAATCCAACATATTTTAACTTTTATTACTCCCCGTGGAGTTCGGTGGGGGTGGGGGGGGGAGGTGAAGGAAAATGACTAAAAAAGGCTTTCATTTTGTCAAAAAAGTGACGTGTTTCCTCGTGCTTACATACGAGAAGACATTAGCATTTGTCTGCTTTTTCTTTCACCTGTTTATTTGTCTCGTAGACGAATAAAGTTATTATTTAGTTGTTTATAATTAGGCAAAGTAATTCACCTTCAGAAAGGCTAACAGATATATCGATGGTCGCCAGTAGCTTCCATAAAATTACTCAGGCATGGATGATAGTAGCCGCTAGTGGTCATCATAACTTTCCGCCACGTCACTAGCATGGTTATCATCTTCAACCACTTCACCATCAATATCCACTTGAGTAAAGCCTTCAAAATCATCATCAGAGTGTTAATAAAAAAAACCTCCTGAGTAAAGGCTTTGTTGGATATAGACACAGCCATTTTTTTTTTACAAAAAATTGTGAAAAAAAATTAATGTGGGTTTGATTGATGTTACACCTCATGTAGAGTCTAGAAGAATTCAAAATGGCGCTGGAAAACAGAAGTTTAGAATTGTTCCAAAGCAGTAGTAGGTGATTTCCAGTTTAAAATACTAGAAATAACAGTTGACAAATGTTTATTTATAGCAACTGTCTCAAGGTGACAGAAGTCACTGATAGTACTAAGGGAGAGAATTCTATGCCGACTATTGTCGCCTGAAATGTGGTATATCGGTACTTATATATGATAAGTATAACTGACTGAAGAGGTGCTTTGATTAATTAGGCACCAACACAAAAACCCTCTTTCTTAAAGAAAGAAATTTCTATTAGCATTGCATGTGATCGATGCTCCTTTCTGTGCAAAATATGCAGGATAGGTTTTTAAAATACTCGTTAAAAGTGATTCAATCCTGGAGCTGCATTTAGGCTTTGCCAATTTCTCCTGTCAGTTTCTGTATCAGGTGCCTGGTGAAACCTTGTCACTTTGAACAAGAAATTGCTGCTGCTATTCCCATCATTTGGATTTTGTATCTATTGTTACGAATGTTCACTGTGGCATAATGGATAGCAGCTTCGAATGAGAAATCGGAGAGCAGAGTTGAATTCCAGTTAGGTTCATTACCTTCACTTATGAGTAAAGGTATGAATCCATCTCCTCCTCCTACAACTATGAGTTGAATAGCAAGACAAACTGGGTCCTATAGCCTTGGTTGGCAACCAGTCTACTTCAGAAAGAAACAGTAGCCTATTGTAGGAAAATCTTCTGCCTTGTCAGTGATGAATCAAAAGAGATATGATTGCCTAAGTGTGTATCATGTATGACACTCAACTGACTGATTTGTGCTCTTACACGTGATAGCAGAGCATAGTGTCAATCTACGGGTTATGAGCCCAGCATGCTTCCACTGTGCTATGCAGTGAAATTCAAGTACAAAGCAACAGCCCATGTACTTTTGGTTTTGTTGCTTAGGAGATGCCACTTCTCTTGGGGTTATGGGGTAAAAAATCTTGAATAAATATCAAAAGAACATTTGGTTAAGAATAGATGACAAAAAAAAAAACTTACTTTGTCCTTTTCTTCTTTAGAGATGACAGTCACATTTCCAACCTTCAGCTTCGATAATTTCTCACTGAGGAGAGAATTCTGGAAAAAAAAAAAATGGCAAACTTGGACCTTTGAGCCTGCATAAGAAAGGACAGTCAAAAGAAAGGTGTTTTCCGTGACACATTTTAACTTCACTCTTCGGCAATGTTTATTGTTTTTAAAAAAAACGTGATTAGAATTATAATAAGACCTAAACACATGAAAGTGAATTTATACATGAATTAGATGAAGCCATTTTAATTATTATTAACTTTTGACTCATATTTCTTTCATTTTATTTTTCTTACTCTTTATTAGACTCAGAGTTTTCAAATTTTTGACAAATCATTGTCAATTATTATTAATTTTAAATTACTGTATTATTTTGTGCATAATTCAAGAAATTTCGAACAAAAATTAAAAGCTAAAACGATGTGATCCTATTATATGCAAGTACATGTTTTCAGAAATTTTTACTCAGCTAATAAAACAACTTATGTGAAACAGCAAAATTGAAAATCCACTCAGATAAAGTGTCTATATTTGGACTTTGTTAGTTTTTTTTATAAAGTTTTTTTCTTTTCTGAGGCAATGTTTATTGTTTTAAAAGGCAATGACTAGAATTGTAATAACACAAAACCTTCAACTCTGACTCCTGTATTTTTGGCACCTCTGACTCCGACTCCTCTTCATGTAATTAAGTGATTATGGCCTACCAATCTCATAAAGCCTATGCATTTGCTCCTAACTTGAGTTGGTCTATATCATTATAACTGGATTATATCAAAGTATAAAGATATTGTGGCTTTTATATCATACTTGTTCATTCTTCAATATTTTCTTTGAAAGGATATAGAAGAAATAACAATATATATATATATATCTATGCAAATAAGAAATAAGTACAGACCAAAAATAAAACTACTTTATAACAGAAGTAGAAATATAATCTTTTACAGGATGTAAAAGACAACAAAAATAAAAATTCTATAATGCAAGATTTTTTTTTACCTATATAGTTTTGCAAATACAAAATAACTACAGAAAAATAAAATGACTTTAATAAAAGAAGTTGAGATGAATTTCTTGAAAGGAAATTCTAAATATACATAAGTCTTATAAATATATATAAGTAAATATATATAAATATATCTAAATATATGTAAGTATTCAACTTACAACAATCTTCCTAATCGGTAGGCCCCTGGATGTAATTGTTAACAGCCAGTCCGTTGAATAGAGCTGAGTAGTCGGAACACAAAACCTTTGACTCAAACTCCTCTATTTTTGGCACCTCTGACTCCGACTCCTCTTTATGTAATTAAGTGATTATGGCCTACCAATCTCATAAAGCCTATGCATAGTAAATATACAGTACAAATAAAATTTCTATAATGTAAGACTTTTTGCAGAAAGTGTAAATTTAACTGGTGTCGGAGTCAGTATAGTTTTACCAAATCTGATGCCAGTGACCCCTTAATTGTTTCCAACTCCACAGCGTTGTACAGAAGGATGCTGAGAACATTATCCACCAAACATGTGAGCAATGATGAAGTTTCACAGAAAATGGAAACAAAATTGACATATTACAGTAGAAGAAATAACAATAAAAATTCTATAATGTAAGATTTTTTACATAAAGTGTAAATTCAACTGGAGTCAGAGTCCAGTATATTTTAACCGATTCCAACTCCAGGGATCCCTTAATTGCTTCTGACTCCACAGTCCTGTAAAATTCTATACAAATAAGATATATATATATATATATATATATATATATAGAGAGAGAGAGAGAGAGATATATCCCCTTACAAATAAGAAATAACAGAAGTTGAAATATAATCTTTTACATGATGTAAAAGACGTAGAAAAAGAAAATTTCTATAATGTAAGTTTATATATATATATATATATATATATATATAATCGACTCTCCGTCGCGTTCGGACGTATGAGGGCCAGGCCGATAAGTCCCCAGGAAACCACGTCCCGACATCGGCACATGAGATTTGTTTATAGTGGTGAAGGCATTGTGCAGGACCATCGTTTTTTTGAAGGGACGAATACAGAAACCTGGTGCACCGAATACATGCCACAAGGTTCCCAAACGACCCTCCGCAGGTTTTGAATTCAGAGTTGTCCTTCTCCTAGACCAGTTGCCATCCAAGGCTATAGAACCCAGTCTGTCCTTTATTTTACCCATAGCTGGAGGGAGATGAAGAGGATACATACCTTTCCCAAGGGTATTAGCATGTAAAGTGAATGCAGTGGATTCGACTGGAATTAGTTTTCGGCTCTTTGATTCCTCAATCCAAGCCGCTAACCACTGCTCCACCGTGCCTCCTATATATATATATATATATATATATATATATATATAGATATATATATATATATTTGCAGATTTACAAAAAAATAACTACAAAAACTTAAAATGACTTGAGATGAATATCTTTAAAGGAAATAGTAAATATACACTAAAAGAAATAACAATAAAAATCAAAATTCTATAATTACATAAAGTGTAAATTCAACTGGCGTTGAAGTCAGTATAGTTTTACCAACTCCGATGCCAGTTGAATGCCTTAATTGTTTCCAAATCCATGACACCGACTCCACTGCCCAGTTTATTAAATTGTTGGGTATCTTTTTTTAAAATCTTCACTCACCTCTTTTGTGAGTTGCTGGATCTGAGCCTGGATCTCTTCTGTAGTTAAAGAGGAATTTAAATTTCGAACCTCTAAAACAAATCAAAAATAAAACAGACATCGACAAATAATGAAAAAAATTGTAAATATATCTGTAGTTGTTCAAGCAATATAAGAAAACATTTTTTCTTCTTCAGCATCATTTCAAAGCAATTCACAAAGTTCTGAAAGCCATTATTTAAATTCATTTATTTATTTTAGATGTACCTAGACATATAGTCTAACAATTTTTCTCAACTAGGGTGCATATAACATTATTGGCTGGCTGTTTAGTTGGTCGTTTTGTTTCATGGCATATCAAAACCTCAGTGGGTCATTTAATGCCAACAAGATGTTTGAAATAGATACATAGTGATAGTTTGGTAAAAAAGATTTGTATGTATACATATATATCTGAACCATTTTGGGGCACCTCGGCGTGGTGTAATGGTTAGCAAGATTGTCTCGCTAGATCAGTTTTGACTGAAAAGTGAGTTCGATCCTCACTAGGTGTCCCATACTTTCAGCCTTGTGCCACATCTAAGCTAAGCTTAGAAAATAACTATATTTGAACCATTTTTTAATTACTCATATTTTTGTGTACAATCACATATACTGCTGGTAATATTTTTTTCTTTTTATTTTTTCTTAAATTAATTTCTGCTAATAATTTTTTTCAAAGTATTTTTGGTATTAAAATCTATTTTTACATTTTTATGCTTTTTTTACCTGTTTCAGAGTTAACTATTTGCCCATAGCTGGAACCCTAACAGGTGCTACCACCCCGGGTCTGGGTAGACCTGGGAACACCAACAATTAAGAAGTGGTTCCACACTCCTCAAAACCTCCTTATCAGAGGCCTTGCTGTTGGACGTAGTTCATTGTCTTACCCTGGACATGGATGTAGTTCATCTTCATGCCCGGGACACCATATTGGAGGGGTCTTACTCCTCTGCAGAGATGCAGTCAGCATATTCTACAGCCACAGCCAACAGGGTGTTAACATTATTGGGGAGTCCACACAAAAAAATAGCAAACTGGGGGCCCACGGTAATATTTTATTGGTCTATAGAACAATTTCACTTCAGAATGGTAGTTACAACTGCGAATTGGAATTTATCCAGTAATATATGCCATATTAAAAATAGAATAGGCTCTTCAGCCTTGGTTGGCAACCAGTCTAGGAAAACTACAAGACTGGATTCAAAATCAGTTCGGCATGGAGCTAACCACTCCATCTCACATAAAGGTTGCTTGTTATACAAACCACAGTGGCAACACCTAGCTGTGGCCTAATTCTCCACAGCAAGTCCACAACTCCATCTCAATCAAAACGCTACTCATTACACAAACCATAGTAGCAACACCTAGCATGAGGAGGCAGATGCCCAATTCTCCACAGCAAGTCTGCAAAAATAGTGTTATACTTCAGCTAATCTACTCAGCAGTCCAAAGAGGTATCTCGTTTATTGGGCAATGAAAAGAATAATATTATATTACTCACCTTTGTCCAGTTGATTAACAGTATTTTGCAAGCCCTTTAGTTCATTAGTTAATGCAGATATATTCAGTTCCATTTGTTTCATGTCCTCGTCATTTACTTCTGGGAACTGATCCTTTGAAAAGTTGAAAAAGGCGAGAAGATGAAAAAAAAAAAAAAAAAAAAATGTCTCTCTGAATTTTGGTTTTGAGGAATTCTTATTATTTACAATAATTACATTCAGACTACCTTACAGCGACATCACTTTGAAACACCGGTTCCTGCATGATTACCAAAGTTAAGCAACATCGACCCTGGTCAGTACTTTTATGAGTGACCGCTCGGGAAATACCAGGAACTGTGAGCTTGGATGTATGGGTGAAGTAATGGATAATTGTTAATCAGAGAGCCAGGTTCCAATTCCAGTAGGGTCCATTATATTCACTTATGAGCAAATACCCTTGGGAAAAGGTATAAATCCACCTCTTCTTCCCCCCAGCTATGGGTAAATTAGTAAGACTTGTATCGCTAAACTAATATCATCTTAAAAAAAAATTCTTACAATCTAAAAATATTTTCTGGCTTTAAATAACCTGCAAAGGGTTGATAAGCCATAGAAAACAAATCACTCAATCAATGAAACACTTTATTAACCACACAGACATCTATTTTAGATTTATTTACATTCTCTGGGATGTAAATGCATAAAAATTACGATGGTCACAAAGTGACGGATCAGTTTATATAGAGATTGCTATATAGAATTGATCCCCCAATTTATATCCACATTGTAATTTTTGTTTTTTCAAATTTTGATTAGGCATGAATCCACCTCCTCTCCCCACAAATATGGGTTAATTAGTAAAATTTGTATCACTAAGCCAATAAAAAAAAAAAAAAAAAAAAAAAAAATCAAAAAAAATCTTATAATATAAAAATATTTTCTGGTTTTAATCTTTAGCATTCTGGAGGCGAAAATTGTCACCATAGAAACTACAGTGGCCACAGAGTGAGGGATCACTTTATATATTCATTCTAATATAGAATTGGTCCCTCACTTTATATCCACATTATAATTTCTTGTTTGTTGATAAGCCATAGAAAACGAATCAATCAATGAAATACTGGTTAGACACACAGGCATCTCTTTTAGATTTACTTACATTCTCTGGGATGTAAAGGTATAGAAACTACTGTGATCACAAAGTGAGGGATCAGTTTACATATTGATTGTTCAGAGTTTGTCTATATTTCTGAGATGAGGTATTATGTACATTATTTACATTATTCGGACTATTGTCCTCATCTTTGTCGCCATATTTATCACAACGTTTCGGCCGTTGTACGCTCTGGTCTTCATCAGGTGGTCAAACTGAACCCTTTATTTCGCTCACTGGGGTTTCCACGTGCCATGGAAGCTATCCTCAAGGACACATGGCACAGTGGTTAAAGGTGTTGGTTAGATCCAGTGACAAGACCCAAAGAGTGTGAGTTCAATACCCGGTTAAGATAGTGGAGAACTTTCAGAGGGAAAATTAATAGGAGATAACTGATAGCTTCCATGGCATGTGGAACGAGAACAGTCTACCCCAGTGAGTGAAATAAAGAGTTTAGTTTGACATTCCAACCACCTGAAGAAGGCCGGAGTGTACAACGGCTGAAACATTGTGATAAATATGGCGACAAAGATGAGGACAATAGTCTGAATAATGTAAATAATGTACATAATGATTGTTATACAAAATTTATCCCCATTTCATATCCACATTTTTTTGTTTAACAAATTCAAATGACAATACATGTGTGAAATTCAAATAAACTATTGTTCAGGGATCAAAGTCACTTTTGTACAGCAAATGAAGTCACATACAGAGTGATAAAGGTTAACAGTTTTTCTCATTTTACTTATTATAAAAAGATTGTGTGTGTCTGTACGTTTATATATGGGATCGGATTTCCTACATTTTTCAACCGATTTCAACAAAACTTCACAGGACTACATAAAGTTACCTTTCGGTGGTTCTGACAGTGCCAAAAATTGGAAAAACACAATTAATAGGCATTAATGAAAGGGGGACAACTCATATCGAGTTATACTTATTATAAAACCCAGGTTGGTTTGTGTGTGTGTGTCTGTACATTTATATATTGGATCGGATTTCCTACATTTTTCAACCGATTTCAACAAAACTTCACAGGACTACATAAAGTTACCTTTTCGGTGGTTCTGACAGTGCCAAAAAAAATTGGAAAAACACAATTAATAGGCATTAATGAAAGGGGACAACTCATATCGAGTTATACTTATTATAAAACCCAGGTTGGTTGTGTGTGTGTGTGTGTGTGTTCGTTTATATATGGGATCGGATTTCCTACATTTTTCAACCGATTTCAACAAAACTTCACAGGACTACATAAAGTTACCTTTTCGTGGTTCTGACAGTGCCAAAAATTGGAAAAACACAATTAATAGGCATTAATGAAAGGGGGACAACTCATATCGAGTTATACTTATTATAAAACCCAGGTTGGTTGTGTGTGTGTGTGTCTGTACATTTATATATTGGATCGGATTTCCTACATTTTTCAACCGATTTCAACAAAACTTCACAGGACTACATAAAGTTACCTTTTCGGTGGTTCTGACAGTGCCAAAAATTGAAAAACACAATTAATAGGCATTAATGAAAGGGGGACAACTCATATCGAGTTATACTTATTATAAAACCCAGGTTGGTTGTGTGTGTGTGTGTGTGTGTGTTCATTTATATATGGGATCGGATTTCCTACATTTTTCAACCGATTTCAACAAAACTTCACAGGACTACATAAAGTTACCTTTTCGTGGTTCTGACAGTGCCAAAATTGGAAAAACACAATTAATAGGCATTAATGAAAGGGGGACAACTCATATCGAGTTATACTTATTATAAAACCCAGGTTGGTTGTGTGTGTGTGTGTGTGTTCGTTTCTATATGGGATCGGATTTCCTACATTTTTTCAACCGATTTCAACAAAACTTCACAGGACTACATAAAGTTACCTTTCGTGGTTCTGACAGTGCCAAAAATCGAAAAACACAATTAATAGGCATTAATGAAAGGGGGACAACTCATATCGAGTTATACTTATTATAAAAACCCAGGTTGGTTGTGTGTGTGTGTGTGTGTGTGTTCGTTTATATATGGGATCGGATTTCCTACATTTTTCAACCGATTTCAACAAAACTTCACAGGACTACATAAAGTTACCTTTCGGTGGTTCTGACAGTGCCAAAAATTGGAAAAACACAATTAATAGGCATTAATGAAAGGGGGACAACTCATATCGAGTTATACTTATTATAAAACCCAGGTTGGTTGTGTGTGTGTGTGTGTGTTCGTTTCTATATGGGATCGGATTTCCTACATTTTTCAACCGATTTCAACAAAACTTCACAGGACTACATAAAGTTACCTTTCGGTGGTTCTGACAGTGCCAAAATCGGAAAAAACACAATTAATAGGCATTAATGAAAGGGGGACAACTCATATCGAGTTATACTTATTATAAAACCCAGGTTGGTTGTGTGTGTGTGTGTGTGTTCGTTTATATATGGGATCGGATTTCCTACATTTTTCAACCGATTTCAACAAAACTTCACAGGACTACATAAAGTTACCTTTCGGTGGTTCTGACAGTGCCAAAAATCGGAAAAACACAATTAATAGGCATTAATGAAAGGGGGACAACTCATATCGAGTTATACTTATTATAAAACCCAGGTTGGTTGTGTGTGTGTGTGTGTGTGTGTGTGTTCGTTTATATATGGGATCGGATTTCCTACATTTTTCAACCGATTTCAACAAAACTTCACAGGACTACATAAAGTTACCTTTCGGTGGTTCTGACAGTGCCAAAAATCGGAAAAACACAATTAATAGGCATTAATGAAAGGGGACAACTCATATCGAGTTATACTTATTATAAAACCCAGGTTGGTTGTGTGTGTGTGTGTGTGTTCGTTTATATATGGGATCGGATTTCCTACATTTTTCAACCGATTTCAACAAAACTTCACAGGACTACATAAAGTTACCTTTCGGTGGTTCTGACAGTGCCAAAAATTGGAAAAACACAATTAATAGGCATTAATGAAAGGGGGACAACTCATATCGAGTTATACTTATTATAAAACCCAGGTTGGTTGTGTGTGTGTGTGTCTGTACATTTATATATTGGATCGGATTTCCTACATTTTTCAACCGATTTCAACAAAACTTCACAGGACTACATAAAGTTACCTTTCGGTGGTTCTGACAGTGCCAAAAATTGGAAAAACACAATTAATAGGCATTAATGAAAGGGGGACAACTCATATCGAGTTATACTTATTATAAAACCCAGGTTGGTTGTGTGTGTGTGTGTGTGTTCGTTTATATATGGGATCGGATTTCCTACATTTTTCAACCGATTTCAACAAAATTTCACCTTCTTTTGGAAGGTAGTGTTTCTTATTGTCTTGCACACTTTTTTCTTTATTTTTACATTCAGAATGCTTTAAAAATTCCATTTACAATTGTTTATAATTCTATTCAATCAGTAGACTCATAACGATTGAAAACAATGTTTTTGTTTGAGTTTGACCAATTCGTGAAAAAAAAAAAAAAACGAAAAAAAAAAAAAAATAATTAAGACATGCGTTTCCGTCAACCTTAAACAATAATCTTTGTCAATTTTATTTTTCAGTCTTTATGATGGTCGATACTTGATCTATCTCTCACTGTTACATCCCCGGGCAATGCCGGGCTCTACTCTAGTATTATCTAATAGTCACTAACCCCTTGTGCCCCTAGTGGCTTTATTGTATTGCCGCAGGTGGAATGATTAAAAAATAAAAGATACGGGAGTATATATGATAAATGCATGGCTTCCACATGATTCCGAGACTTGTAAACAATATTTGTGCTTACTCAAATGAGATCATTTTATTCAAGCTACTGTAGGAATTCTGACCAATCGGAATTTAATGTTGGATTTTTGACCAATCAGATGTGGGGATTCCATTTTGCCCTCAACCCTTATTCAAAGTATTCATTCCCAGAGGTGGTTTTCATTTTTATCCAATGAGAAACATAGTTGGTTCCATCAAAACAATGCCCGTCTATTTAGTTTCTCAAGTATTTACAATAGACAATTGATAACTTACTTGATTAGTGACATAAACTGCTCATTTTCTGTACATAAAGCAATGAAAGTTACGAATCCATCTCTTCACCCTAGCCCCTGCTAAGAGTTAACCCTTTTCCTGCTAATTATTTTGGGAAAAATGTTTAATTTTCAGACAATTGTTTTTTCATTTGTTTTTAATATAGTAACTAAGAAACTGAGGCACCTTGAAGTACCTGAGCAGTGGCTAACACCTCTATCAGGTACTAGCAGCATGGTCCGGCGTTGCCTGTGCTTGATTCAAAAATTGTACGACTCATACAGCAACCGCTATCACTTGACTTAAAATATTTTTGCCCTTCCTTGCCTTTAAATGAGTGCCCTTTGCCGTGCTGATGTTGCTACATGTCTTACTTCTTGCCTATCTCACACTGCAAATTTTTTCTAAGCTCTATACTAAACATTAAATCTGTTAAAAAAAAGAACTAAACAAAATGAACACAAAACGATCAGCTTTAAAAAAAGGACTCATAACTGGAAAAACCGAATGAAAAAAGAATGTTAATAACAAATACTTTTTTCACACCCAACCCAGTTCTATGGAATCAGAATCAACGTTGAGTTTAAGTGTTTAATGAACCAATTGGAGTAAAATGCCATGCAGATTTAAATTTTTCCCACTTGTGACAAATGCAGCTATCGATTTTTTTTGCATGCTAGTTAACATTCGTGCCAGTCAGCTGTTGGCTCTCACGCTGGCCAATAGAATCTTCCTGCCTATTCGTGGCAGCCAGCTATAGGCTCTCACTCTGGCCAGTAGAAAATGGCCGCAAACTACATGAAAACTGCTGTAGAAGCATGAAAAAATCAATTATTTCTACTATCGATGGGAGTTGGGAAATGCAAAGTTGGTCTTGGCCTTCCCGCTAACTTGGAGCATGTGCATGTAAATTTTGGTGCAAATTCATCGAAAATTGCAGCCGTGCATTCGTTACACACACATCCTGCCTTTTATAGATAGAGATGAGTTGACAACTGGGCTTGTTTCATTCTTAGAAGGGCATAAAAAGAATCAAGCTTGTCTTATAAACATGGCTGTAGCTGGTTTTTGAGCGTTATGGTTTGGACCCGTTTACTCATCTGTGTCTGGAAAAGACACTTTCGGTAAAAACCGTGTATATAATGGGGAAGGGATTAACAGCTGGGCTCTTTAGCCTTATATTACATTCCATATTGTCACTAGCTTCCCTGAGACTCCAATACCCCTTCATAGATGGTATTGTTGGAGTTAGCTCCTCCTTAGTTCCTTAACCCTTCACCAGGGGTCTCTCTCCCCTGGCTATAAATACTGGGTGACCTTTCGCCTTGATCTCTCTTTTCCCTCAGGCCTTGGGCCGTATACCACCTCGCGTGGAGGTGAGGTAATTCTTTTCTCTTCATTTCAGCTAACACCAATATGTTTCACAAATTCTGGGAACACGCTAAGAACAATATCAATACATGTACGTACGAACACTCATTACAATACATACACATAGTATTCACCACACAAACTCAGTGTAACTGTCCATGTGCTTGTAACTTGTTGTTGTTAATGCATATATTTGTTTGTATACAATTATTGGTCTTGTTTGTTTTCTTTGTCTTCTTTAGACTTAATTAAAGTCCAACATTCTTATGTAACTGGACCGGCTAGCAGGAAATTTTAACCCATATGTGTTCTTTATATATTTGCCGCCACGGTCCTCTACAGTATCAACAAAAGACTGTTTCTTGTTTGAGTGGACGGTTTGAGAGTGGGGTCCCTGGTCCACGTCCCATTATGACGATCGAGTGTCCGCACTAAGCCCGGCATCAATATGGTTAGTTGGAGAGAGCTCAAACTGACCAGGTTGACTAAGGAAGGAAAATTCGGGCATTTTTGGCTACAGTGTTTGTTGGAGAGTGAGTTATTTTCCTGACTGGTTACATGCATTGTGATTTAAGATAGTACCAGCGAATCAAGTTTTCAGCATTTCTTTCTGTCCCCGATACTCGAGTCTGGACTTAGTGATTTTTCTTTGTGTTGTGAAAGTAATCTGCGACAAATTTGCTTTGAGAATGCTTACACTTACATTTCTTTTTCCTATTCATTTTATCAGAGAAGAGGGACAGATGTGATCTTATATAAACTAAGACAAAAGCAATCAACCACTGTCAGAAGGCCGCATGCACAAGGTATTCTGGCCAGTGGCTAAAAATCCTGACCCTGTCTCTACATTCTGTTACATTTGTTTGTCAACCAGTCTAGGAGAAGAAAAAAAATAATTTGGGTGTAGAGCTAGCACCATCACCCTGCAAAAATCTACTTGCTACAGAAATCAAAATTATAGTGCAGCTGTGGCGTTTTTTTTTTTCCACAGGGGAATCTACAGGGTTAACATAAATTTAGTGTTACATGACAATTGATCTATCTGGCATTCCACAGGTGTATGTTATTTGCAACCGCCCAGTTGCTTCTTTTGCCTTCAATGGCCTGTGAGTGTTAAATTCTCCACGTGTTTCTCCTTATGCCTCCCAGAAATTTCAATTGCCTCTTTCTGACTGCAGAGTACATTAATCAAAAACATAATAAATATTTTCATGGTTATTGTCCTAACAAACTTTCCGCTATGATACCTAGATTTTTAATGGATTTTAGCACAGTACTGGATTAGCGGCAAGATCTCGTCATTTTATTGTGGAAATGGTTAGATGTAACTGTAAGTTCTAGGTTAATGGTATCTTCTTTAACATTTTTCAGTTGTGGAACTTTCTTCTAGCTTCTTGCTTTCCAGTCAACTTTGATCTTCAGAAATTTAAATACAATGCCAATCATTATCTTTTGTCCTCTTAATTACTTTTTCTTTTAATTGTTCCCTCACCTTAAGAATGTTTAATTTTTCTTCTTATATTCTCTGACACTCAGAAACTTCTTCTGTCTTTGTTTGAGGTTAAAGGAGTAAAAAAAAAAAAAATTGAAGAAGATATATGTGTGAGGTATTTCTGGGAGGCTAGACGTAACCGTAAGTTCTATACTAACAGTTTCTTCTATCGCACTTCTCGCTCGTGGGACTCTCTTCCGGCTTTTTGCTTCCAAGTCAATTTGGATTTTCAAAATTAAAATGCAATGCCAATCGTTATATTCTGTCTTGTTAATTCTTGTCCTTTTATCATTCCCTTTCCTTAATGTTTTTCTATGCTAACAGTTTCTTTTCTCGCACTTCTCACTTGTGGAACTCTCTTCCGGCTTCTTGCTTTCCAGCCAAGTTTCATCTTCAAAAATATAAATGCATCCCCAGTCGTTATCTTCTGTCCTCTTAATTCTTGCTCTTTTAATTGTCCCCTCACCTTAAAAATGTTTCGTTCTTCTTCTCATATTCTATGACATTCAGAAACTTCTTCCGTCTCCTAATTGTCTTGTGTCCTTGCTTGGGGTGAAGAGAGTCAACAAAAATGAAGAAGGTATATGTGGGAGGTATTTGTGGAAGGCTAGATGTAACCGTAAGTTCTATGCTAACAGTTTCTTCTATCGCACTTCTCGCTTGTGGGACTCTCTTCTGGCTTCTTGCTTCCCAGTCAAGTTTGATGTTCAAAAATTTAAATGCAATGTCAATTGTTATCTTGTCGTCTTAATTCTTTTTCTTTTAATTGTTCTCTTCCCATAACTTTTATCACCATGTATGTGACTAATATGCTTGCCACTGAAGTTGAATCTGATCACAGAACAATAGTGTGTTTGAATTTCATAGTTGTGTTGTCATATCCTGCTATGGCAACAGAAAACAGCTCTGAGCGAAATTAACAATAAGAATACTGCAATTTTGAGGCCTTGAAAAAGAATGCCATGGAAAGAGAAGTAATATTAATAATGCAGTGTGTTAAAAGTCAAGTGTTTTTATTTCTCATATTCTCTAAGACTCAGTAACCCCTTGCGTCATTGTGGTTTTATTGTCTTGCTTGGAGTGAAATGATTAAATGAATCAAAACAACAAAGATGAGGATACTCATCTATTTAGTTGCAGATACGTACCACAGACAATAGATAACTTACTTGGTTAGCAACATAGACTGCTTGTTTACCGTACATTTTCTTTTTTATTGCCCCATTTTCAGCCAATTCATCAAGAGCTTTGGTTACAGCCTGAAAAAAAAAAGTTAAGTGGATTATGAAATTAAAAGAGCTGTCAAAAAGATTAAAATATACTGACTTACATCAGTACATCAACAATTTCATCGTCTCATAAAAAAAGATTTACATGATCTCATTCTTTGTCAATGCACTTAATTCATTGGTGAATATTAATTATATAGATCAAATATATAATTATATAGATCTGTAAGACTAATCAAAGTTTAGTTTTATTTATATAATTATTGATCCACCCTCCCACCTCCCTGTTCAATCAGCATACAGCTCTTAAAAATTTTGCATATTTGTTGATCTCATATAAGTAAAAACATTTTTTTTTTAAATAAACAAGCAATATTCATGAGTGTGTTAATACCGTATGGTTTATGGCACACTGACTATTACTTAACGATTATCTAGTGCAGGGTTTCCCAACCTGGGTGATATCGCCCACCAGTGGATGATTTCAACTGTTGGTTGAGCATTGAGCAGCAAAACAGAAAATGATGTATGAGTGGAAATTTTGGCAAGCAATATAGGATTTTGAGTATTAAAAAGCTATTTCAATATATGCTACACAAAAAAACAAATAAAGATATACAAAAAAACTGTACTAAACGGAACTGTCATTTAGCTTGATGTGCCTAACCGCTTGGCCACAAAGGATCGTTTGGTTGGCAAGGTTGAATTTACTGCTTTTAACCTTCAATCATCCATGAATCTCTCATGTACATTCAGCAGTTATGAATGTATGTGAGAGATTCATGGATAGGATTCCGTATAGGATGCAGGTTCGAATCCTGTCGAAGGACGAATATTTTCTATGAAGATTTCTCGGACATTCAGGCTGGTAAATGTTATTTAATACTGCTTATTATAAACAGAGCATTTACTAAAATACTTGTATCTATAAAAAGAATGTTAAACATAAAAATGTCATTAAATAATTGTCGAACTTTGTCCATTTCATAAAATATATATATATATAGTTTACAATGGTCAAGTTTGCTTTCATTTGTTCTTTAACCCAGTAGCAGCAGCTGCCATATAAGTCAGCATTATTTGTTAACTCCCTTTGTTATTTTTTGCTACATCATAAAGTCAGTTTATGAACCAGTAACAAACTTTTACCAAACAATTTTGGAATGCTTTCGAATAATTCACTATACAGACAGACAGTAGCAAAATTTTCCTATGTGAAAACAGGTGATGACGTAAAAAAATGTTGGAACACCTTGATTTAGAGTCAACCAAGTTTTGCCAAAAGATTTTTGTTTTGTTTTTTAAGATGTGCTCTAATCACTGAATAGTGTTACATTTATTCATTATTTCTTTTAAAAATTAATTTGATTTTTTTGCAAATACAAGAAATATATTTTCTTGAGTATAATACAAAACCAGGCTTTTGAAGCTAAAAACGTAATAAAATACATCCATGAGTATAATATGGACCCACAATACAGCCATTCCTATGTCAATGTTTTTTTTTTAAAGTTGTACCATATTATCCATTAAATCTTAATTTAGTTCATGTATTTCACTAAAATATTTAATTTTCCAAAATATTAAAGAAGAAATTATATATATATATATATATATATATATATATATATATATATATATATATATATATATATAGCACTACTATGGGTTTGGCGTTGCTAGTGCTTGATTAAAAAATTGTACGACTCATACAGCAATTGCTATCACTTGACTTAAAATATTTTTGCCCTTCCTTGCCTTCAAAGGAGTGCCCTTTGCCATGCTGATGTTGCTACATGCCTTACTTTTTGCCTATCTCACACTGCAAAATTTTTCTAAGCTCTATACTAAACATTAAATCTGTTACAAAAAAAGAACTAAACAAAATGAACACAAAACGATCAGCTTTAAAAAAGGACTCGTAACTGGAAAAACCGAATGAAAAAAAGAATGTTAACAACAAATACTTTTCCACGCCCAACCCAGTTCTGAGGAATCAGAATCAACGTTGAGTTTAAGCAAGCGAATGAGCCAATTGGAGTAAAGTGCCATGCAGATTTAAATTTTTCCCCACTTGTGACGAATGCAGCTATCGATTTTTTTTTCATGCTAGCATGTTAGTTAACATTCATGTCAGTCAGGTGTTGGCTCTCACGCTGGCCAATAGAATCTTCCTGCCTATTCGTGGCAGCCAGCTCTTGGCTCTCACTCTGGCCAGTAGAAAATGGCTGCAAACTATATGAAAACTGCCGTAGAAGCATGAAAAAAATTGATTATTTCTACTATCGATGGGAGTTGGGAAATGCAAAGTCAGTCTTAGCCCTCCCGCTAACTTGGAGCATGTGCATGTAAGTTTTGGTGCAAATCCGTTGAAAATTGCGGCCATGCATTCGTTATACACACACACACACACACACACATCCTGCCTTTTATAGATAGAGATAAGATTAGTGTAATCAAGAGTAAAAGACAAAAGAAATACTAATTGACAATGCTTCATCTATGAAAGTGTAAATGCTGCTTTGGTTTATGCGTTGAGGTTATCAAATGTAATCGCATGTTCTAAGAGCATTTATCTATTATACATTTAACGATTCAAGGAAAAACAACAAGACTCTAATTGTGCATCAACAATAAAATATATATTAAAACAATAACATACAAAACAATCATGTAATGTTGTGTAGTAATTAAGGGAGAAAAAGTTGTTTCCCTTCAACTGTATACTGATTAAGATTGAATGCTCAAAAGAATTTCTCTTGAATAAGAATGTTCAGGATTCTATGTTGAATAGAGTCTGGTGTATAAGGGAATACAGTCAATTAAGAAGTGTGTTGTTTTGGTTAATTAATAGGGTGCTGGTTTGTGAACTTGGCTTAGTCAGAGAAGAAGAATAGTGTAATGTGATACAAAAATCTGTGTGTGCATTGTGAGCAAAGTCATGGATTTGTGTAGACAGGCGTAATAGCTGGACTCTACTGAAAATTGTGGAAAATATTGCTCCTTTTAAGGCTGCTGCTAGGCTCCAGGCGACAACGCGGGAAAGTAGATTTAGCACAAAAATGTTTGATTGGTTAAAATTCAACCAATCACTGATTTTGTAACAAAAATATATGTGAGCAAATTCACAGCAGAAAAATTCAAAGTGGTGACTGCGATTGCTAAATTGTCTTATGGTAAAGCAGTATCTATCTACTAGTCAATCACAGATGAATAAATTGTGGGCATGTAAAGCGTAGCAGTGACTACAAAAGTCCAACATTATTACAACTAACACATCTAGTGAATTAAAAGTTCCTTCATTTGACTGAGAATGCTGTTTCAATCCAAAATTGACCTCTTGGTCACTGGATGCCAGGATGCAGAGGTTTGGGGACCAAAACTTATGTTTTGCTGAGGGTCTGTTGAAATTATGGGAGGATTCTGGGAATGAATATATCCTCCTTTTTTGCCAACCCTGCTGCCTTAATAACTACTGTAGAGAAAGGTGAGATTTCTGGAATGGCTTAATTATAACACCTCCCAAACAAAACTGCTTTCTATTAATCACCTGAGAGACCCCTTTCTGCCTTACATCAGCATGGGTGATGCTAACCTCCAAGAGAGTGACTTCTTGTGCCTTCTCAGTCTAACGTTCTCTGCTAACATGAAGTACAAAGATGGGCTTTTGATGTGGATTGTTACCAGAATTTGTAGTTGTTTTTTTGCAGTTGTTTGTATAGAGTATTTTGATGTTGTTAATTAAGAGTTTTCTTATATCAGATGATTTGAATGGGTTACTGGTGGTGCTGTGTATTGTAACAAGATGTTTTTTTATGGTGAAGTGTCGTTGAGGTGGTATGTGGGCCTACGTGATAGAGCTGTGATTGATTGTGTCCGATGTATGTGCTAGGTTATTTTATATATATATATATATATATATATATATATATATATATATATATATATATATAGAGAGAGAGAGAGAGAGAGAGAGAGAGCGATAGATATACATTCAGGCAGGATATCCTCATTCAAACGTGTTTCAGTGAATAAGAGTTAAATAATTCTTAATTTAAATCTGAAAACTTTTTGCAAAAAAATAAAAAATAAAAAAAAAAATAAAAAATAACATTTTAAGTTTTTTGAATTCTTTCATTTACCTTAATCTAAAACTGACCTCCCATTGCCTCTCATGACCTTTATCTGCTTGCATAGGTACAAGTTCAGAAGATCTATATTAAAAATTAGCAACTTATTGTCTTTCTAGACTTTTTGTGCATCTTGTTAAGCACGTTCACGGCACATTAAGCCCTATTTTCTTTGTACAAATAATTCAAAACATCTTTATTCCTCATCCTTCTCTCTTTAAAACTATTATCTACTACTTGGAAAATTACTATGTACTCTTTACTCTTTTCGCTCAAATAACAACTGCCTTCAGTAACCCTTTACCTTGAGCGGCTCTTTGAACTTGTATAGGGTGAACTATATATATTTTAGTATAAAAAAAACGAGCCCCCCCTCCATTAAACATTCATTCTTTGCAGCAACAATATCTTGCTCAAATACACATCTGTAGATATTTCAGAAATATAAAACATCTGAAAAAATATATAAGACTGAAATAATTATAATTTAAACCAGAAAACATTTTACAAAAACATAACAATCATATCTGTGACCATTTTTGACATTTAAAACACCTGAAAAAAAAAAAAAAAAAAAAAAAAGAAAGGTTAATTAGTTTTTAATTTATTTCTGAAAACATTTTGCAAAGTAAATAAAAATAAAATCTTAAGTTTCTAAATTCGTTCATTTATCCTAATCTAAAGCTGACCTCTTGTGATTGTGATCTGTTTGTAGAGGTACATGTAAAACGAGCCCAACTCCCAAATGAAACAATCATTATTTACAGCAACGATATCTAGCTCAAGCATACATCAGCAGACATTTCAGAGATATAAAACACCTGAAAAAATATAAGGGTTAAATCATTTTTAGTTTAAATCTGAAAACCTTTTGAAAAAAAAAAAGAAGAAAAATAATTTAATTTTTTTGAATTCATTCATTTACCTTAATCTAAAACCGACCTCGAGTGACCTTGATCTGCTTGCATAGGTACAAGTTCAGAAGATCTATATTAAAATTAGCAACTTACTGTCTTTCCAAACTCTTTATGCATGTTGTTGAACACGTCCACGGCACTGTAAGGCCTATTCTGTTTATTCAAATAATTCAAAACAGCTTTATTCACTGAAAACAGAAGAAAAGAGAAAACATCATGATTGGGGTGCTGATAAGTTCTTGACCCTCCTACATTGGTTTGGTTTGGTTTTTATGGCACATAAACATAGGCGGCACCCCGAGGCGGTGTAATGGTTAGCAAGCTTGACTCGCTAGAACAGTTACGATTGAGTTGTGAATTCGATCCTCACTGGGTGCCCCATACTTTCGGCCTTGTGCCACATCTAAGCTACACTTGGAAAATCCCCATTGGGCACCTCGAGGCGGTGTAATGGTTAACAAGCTTGTCTCGCTAGAACAATTACGCCCGAGTATTGAGTTCGATCCTCACTGGGTGCCCCCTACTTTCGGCCTTGTGCCAGATCTAAGCTACGCTTGGAAAATCACTATTGGGCACCTCGAGTCGGTGTAATGGTTAGCAAGCAGGTCTCGCTAGAAACAATTACGACTGAGTAGTGAGTTCGATCCTCACTGGGTGTTCCATACTTTCGGCCTTGTGCCACATCTAAGCTACGCTTGGAAAAATCACTATAAACATATTGCAGGTTATTTACAGCTAGAAAATATTCTGAGATTGGAAGAATTATTTTTTTGGAGATAATAATGATTTACTGATATCCTTCCTACTGATTAACCCATAGCTAAGGGGAGAAAAGATGGATTCATACCCCTTCCAATGCTATTTGCACCTAAATGTATATAACGAACCTGACTGAAATTAGAACTTGGCTCTCCAATTTCCAGTTCTGAGCTGCACATCCAAGCTTACAGCAGGTGATATTCCCAAGCGGTCACCCATCTAGGTAATGACCAGGTTCGATATTGCTTAACTTTGGTGATTATATGAGAACCTGTGTTTCAACTTGATATGGCTGTAAGCCCAGCAATCATAGAATCCTTACAGACAAAATTATAGACGAAAAATGTAAACAACAAATTTTAAACTCTCTTCAGGTCAGTCAGTTATGTGCCATGCATGATACATGTAACTTTCAACACATGACTGATGAGGCAGATTTTTTTCTCCGGCAGTAGGTTGCCATCAAAGGCTATAGTACCTGGTCTGTCCTGCTATTTAACCATAGCTGGGGGGGGGGGAAGAAGAGGAGGAGGATTCATACCTTTCCCAAAGGTATTAGCATGTAAGTAAATTTAATGGATTTGACTAGAATTCAAAATCAGCCCTCTGATTCTTCAATCCCAGCCGCTATCCATTACTCCACTGTGCCTCCTTACAAATCCAATATGTCATTTAGTAAATTTAAGTATTAATTAACTGGATTTTGTAAAAGTAATCTTTGCTTTTTACTTAAAACCAAATGAAAATAATGTTTCTGTCTATATTTCTGAGATGAGGTATTATGTACACTATTTACATTAGTCGGACTATTGTCCTCATCTTTGTCACCATATTTGTCACATTTCGGCCGCTGTATGCTCCGGCCTTCTTCAGGTGGTTGGAATTTCGAACTGAACCCTTTATTTCGATCACTGGGGTAGACTGTTCTAGTTCCAGGTGCCATGTTTGATGGATGTCAGTTATCAGTTATCTCCTGCTAATTTTCCCTCTGAAAGTTCTCCACTGCCTTAACCAGGTATTGAACTCACCTTCTTTGGGTCTGTCACTGGATCTAACCAACGCCTTTATCCACTGTGCCATGGCGACAAAGATGAGGACAATAGTCCGACTAATGTAAATACTGAAAATAATGTTTATTTATGCACGGTAAGCTGTGTGGTCTAAAGTAAAAAAAAACAAAAAAAAACCTTGTATAATGATACCCCTGACTTAAATAGAATGTGAAATTTTTTTTTAAAATATGGAACACCAGAAGTGCAATACTCAATAAATTGGTATTTATATTTTAAAATAATTTATCTTTGATCTTATAAAAGTAATAGTTTAAGGATGTCATTTTTATTCTATACACTTTTATTAAACTATGTAGAATGAATAATTATCTTCTTTATACATTTTAAGAAATTATTGCTTTAGTTAAATGAGACTATTTCAAATTATTTCAAATTATTTCAAATTATTTCCCTCCAAGCAAGGTATCAAAGCCAATAACATGCAGAAATTTACTGTGTGAATTTTGAATTTTATTTTGTGCATAAAATGTGCTGATGACTGTAAATATGGTCAACATGCTGATTTCTGTAATTATGGAGAATGTGCTGATTTCTCTAAATATGGACGTCTACACATGTAATTTTCTAACATCTCTTCAACAAGTGTCTTTGTAAGAAAGGCTATGAACAACCAAAGTGCTAAAATTAAATAAAATATTAGATTATTTAGAATATTTTCCTAAATTTTTGAGATTACTGTGTAGTTAAAAAAATTATAGAAAAAAGCCATTCATGTTGAATTCAAGTAATTTTTACAGTTATGTGCCCTATACTTAAAAATGCCAAATATCAGGTTATCAATAAATGTGTTAACACCGCATAAAAAACCCACCTCTTTTTTTTTTTTTTAAAAAAAGAGTGTTTGTGTGATATTTTAAAACAAAAGTAATATTTGCTTTAGGATTAATTAAACTTTAAATCAGTTAATTTTCCTCAAATAAAGTTTCGAAAAAGTATTTTTATTTTTGAAAGATTTTTTTTAATAAAGAGAATTATATTAACAGATTTGTTAGTTTTACCGATTTTAGTGATTAAAAAAAATAATAATTTCAATCATTTTAAATATGGTTTGAAATACCGCAAAATATTTTGCTTACTTGAAATATTAAACTTAATCTATTAACTTGGAATTGAAACTACAATAAAGGTTTCAAGAAAGATTTTTCATTTTTTAAATACCTTTTAAGAAACGCGACAAAATTTAATTTCTTGAAATTTATAAAATCAAGTCGGTGCTAACAGATGTAAAAGAAATTTTACCAAGATTTTTCAAAAAGAAATATTTAGAAAATAATTCCATTCATTTGTGAATAATTCCAGAAAGTTTCATTAAAATCTGACAATTATTTGATTTTTGCAAGAATTTCCAAATCAATGTTTTACACTGCAAAAAAGACACTAAAATTTCCTATACTGATTTTTGGTACTGCTAATGCAAGAAAAACAAAATTTTTTACCAGAATTTCTAATGTTCTAAAAAGGATGAAAAAAACATAATTTAATAATCACAAAATCCTTTGGTCTTTCCTCTTAATAATAACAAAGATTTTTACAATAAAACTTTCTTTTTATTAAGTTTGGAGCATTTTTTCATCATGGTATGCTCTTTTTTTAGCGAATTAGGAGCAGTACTTACTTTTAGTTTTAAACCTAAAGTATCAGATTTTTTGGAGGTATTACCTGACACAGGAGTTAACCATTGCCAATGAGCCATGGTTAACACCTCCAGTGCTTTAAGTGGGTCTATATTTCTCCTCATTTAACATGGGAGAAATTGCTCAATCCTTGGGATTCCAACCATGTGGCAACACCTTCCTCATCCCACTAAAAAGGTTGGGTTAGTGTAATAATAACTGATGCCAGCATGACGGTGGTTGCAGGAGCTGGGCAAAAATCAATTTTTGTCCTTGGCCCATATGGCGCTCCCCATGTTAAAACGACCTTGTGTCACTTCCAGCCTTGATGGGGAGGGTGAATAAATATACCTACCTAATCATATAATAAAATTCTTACATTTGAATGAAGATAGAGCATCACTAAAACAAAATCAACAGGTTTTACCTCAACCGGAAGCAATAGTGTCAACTGGAGACGAGTGGACCACTCTAAGTTTGATACAGAAAATTTAAATTTGTCTGTAACAGATCAAATTCAAGATGAAAAAACATCCTGGGTATGATGATAAACTCCATCCAGCAGCAAGATTTCTGCAGGTAGGTTTTGAGGGGGCATGGAACCACCTCGGAATTGCTGCTCCACCTTGACCCAGGGTCGTAACACTTATTAGGGTCCCAGCTGTGGGTAAAGAGTCAACTACCCCCCCCCCCAAACTAGGGTCAACACTATGAAAGCATAAAATATTTTTATAGGAAAAATACCACCAATACATTCTTGAAGAAAAATATATTACCAGCAATTTGACTCTAGACAAAAACCCATCAATGAAACTTGATGTACAAATTAATTTCTTATATTATCCAGAAAATCATATCGGCGTCAAATAACTCATTGATTGAGATTGATATGCCGTAAAACGAAATAAACCAAACCTAATCAAACCAAAATGAAAAAAAATCTTTAAAATTTTAAGTACTTAAATGACTGATGTAAAACTCATTTGAAACTAAACTAAACTCATTACTCAAGAAGTTTCTTTTAAAAAATTGTTTTATTTCCCGGCACCAAAGACTTTTTTCATCATATAAAAAAAACCAAAAAAAAACCAATGCCTTATCTTCCAAGTTCTATGTGCCGTTTCCCTTCAGTGGGTTGGCGATCATGGCTCTCCACAATTTCCTGTCGTTAGTAATTCTTCTTCATTTTTTTTTTATCTCTCCTAAAACATTGCTCTGCCATCCATTCACTTTTTACACTTGCTTATTTCTTATTGTTTTTATTTACTTAATTTTTCTTTTTCAAAATTTTACAAGTCAAATTTGGAAATAAAAGTGAAAACACCCAAAAAGATTCGACTATTTTTTTGTACCATTTTTCAAATCATTTTAAAATAAACATCTTACTTTCATTTTAGTTTTCGTTTTAAGACAAAAGTTTTTTTTTGTTTTAATTGCAGGTGAGTTAAGATATATATTCAATAATCATACATTAAAAAGAAAAGGAAAAATTTAAAAAGAAAAATTAGCGATATTAAAATAATTGCCAACATTTTAAAAACATTTCTTATTTTTGTCTTTAAGATTCATTTCCGTACGTAAGAGGAAAATAAAAACCGTGTCGGTTATCAAAACAAACTAAACAAAAATCTATTAATCCGCTATTTTCTAAAATATTACCTTCTTTGTTCTTGCTCATTTTGGTTGCAAGTAAATAACTTCTTCAAATTTTCCTTTCTTTTCTTTTTATAATTCAGAGAAGAAAATTATTATAAAACATTCGACAAACAACAATTCAGTTTACGTTTAGCGCCAGTTGCAACAAATTGCTGATTTGTGAAAAACGGAAAACGAAACCGGAACGAAAAATCCAAAAATGAAAAACACTTTACGGAGTTAAAGATAAAATATCAACATAAAAACGGAATTATTTCGATATAAACAAATTACTTCAATAGAATGCACAGATAAATTTCAGTAAAAGAATAACAGACACTATGAATTTTTATGTAATCAAAATGAATACCGGCTTGGTTTTTATCGCTACAATGAACGACCGAAATTAAGTTTTAGAAAAATGTTATCTCGATAATTAAAAGAAAAGTAATTAAGTAGAAACATTTTGCAAAAAGGAAATTTTATTTCTTTAAAAATATTTTTTTTTATAATGAGAGTTTAAAAAATATTAAATTTATTTTTTCATCTTAAGAAGACAAATTAAGCAATAAAACAATAGATTTATAAATCGTCAAAAAATCCTTATGTTTTAGGAAGGATCAAAGTATTTTTTTTTGGATATTTAAAGTTTTACTACTTTTTAGAGCATTTGAAATTTTGGTTAAAAAGCTTGTGTTTCTTGCGATAGTGGATGAACTAAATTTTTAAAATTTTAGCATAGAAAATTTTCGCCTCTTTTTTTACGGTGACGGACACATTAATTTCGAAATTCTTGCAAAAATCAAAAAGTCTTTTTTAAAATTTTCGCTACTTATTCACAAGTGAATGACTTTATATGAGAAATTTTTTGTATTAGAAAATCCTATTTCTTTTTTCGTGTTTCACTCCTTTACTTAATTCTATGAAAACTTGAGAAATTCAAGGTGATTTTTTTTTTAGTGACTACATTAAATAAAAGCAGAATATATATATATATTTTTTTTGGCAAAAATCTGTTTTGAATCGAAAAGTAAAAAACGCAATAAAACTAAGACATTATTTAAACATTATAAATCCCAAGTAAATATCAGTCAGCTTTTCATAAGTTTAAATGAAAAAAAAAAACATATCAATCATTTTTTTTAATTCCATTTTAAAATCAAGTATAAAGAAATCCTAAATTATATTAAATTTTAATGTCACCTGTTAACTAAAAAAAAATCAATGGATTTTTAAATAAATTTATTAAAGACTTTTGAATTAATTAATAAATTAATTGATACAAGTACTTTAAGGTAATTTCCTTTTAAACAACAACATTTTACGAAAAATAGTGTATATAAAATTAATATTAGTAAGCGACCTTTTCAAGGGAGATAACCAATAAAATTTCTTATAGAGGTAATCTCCCTTTATATGGACATTTTTAACCCATTCACGTAAAAAAATTGGTGTTAATTATAAAAAAAAATAAAATAAAAATAAAAATCCGTTATTAATTATTGGTTTCTAAAAAAAATCAGAAATTACCAACAGGTTTATAAAGAATGCAGTATTAATGTTAGATTTCTAAAAATATCCTATTAATTACAGTTTTATATAGGATTACCAGACGTCCTTTACACACTGGACATGTCACGTTAATTAGATTTTGTGACCCCTTGTTCCGTACAGACCTTTCAGAAATGTTCCGTATTTATTTAATTTTCAAGTTTCGTCACAATGTCGTCATTAGGGTTTTGTATTTTCCAAGACAAACGTTGTTGTGTTTATCATTTTTCTAAGACAAAATTGTTATGTTCATCTGAAAATTAAATTTTTTACGTGTTAAGTGAAAAACACTAAGATTATCACTTAGTTACCTCCCTTAATGTTTGCATGTCTACATGATAAAATTTAAAATTATACTGTACATGACCTTAGGTTTTTTTGGTTTTTTTACTTCACACGAAAAAAAATTAATTTCCAGATCAACAAAACAATTTGCGGTGGGGTGCTTGCTCACAAAAAAAGACATCCGTTATTCAGGCATAATAGGCAATTTTCCCCCTTAATTCATATTTTTATACAGAAAAAAATATGAATTAAGGGGAAAAAAATGCCAATTTTTTTGTCATTGAAAATCCAGACGACACGCTGAATAACGGATGTCTATTTTCGTGAGCAGGCACCCCACCGCACCTAAACTTAACCTGACTTAGTAGGTAACATATATTTGCTATGTAAGTTGTCTGGAATCATATTTTAAAAAAAGAAAATAATTATATATATAGTCGACTCTCCCGTCGAGTTCGACGTATGAGGGTCAAGCAGATCAGTTTCCAGGAAACCGACAGCCCGACACCGGCGCATGAGAACTGATTATGGTGGTGAAGGTTTCGTGCAGGACAAGACCATCCACACTTTTTGAAGGGCCTAATGCAGAGACCTGGTGCACTAAGTGCTACAAGGTCCCCAAACGACCCTCCGCAGGTTTTGAATTCAGAGTTGCCCTTCTCCTAGACCAGTTGCCATCCAAGGCTATAGAACCCAATCTGTCTTGCTATTTTAGCCATAGCTGGAGGGAGAAGAAGAGGATTCACACCTTTCACAAGGGTATTAGCACGTAAGTGAATGTAATTGATTCGACTGGAATTCGAACTCGGCTCTGCGATTCCTCAATCCAAGCCCGCTATCCATTACTCCACCGTGCGTGCGTGCGTGCGTGCGTGCGTGCCTGCCTCTCTCTCTCTCTCTCTCTTTCTCTCTCTCTCTTTCTCTCTCTCTCTCTCTCTCTCTCTATCTATCTATATATATATGTGTGTGTGTTTTTTTTTTATCTTTTATGCTATTAAGTATTATATTATGATAATTTAAGTTCTACCAACAAAGGAGAAATGTTTATAACCATCTAGACGCATATGTACCATGGATGATTTAGCGATTATATATATATATATATATATATATATATATAGAGAGAGAGAGAGAGAGAGATTTTAAGAGTGCCCCGTATTTCAAATTTTCTAATCTCGTAACCCCCGGTTTATACCAAAATATTAACCTAAAAAATCGAGTGATGTTCTTAAATATCCTACAGGAAATAAACCTTATTTCCAACACAATTACATACTCACATACATACCATATTAAATCGCGCCCAAACTATGTTTTCCTCCCAATAGCAGACAATATTAAAAACTTAAAACGCATCAGCTTTAATAACAGCTTGGACGGCCTGTGAATCTTCACTGACAATCATGTCACGGTGACATCAAATGAATCATCTCCAACAACAACAAAGGCGGTCAGTGAGTTTTTGCTGACGATAAAAGTATTTTCTCAACTTTTATGCGTACCAACTATTTAAGAGTAATTTCTAAAGCATATAATATGTTCATATATTCTTTCATTTAATTTTTTAAGGCAATTCACCCCAAGCAAGATGGGAGTGTCACTAGCACGCAAGTGGTTACAGATGATTGAGAACAAGAGTAAAGAGGCATGTTTGATGAAAAGGATACAGAGAAGGACAGGGAACAAGCTGAGGGTATCAGATGTCGATTGACATTACACTTGAATATTTGAAGATCATAGTCATCGGGGAAGCAAGTAAGGGGAAGTGAGTTCCACAGATGGAAAGTGTGAGAGAAGAAGCTGTTTGAGTAGAAGAGATGGTTATATTTAACCATTTTGACAGTGAAAGAGTGGGACCGAGATGCCAGTCTGGTAGCTCGCTTAAATTCTTGCAGTCTGGGAACCAGTGAAAGTAGCTTGTTGGAACAGTTGCCGTGAAAATACTTGTAGAAGAGACAGAAGAAAGCCACATGACACTCTTAAACCGCTTACCCTTTAAAGTGAGATGTTTCAGCCATGATTGACCCATCCATCTATCTATTTATCTATCTTCAGTTTTTTTTTTTAAGCAATTCAACCAAAGCAAGGCAGGAGTGCCTCTAGCACGCAAAGGGTTACAGAGGATTGAGAACAAGAGTAAAGAGACATGTCTGAGGAAACGATACAGAGAAGGACGCGGAACAAGCTCAGGGTGTCAGATGTCAATTGCCAATTTATTTGAATATTTAAAGATTATAGTCATTGGGGAAGCAAGTAAGGGAAAGAGAGTTACACAGACAGGAAGTGCGGGAGAAGGAGCTGTTTGAAAATAAGGGACGGTTACATTTAACCGTTTTGATAGTGAAATGGTGGGGCTGAAATGCCAACCTGGTAGCTCGTTTAAATTAAGTCCGAGAACCAGCGAAAGTAGCTCATCGGAACGGTTGCTGTGAAAATATTTGTAGAAGAGACAGAGGGAGGCCACAGCACGTCTGTGGAATAGCGATTGTAGACTAGATGCGAGATCAGGGCCTATCATCTTGCATATTCGTCTCTGGATTTTGTCAAGGACCTCGAGACGTACAGTGGGAAGACAAGACGATAAATGGCCGCAATATTCCATACAAGGACGGATGGTTGATTTATAGATTTGAAGGATGGACTTAGACGAGAAAAACTTTCTGGCACGGCACAGAGAACCAACTTTCCTTGCAGTAGATGAAGCTATTGATTCGATATATTTATTTCACCTCAATTCAGTGGACTACGCGAGACCAATCAGGCGTAAGGAAGCGCTCTCAAGGAGTTGGGAATCAGTCATTCTGATGGGAGGCAGGAAGGGTTCTCTGTGGTGGTGGTGGGGGGGGGTAAAGGAGAGAAGTTTCATTTTGGAGGCATTAAAGTTTACAAGACATTTCCTGCCCCAGTCAACCACCGATTGGAGGTCCTTTTCGAGATCAGCAGCCAGGTCAGTTTTGTCGACGATACCAGATTTACTATTGAGGCAGGAGTAAATAGTAGTGTCGTACGCGTAGTTGCCTACTCGGTAACTGATGACATCGGTAAGGTCATTAATGAAGATCAGGAACGGTGTAGGGCCCCAAATAGAACATTGGGGGACATCAGCGTTCGTGATAAAGGACCTGGAGGGAAACCCGTTTAGGACAACCTTCATTTCACGGTTTGACAGGAATGATTGTATTAAGTCAAATAATCGTCCTGTAATGCCGTATCCCTGAATCTAACGGTGAAGGCCAGCATGCCAAACCCTATCAAACGCTTTAGAGATGTTTAGAGCCACACCTCGAGCTTCTCCGTTATTGTTGAGTGCTTGTTATGCAAATTCAGTTATGGCCGTGAGCACGTCAGCGGTAGATCGGTCAAAGCGGAAACCATATTGCTTGTCGAAGAGCAGATTATGAGAAGTAAGGTGGTTAACCAATTCGGCGTTGAATAAAGCCTCGAAGACTTTACTGAAGAGTGGTAGGAGACTGATAGGACGATAGTTAGGTGGGTCAGAAGGGTCACCAAAGTTCTTAAAGACAGACACAACAAATGAGGACTTCCAACAGGCTGGAAAGCAAGAGTTGGTGAGGCAGTAATTGTAAAGTTTAGAGAGGACAGGAGCCAATTCAGGAGCGCATTTCTTCAGGATAATGACCGGTATCCCATCCCCACCACTAGCTTTATAGGAGTCTAATTTAGAGATGATGTCCAATACCATCGTTGGGGTTATGTGCATCTCATTCAGTAGAGTCTCAGTTCTAGAGGGAAGTCCAGTATGGGTACAGCAGATGAGTCTAGCGTTGAATTGGATGAGAACTTACGAGCAAAGCATTCAGCCTTATTAGCTAAGGCGGTCAGGACCTTAAATTGGTTGAATAAAGAGGGTATTGAGGGTTTGCTGTTGTTCAGCACGCTTTTGCAGAGCCGCCAATAATCGTTTGAACCAAACTTGAGAGACACAGTGCTTTGATTCATTCTCTCAGCTTTTATGCGTACCAACTATTTAAGAGTAATTTCTAAACCATATTATATGTTCATATAATCTTCTATTTAATCTTTTTAAAGGCAATTCACCCCAAGCAAGACGAGAGTACCACTAGCACGCAAGGGGTTACAGAGGATTGAGAACAAGAGTAAAGAAGCGTATTTGAAGAAAGGATACAGCGAATGACGCGGAACAAGCTCAGAGTGTCAGATGTCAATTGCCAATACACTTGAATATTTGAAGATTATAGTCATTGGGGAAGCAAGTAAGGGGAAGAGAGTTACACAGACGGGAAGTGCGGGAGAAGGAGCTGTTTGAAAAGAAGGTAACTTCTTTGAGGACATGATTGCGAGCAGTGACAAAGAGACGTCTGTTGTAATCAGACATGTCTTTACGGTATAGTCGGAAGTAGTGATTTTTGTGGAAAATAGCTTCAAATAGCAAGCAGCTGAGAACCAAGGAGATGAATGCGAACTTACTTTATATTTTCTTGTAGGGGCGAAAGCCTCGATTCCCGCTTTTACCCAGGATGAAACCTTAGACGCACAGTTTTGGACGGGGAGGTTAAAGACAGTATTGCAGGAGACATCACGAAGGAAATCTCGGAACGAGTCCCAATCTGATCGTTGATAACAGAAAGATGTTCTTTTGGTAGGAGTTTCTTTACTGGTGTAGGAGTAGAAGGAGGTGAAAACAGACACGGCGGCATGATCAGAGTTGCCAAGAGGGCAGAGCTGCGTGGTTTGGGAATGGAGGTAAAACAGAGATCAAAAAGGGAAGCCTTACCATCATGGTTGCTGGGGAAACGCTTAGGAAAGTCAACCACTTGTGTGAGAGATTGAAACGTTAAGGGTTTTTTTTTAAGGAAGGTCAGTTATAGAGTGTTTAAGCCTTTTGGTATGGTGGGCATTGAAGTCACCAAACACAAATATTTTTGCAGACGGATGTAGAGCGAGAGCTATGTTATCAGAAATGCAATCGAGTACACCAGTTTTGGGAGGATGGAGAGCGATAAAGAAGAGAGAGCTTATAGATTTGAGGAGAGATAGACGGAGACACATGTATGAATCGTGTAGAGATTCAAGAGAGAGTTCCCTTGTCAGTGACAGATGGTCTCGTATGTAAACCCCCAGGCCATGTATGAGGGTAAATAAAGTCCTTTCTTAGGAGATGAAGGTAACCAGCAATCGAGAAGTCAGAGGGGACTGACAGATTAAGGTTGGTCTCGCAGAGAGCTAGTATATCAGGAGACTTCTCAACGATGAACGATTCCACGCTGCAGAATTTGGTCCGAATGCCACGGATGTTGGTGAAGGATATGTTTAAGGGTTTAGGTGATTCCTTTAGAGCTGGTTTAGGTTTATTTCTTTGATTGTTTGTAGTCATGATGGGACCTAAAGTAATAGTAGCAGAACGGTTGCCGTATGTAACGTGGGCAGAAAGGAGCTGACGCAGCCTGCAACATAGTGTGGCATTAGGGTTGACCACCGGAGATGCGTGCAGGGACAACCTTCCACGCGCGACATGGCACTACAGGAACCCCGATATTATGCAACTGTTGATCAGAGCACTTACTCAAGGCGCTACGCAAAGAGTTAGGGCTCTCAACTACCAGTCGGGAAGAGCAACTGTCAACCTGGTACCCTCAGTATGAAGAGACGTTGCCACAGTCTGCACATATCACAAGCGATTCACAACAGCACTAATACAGAGGCCAGAGAAATGGAAAAGATCCGGGAACTTCTTCCTAAACAGGAAACAAGGAATGATCTTTATACCTGTTCAAGAGAAGTGGGGGGGAAGTATTAACCGGGTGATGGGCAGACCTATCTACTCCTATTACACACACACACACGCACGCAGAAAAAAAGTGTATATATAACGTTTTAACTTAATTTAAGTGCCAACATACACTTTGGCATAAGGGAAGAAGGACTAAGCTACAACATGGCCGATTTAGAAGGCTGAGTTAACTGTCCGATGCTAGCATGATTATTTCGAAGAATTCATATTCTAACAAAAAACGCCAAATAAGGATTGAAATGAATGAGGGGGGGAGTTAAGATTCGCATCGGCATCAAAGAACATTATTCGAAACTTAGAGAATTAGTAACAGTAAACGAAAATCAAGAAATAAATATTCGCTACATAATGGCAATTATGTTTCAACACTACAAATGTGTCTCCTCGGATAAACAACACTCGGGGAGACACATAAACACACACACGCACACACACAGGTTAGAGGATAGCAGGAGTAGGGTACTTACTGGAAAGGTACAGAGAGCCAACCATTTTAAATACATCCTTAGCAATGGATCGTATGTACGAGTTCCACTTGAGGTTGGGAGTGAGTTTGAGGCCCAACAGTCTTTCAAGGCACGGAGGTACTTCCGCAAGAGAACCCCATTTATCCTGATTGGTGGTAGTTCAGGGTTAGATCGGCAATGATGGAATTTAACTAGCTTGGTCTTCGAAGCATTGAATGTAACCAGACAGTTTTTCCCCCATTGGGCAATTTGTAGAGAAGACCTGTCACCTACCTCTGACCATCAGTTGTTTCAGAGATGCGCCCCTATATGTTCGTTTCATCGACGTAGATTTCTGGCAGACACAGAATATCAGTGGCGCTTTCGTGGGAGGTGGGTGTCTCTGACCGAAAACAACGAACCATACAACTAGGATAGGCGTCAGGTAAGAAGCGCCTTTTTCAACACTTTCCATTTTTCCTTTTTTTTTCCTGAATTTGTCAATTTTTTCCTGAATTTGTCAATTTGAATTTGTGAATGACAACTGTTAGCTGTTTTGGGCCTCATCTGGGCTCTTGTAAATGTTGAAGATAGCAGGAATCACGTGCTTATGGGAACGGCATAGAGAACCAGCCATTTTACCTGTATCCTTAGCAATGGACCGTATGTACGATTTCCACTTGAGATCGGGTGCGAGTTTGAGGTCCAACAGTCTTTCAAGGCACGATGTTTCCCGAGAGTACTTCCGTTTATCAAGATTGGTTGCAGTCCGGAGTCAGATCGGCGAGGATAGAATGTGACCAGCTTGGTCTTCGAGGCTTTGAATGTAACCAGACAGTTTTTCCCTTTGGGAAAATCTTGATGGGGGTCGATTCCACAGGGCAGTGGTTCGCGGGAAGAAAGCTGCTCGATTGGAACTTACTTCTCACCGATAGAATATGGTGGGAATGTGGGTGGTTTGCCACTATGTAAGTGGCATGGCGTGTTCTTGCCGTAAAAATTTGCCTTGGCCGGATCAGAGAACGTAGTTCGTCTGGGCACTTTCCGTGAAAGTAGCGACAGAGCAGCTAGAAGGTTGCTACGTGCCACCTGTGGGAGAGAGTTTGAAGGGTGAAGAATAATTCGTCACCCACAAGGATTCGGAGATGCTTTTGAACTCTATCAAGGCTAGAGAGGTAAGTCTGAGCAGCTTCCGTCCAAATATGACAACAGTACTGCATTTTAGGCCTGATCTGTCTCTTGTAAAAAAAAAGTCTGAGGATAGCAGGGGTTTACTAGAGCGGTACACAGATCCGACCATTTTTACTTACACCCTTAGCAATGCATCGTATGTCCGTGTTTCACTTGAAGTTGGGAGTGAGTTTGAGGCCCAACAGTCTTTCAAGACACGGTTCTTCCCCAAGATGACCTCCATTTATCCTGATTGGTGCTAGTTCTGGGTCAGATCGGCTTTAATGGAATGTAACTTCTGAGCATGAAATAATATAAGAAAAAACATTTTAGATTGTAAGATTTACATGCCATCGGAGATGCTTTTGAACTCTATCAAGTCTAGGGAGGTAAGTTTGAACATCTCCCGCCCAAATATGACAACAGTATTACATTTTTGACCTGATCTGGCTCTTGTAAAAGGTTCTTCCCCAAGAGGACCACCATTTATCCTGATTGGTGGTAGTTCTGGGTCAGATCGGCGATGATGGAATGTAACTAAATGTCTTGGAGGCATTGAATGTAACCAGTCATTTTTACCCCATTGGGTAGTTTGTGCAAGATTAGTCGCCAATCTCTGACCATCGTGAGTTTCATAGGTTCGCCCGTATATAGTCGTATTATCGACATAGATGTTTACAATTGATCTGAGTATATTCTCAGGCAGACCATACATGTATATAAAAAAGGGTTGACCTCTAGGGCTCTAGAGAACTGGCCATTGATAACTACCTTCAGAGACTCTACCTATTTTTGAAGGATTTTATGATTGAGAAGACCCTTCCGGTGATTCCATAACTGGAGAGCCTTGTGTAGTGAGCCTTTGTACCACACCTTGTCGAAGGCCTTTGGGATATCTAGTGCTATGGTCTTCGAGGTGTGTTTGTCGTCAAGAACCTCACTGATTTCGGGAGTGATGGTAGTTGGGATGTCGGCAGTGGATTGCTTTAATTTTAGAATGTTTCTTTCGCTAGTCCAATGTTTGTTGTTTTCCTGATTTTGACTCTAAGAGTTCTTTCTGTTACCATATCGGCGATGATGGAATGTAACTTCTGAGCGTGAATGAATATAAGAAAAAAAAAACATTATTAAGGCGAAAAAGGACAATAAAAGATCAGCATTTAAGAGAACAGAAGACTACGATTTACATTGCATTTGAATTTTTGAAGATCAAAGCTGGCTGGAAGAAGGAAGAAGCCGGAGAAGTGCTCCATAAGCGAGAAGTGCGTGAGAATAAAACTTTACCGTTTAGATTTTCATCTCTAGCCTTTTGTCTGAAGTAGAATCGAACGTCGACATCTTGGATATGATTTAAAATGTTGCTGGCATTTATTTACCGAATAAAAGATCCATTTTCTCCACACAATATACCGAGCAAAAGTATCTCCTAAGTCCTTCATGTGAATGCGAATTGATGGGTGAATTAGATCGTTTTCCTCGACTTATCCACCATTTGAAGTTTATTTAAGACTTGTGGCTTACTCGCTGCGTCCATGGAATTCTCAGTATCCTTCTGTAGAAACACATTTCAGCTGTTTCTAGTCCCGCCGCCATTCTTGGGAAATCTGTCTATGTTTAGCTATATAAAATAACAAATTTTGTATATAAAGAGAAAGATAATGTCTGTGTGTGTGTGTGCCAGAGAAGGGGGGGGAGAGAGTGTGGGGGGAGGAGAAAAGGGAGAGAAAAACAGAGAGGGAAGATGAGAAGTATAAATAAACTTAGGAAAGCAGGTAAATCACCTGTCAGAACTTGAGAATTCGCAGAAAGGTGATTTACCGGCTTGACGTTTTTAAGTCATAATCTAATTAGTATTCATATATACATATCTCCGCTGAAACAACGTGATCGTAATCTTTGAAACGAACGGGCAAAATTATCGATTCGTTTTGTTATAAAATAATTAATCAAATTCATACGCTCTTAATGCATTTAAATTCAGAATGTAATGTATAATTTATCCTTGCTTGATACCGACCACTTGTCTATATATATATATATATATATATATATATATATATATATATATATATATATATATATGTTAGCAAATATAAATAGATATAAATCCGACAGAATGAAGAAAATATCTGGAAAAACAAACAAAATCCTTAGAATGTGATTATGTTGTTTTAATTATGAATGAAATCGACGTCTGACGTTTCGGTTAAAAAACCTTCTTCGGGACAATATTCATTAAAAATACAATACAATTAACATAATCAATATAAATCGACGAAAACGATGGACATAAAAAACAAGTCTTATCCAAAAACAGATGATATAAAATTTTTGTGTTTTTTATGTCTTTTTTGTAATTAATATGCATTTATTTTTTGTAATAAATGTGTATATGATTTTTGGCTGTGTGTTCGCTATCGTTATTACTTACTTTGGGGAGAAATAGTCTAATTTGGTGGTCTATAAGGTGGTTAGGGAAGCCGTTGTTGATTAGTGCTTGTTTAACATTATTAAGTTCTTTGAGGAAGAGTAGTCGAGAGGATGAATTCTGGTGTGCTCTATTTAGAAAGTTTTTTATTACTGCTATTTTGTACCTATATATATATATATATATAGTACACAGTAAAATCCAAAATTACCGACACAAGTTCAGTCTATATACTGGGATTGAATAAGACCGACGTATCTTTCGTCGGTTGAAATAGGTCTGTTCCCTGTATGAGGTAATTTTGGATTTTACTGTGTATTAATTATCGCTCTGTAATGATAAATACATTGGGGTCTTTTAGGGATCAGTTTTAATATTTGATATTACTAGGATCTACTTGGATTATATACCAACGGATTTATTACCTTTACTATATATATTACCTTTACTATATATATATATATATATATATTAAGAAATGGACAAGGTCCGACAATTTATTTATTAAAGACATTTTTATGTTTAACGTTGTTATTTTATAGATACAAGTATTTAAGCAAATGCTCTGTTTATGATAAACAGTATTAAATAACATTTATAACTGAATGTCGAGAAATTTTCATGAAAATATTCGTCCTTTGACAGGATTCGAACCTGCATCCTATACGGAACTTTGTAGCCTAGAGGTAAGGCACGTCAGCGTATATGACGGTTCCGGTAAAGGTTATAGGATGAAAAATTTTCGTTATTTCTGTTTATCATAAACAGAGCAAAATACTTGTATCTATAAAATAACAACGTTAAACATAAAATGTCTTTAATATATATATATATATATATATAATAAATCAAGAAGAAAACCTTAATGATCTATTTCGGTTATAAACTATTTCGTGAATATTTCTATATATGCATCTCTTCAAACCGAAAGTTTTTAAGAAATGAAGACAATTTTCTCCGGGCTCATATATAAATGTCTCCATTTATAAAAAAAACTTTCAGCCTGAAGAGATGACTATATTAAGATATTCACGAAATAAATTATAACCGAAATGGATCTATTTATTCCATTCCTCTTGGTGACAGGACCCAAAG